>JANAVB010005796.1:20835553-20894461 GCA_029216955.1 Iris pallida | reverse complement strand
AGAAGTGTGCAGAGCTATTAGCTTAGCACATGAGCTGCACGCGCTCTTTAGCGTGCGTACGCAGACTTGAGTACGCTTCCCGTTGGAAGCGTGTTTCCTGTAGCGTGCGTGACTTTCACGTATGTTGCTTCCTTGAGCGTGCGTGACTTTTACGTATGCTGCTTCCTTGAGCGTGCGTGACTTTCACGTATGCTGCTTCCTTGAGCGTGCGTAACTTTCACGCAGTTGCTCCCTGTAGCGTGCGTGACTTTCACGTATGCTGCTTCCTTGAGCGTGCGTGACTTTCACGTATGCTGCTTCCTTGAGCGTGCGTGACTTTCACGTATGCTGCTTCCTTGAGCGTGCGTGACTTTCATGTATGCTGCTTCCTTGAGCGTGCATGACTTTCACGCAGCTGCTCCCTGTAGCGTGCGTGACTTTTACGTACACTGCTCCCTGTAGCATGCGTGACTTTCACGTACACTGCTCCTGTAGCGTGCGTGACTTTCACCTATGCTACTCTCTCAGCGTGCGTGACTTTTCGTACGCTGCTTCCCTGACCCCCAGGCTCTTGGAGTTTGGTCTTATTTCTTTAAGCTTGGCTTTTCTATAGTTCTGTATATTGATATTTTATTAGATATTTTATGCCCATTTTATATCCTTACGCTTTTTGTCATGAACTTGATTTACTTAATATGTTTGGAATGACTATTGTACATGGCATGGTATGACAAGGAACTAGCATAACACAGTGACCCGTAGTGGTGCACTCCTGACATGACCAACCTGACATGATAGTGGCCCGTGGTGGCGCACTCCTGACAAGTACCCTGACATGATTTATCTTGATAACTTAACTTGACTTACCTTGACACCGTGGGTAGTTCTTTCTTGCTTGCTTGTTAAATCCACTTGTCCTGTCTTGCATCATGTCTAGGATGGGACTCCTGAGTACCACGGTCAGGAGCACCTACTAAAATGAATTAAGGTTAATAACTAGAATAACTCAGTAGTCATGAAGAGATGACACAGCTACAGGCAATCCCGTTACCTGGGCGCTCTTGGGATCTGTAGCCTGCCATCGAGTAGGGCACATTTCCAGCACACCGTCGCGTGTTGCACCCTCTAAGTCACCTAAGGGTACAATTGTCTTCTGGGCGATGTACCCACCTGAATTCAACCCTAATCTTTCGTCCTGGGTAGCCTGGATGGTCTGCAGGGCTTGTGGCTGTGGAACAATCTCACTGCATCTTGTTAGTAATTAGGCCTGTGATAACCCTAGTTAGTTAAAGTAGTAAGCCGTAGAATCTGCTTGGCCGTGATTGATTGAATGAGGTATAACCAGTCTAGTCATGTCTTGATCCCATACAAGATTGTTTTCTGTCTTGATTTCTTGCATTATTATCTTGTCGATAAATGGTGGGAAACCAAGTTCTGTTCAGACGAAGGGTTACAACCCCGGTCCTTGTTTGGTTTACGGGTTGTAACCTGGCTATCGGAATAGTTCCATGGTTATCTCGTCGTATATCACCCTGCCATTTTTTCATTAGTTTTAATTTTAAACATTAGATCTTCTTGTGTTAATGCTGGCTTTTGTTCTTATTTCGTGGCCCCCTTGTGGCACTTGCTCTTTCTGGGGTTGACCCAGCTGGTTTTGTGTGGCCAGATTTCGGAGCAGCTTCGAGGATCTACCAAGCTTCCAGCCCGATGGTGGCGACTAGAAGGAACCCGGGCTACGACTGGGTTTTCTATTTTGCTTCGCTCACTCTATTGTAAAACTATTCTTTTGAGGCGTTTAGCCGACGAGCACCTGTTAGCTCGATGCACTTTACTTACTGTCTACCTACGGACTGTAAATATGATTAACAAATCCTAGGGTTGATCATATATGACTTAACTCTTGCTAGTCCTAGCATTTTGTACGACTAGCTTCATGATCAGCTGATATGAATATTTGGGACAATAAGCTTGACCATAAGAGACCGTTGGCTTGTAGTAAACCCTCATATTTCTAGACAGCCGTGACCGTATGTCGAGGTGGTTTCCATTTCAATATACGTAGCTGGCTGTGTCTGCCCCTGCTCTCCAGTATTCTGGTTCTGGGGCATGACACAGGTAAATACATTGAGCGCAAATACCACCTAATACGAGATTTCGTAAAGAAAGAAAAAGTTGATGTGATCAAGATAGCGACAAGCTATGATCCCTTTACAAAGAGCTTACCAAAGACTTTTGATAGTCATGTTGAGGGAATGGGAGTCAGATGTGTAGTAGCATGGCTTTAAGTATAAGTGGAAGATTTGTAACAGTATACTGAAAAGCAATGCTTCGAGTAAAAGTGGGAGATTGTTAGGGTTATATACTAAAAGTATCACTTTAGTAGTAACCTTATTTCCTTAAATTTTGAATAAGAATCATATGGGCAAATGTTTGCATATTGTATTTGTTGCAAGTGTTAATACAAATGTCTGATATTCTATATTGTAGATAATATGGTGTGTGGTGTCACACAGAAGATCATATTATCAGTTCCCTATGGAATATATAAATAGTTCATAACCTAGATGGACTTAGACAATCTATTGGAAAGGTTGTAGTGTAATCTGGTATTAGTCTATCTTGACTATAGGTTTACACTAGTACACTTTGTGTATATTAAACATGACCACTTGAGGTTGTTCTCTCTGTACTGACTACATAATAGAACAAACACCTCTGTTATTATGGATGCTTGTTCTCTTAATCCAGATATAGTAACAGACATGTATATACAGTGTGCATTACTTTGACTCATGAAAGAGTGAGATTTATTATGGGTCAACAACCTCTATGAATTGGGTAATAACATTATATGTATGATTTATTGTTGATTATAAATGGAATCCATGTCCCAATACATCGGGTTGATGATGTCCCCTTAAGGAGCTCATAAGGATTGTCATATAAACCTGCAGGTGGATAATATCTGACATGACAAATAAAGTTGAGCGGTAATACTTAATGATAAAAGATGTCGAATCAATATAGTTGTCAATAACATAATTTGATTGACGGACATTCGATATCTTAACATGGGAAGCCAAACGAGCATATAATAAAAGGAACCTACAAACATAATTTGGATTATGGAGGTAGTACAATAATAGCTCATTAGTGGACCGAACTATTGTTAATGGGCCTGGATTGTGTGTTCCGGCTAAATACGAGATATTCAGATCCGTTAGGAGGCCTAACCCTAATTTTTTTCATGGTCCCTATCGTAGCCTATATATATCCTCTATTCTCTGGCCGCCAAATTATGGATCAGAAATCTGAAGCTTTCTCTAAATTTGTGGTTCACGTAAGGAGAGAAAGAGAGGGCTACCAAGAAGAAGAAAAGGTTAGGAGATTGTCGCCCACACGACGTAAACTCGAGGAAGGAATACGTGCAGAAGATCTTGGAGTCATCCGTTCGAGATTGCCTGGTACTACTTTTTTTCTTCCGCCACAGGTATAATTCATGAACCCTAGTTTCCGCCTATGAAGGGTTAGAACATGTATTAAATCTGTTTAACTTTCTAACGATCAATACGCACACCAAAGTAAGGGTACTGGGAACCCCTAGTTCCATTACCTCTTCCCTGTTCAATGCAACCGAGTTCAAGAAAATAAACCCGCCTGAGTCAAATGGCTGAGCGAAACCGACGAGATCATGGAATGGCTGGTAAAAATTGAGGGCCTGTTCAATCTTCTCAACATTAAAGGATCCAAGAGAGTGGGGTGCACGGTTTTGCAGCTACACTTAAGGGCCTACGATTGGTGGGAGGCGAAGAAACATGAACTCCATGAAGCCGACCCTGGCACCAGGATCTCATGGGAGACGTTCAAGCAGGCCGTCCTTGAGAAATACATTCCTTGTTCCATTCGTCGGCCGAAAGAGGACAAATTCATGTCTTAAAACAAGGAAATATGTCAATCGATGATTACGATACAAACTTCGCAAAACATACGAAGTTTACTGGGGCCTTTCTGCCAAACAAGGAAGCGTAGTACGAGCACTTTCAATAGGGCCTGAATGACGATCTTCGTCGGAACGTTATGAACCAAAAAGATCAGACCTACAGAGAGTCCTACAATGCGGCACTTGATAGCGAGCGGATCTTCGGACAAGCATCGCAAAGGACAGCGTCAGCCGTCCGTAACAACTTCAATAAGCATCCCTACGATGTTGGAGGATCGGGAGTGCCAAAGCTCCAACATGCAATTGAGAATTCGAGGGCGTGCTGCGACAAATGTGGACTAAACAGACATCGTGCATTCGACTGTCGTATACATGGATGCTTCACATGTGGCCAGGTGGGCCACAAAGCGGCAGATTGTCGGATGGGAGGGCTAACCAGCATCCTCTAAAGAACGTCTAAAATTACAGGGCGCCTCCCGCCCATGGCACAAATGCAGTGCTAGTGAAACCCAAAATCGTCGGGGGCGCAAGGCCGAGTCTATGCACTGACTCGGGATGTATTTCACATCCGATACTATTGTAACAGGTATATTACTATATAAAATATGCCTGATAGAGTATTGTTCTCGTGTGCTACACATAGTTTCATATCTGCCGACATTGTAGAAGAAAATAAATTACCCATGCAATTACTAGATAAGAATCTTAGTGTTAGCACTCCATCGGAAGTATATATTCCTGCCACCCAAATTCGTAGGGATGCTTACATCTACATCGGTGTGGAATCTATCCGTAGAAGCTATCGTCCTCGAAGGAGTACGATATAATCCTCGGCATGGATTGGTTGGGTGGGTGCCACGCAACCATCGAATGCACGGAGAAGAGATTTGTGTTTCGTCTTCCGAGCATAACCGAGTTTGCCTATTCGTTCGAAGCAGCATCGAAGGCGACAAGGGTGATATCGACGATTTCGGCAAGGCGCATATTGCATTCTAGTTGCACTGATACCTAGCATCAGTTCAAGACACGAGAAAGGAATTGCAGTCTCGGTGCAGACTGAAGTCGTAGTAGAATTTCCTGACTTGTTCCCAAACGAGTTGCCAGGGATGCCATCGAATCGAGAGATAGAATTCATTGACATCTTTTCGGACACTCGATCGATATCTAAAGCACCCTATCGAATGGCGACGGCGGAGCTGAAGGAACTGAAAGAACAACTACAAAAGTTGCTAGATTGCTGATATATTTGCCCTAGCGTCTCCCCGTGCGGTGCTCCAGTGTTGTTCGTAAAGAAGAAGGATGGATCGATGCGGCTATGCATCGACTATCGAGAACTTAACAAAGCCATGGTATGAAACAAGTACCTGCTGCCGAGGATATGACTTGTTTGACCAACTATAAAGGGGCACGATATTTTCCAAGATTGATCTTCGCTCAGGCTAGCATCAATTGAAGATCAAGCCTGAAGACATGCTGAAGTCTGCTTTTTGAACTCGATACGGCCACTACGAGTTCCTAATCATACCATTCAGTTTGATGAACGCCCCCGCCGCCTTTATGGATCTAATGAACCAAGTCTTTCAACCGTTCATAGACAAATTTGTCGTCGTATTCATTGACGACATTCTCATATATTCAAAAAGCAAGGACGAGCTTGTGGAGAATTTAAAGACGGTGCTACAGACTCTACGTAAACATCAATTGTACGCTAAATTAAGTAAATACAAATTCTGGATGCATGTGTTGTTATTTCAGTTGAAGGCGTCACGGTGATCCAAAGAAAATTAAAGTGATAGTTGAGTGGAAATAACCCGGATCGACAGACATCCGTAGTTTTCTCGGCTTGGCAGGCTACTACCTAAGATTTGTGAAAGACTTTGCCAAGATTGCGTCGCATTTGATTCGTCTCACCCAGAAGGGAGTCACATTCGAGTGGAACGACGACTGTGAATCTAGCTTTCAGGAGTTAAAGAAATAGCTCGTCTCATCCCCAATCCTTGTACTTTTGGACGGGACATAAGGGTTTCAGATATTCAGCAATACATCAAGAACTAGCTTAGGGTGCATGCTCATGCAAAGGGGTAAGCTAATTTTGTTTGCTTCGAGGCAGTTAAAGCAGCACGAAAGGAATTTTCTTATGCATGATTTAGAATTGGCAGCGATTGTGTTCACGTTGAAGCTATGGCAGCATTATCTTTATGGCATAGCTTGCAGTATTTTTACGGACCACAAGAGTCTCAAATATATTTTTACTCAATAGGACTTGAACCTATGACAGCGGCGTTGGCTCGAACTCTTTAAAGATTATGACCTGAATATTAAGTATATACCGGGTAAGGAAAATGTTATTACGGATGCTCTGAACAGAATGTTCGTAGGGTGGCTGGCTATCAACCATGACATAGAGACTTGGCAGAAATGGGCATCGAACTCCGAATTCGATATAGAAGAGCGCAGTTGCCTCAGTTGCTCCTGAAGTCGAGCTTGC
The DNA here is from genome assembly GCA_029216955.1 of Iris pallida. Taxonomy (NCBI): domain Eukaryota; kingdom Viridiplantae; phylum Streptophyta; class Magnoliopsida; order Asparagales; family Iridaceae; genus Iris; species Iris pallida. The sequence continues at coordinate 20,888,054 of JANAVB010005796.1, read as the reverse complement.
ACGATAAGACAAAGACCGCACAGGAGGGCGACCCATTCCTGAGGAAGATGCACGAGCTGATTTCAATAGGAAAGGCGATCGATTTTTCGACGGATGAGGGCAGAATAATGCAGATGAAGGGAACAATATGTGTGTCGAACCATGCCAAACTTAGAAAAAAATTCTGATGGAGGCTCACTATGCAAACTCATTGCATCCTGGGAGCACCAAGATGTACAAGGACTTGCGCACGACTTTTGGTAGCATAGCATGAAGAAAGACGTGGCAACTTTTCTGTCACGGTGCATGGCCTGTCAACAGGTGAACGCCAAGCACCAAAGACCGTGCGGGGAGCTATTGAACCTCGATATTTTGGTATGGAAGTGGAACGACATCTCCAAGGATTTTATCGTAGGCTTTCTGAAGACGCGAGAAAATGACATGATTTGGGTTATTGTTGATCGTTGACCAAATCCGCCCATTTCATCTCTATAAAAGTATCCTGGAGCGTTGATCGTTTGGCTCAGATTTATATCAATGAGATTGTCCGACTCCGGGACACCTACCACGATCATTTCGTTATTGAGTCAGACATGGTCAGTTACATAGATGGCTGATCTGTCTCAGCAACGAGTTTGGTATACAAAAACCTTTGGGCATCAATGGAATCGATTTGGATGAATGAGATTAGAAACGTTCCAACTAATGGATCAACTTCTGTTGGAATAAGTCCTAGATGCAGCGGAATGTGTCTTGGCAAATGAGCACTAATGAGAGTGACGGGACCGGTCTGCTATTGGTTTTCTTAGTTTTCTTGGTTTTTTGGATATTTTGCTGCTTGGTTTTGATGAGTGTGCTTTTACGTCGATTTCTGAATGTGCCTTGGAAAAAATTCAAAGGAAAATTGAAGGAGGAATTCTAATACGATGCTCGTGTCATTTTAGGAGTTCGTGTAACTGATGGTTGATTGTTGTAAAGTGTTCTTCTTCTCTCAGTGCATTTATTTTAGGTGGGTGGTTCGTCCCTTCTTTTCCACTCCTTTCCAACAACAAATTCCAAGTTAAACGTTCAAATCGATGATGCTGGTTGAATATATATATTCTGCCATTAAGATAAAGAACATGGGATAACTATAACACAACTAGGATAAATAGGCCTATTGACATTAACTTAACGCCTCGAATCGAGGCGAGCAGTTTGGTTCAAAACTGGAAAACTGTTGAAAGGAAGGACATTGAAACATCGATTTTTGGCACGATGCCTCGGAGTATTTAGTACATGCGAGTCACCAAATTTAACATACGGCTTTGAGGGAAATTGATGAATTGTTGCACGAGATATGGATTTTTACTGCTAAACTCTATTTGTGTCATGCATTATGTTGTCTAGCTTAAACTGTTCACACAATTGCATGATCATGGACAACTTGTATATAAGGTATTGTTTTCCTCAATGTGGTATCCGGGCGCCCCGAGACCGAATCGACCTAGGGGAAATTTGAGATTCGTGCATTGCACGAGGCATTACGAGACCCCCAGTTAGGCTCGTTACCTGGACTGTAAGGCATATCGCAATGCCATTAAGGATTGTCCTTCGTTGTGTCGTAACACCAATGACCACATATAAGATAGATAGCATGCTCACCTACTGTCTTGTGTAGGTGGTAAGTATTATATCTGTTTTATGCAAGGAGGAGCACGGTCGTGGTAAGATTTATTGAGAATGGTTATGTGTTTACTACTTTAACTATGCTTTCGATATGAACTAAAATTCATTTAGTTCTAAATAGAAAGATCACTTCGAATGCTTGAAATCCTTATTAAGCAGTGTCGGTTTAGACGAGTGGGTTCGTTCCGCTCACTAAAAATTGTGCTAACCCCCCACTCCCCATGTGACGAGCGAACTGCAGGAGCACGAGACTAAGTTGAGCTGAAGAACAGGAGGTGGCTCGAATTGCTTTCCTATTTTGAAGCCCAATTCAGATCGAAGGCTTTTGTTTAAATGTATAAAGGGGCATGAATGTATGGAATGACAAGGATTATTTCATGGCAGCTTGTCGAGAGCTTTTCTTTTTAGTTTCAAAGAATGTAGCGGCAACGACATATGTATTGTAAAAATGACCTTGCATATACATTGCAAGTTAATTAATGAAAAGCCTAAATTTCTTCCTATTCTGCTTCTTCAACTCTCTGTACTGTTTAATTTCAACTTATTATCAAAAAGAATTATCAAATTCACATACTTGCCTTGTACAAGTCCAAATTAGACTTGTACGACATCATGCCCTAGCGAGGACGATCGATTCGTCTTGAGTCAAAGTGAGGACGAACGATTCGGCGAATTGGGGTGTGACACATTCCCTGAGCCAAAATGTTTTCTGATACTAAAGTAATAAAACAAGGCTTATAACATCTGATGAATTATTACAAATCCAGTTATATTCTTTCTGATTGATGTCTTAGAGAAGAACGATTAGAATATCAATCCATTTCTTTTCAGTGAACTGTCAGGAAGTGATATAACGGATTCGAGTAAAAGAATATCAACTGTTGTTATCATTCAGAAGCGAGGCACCTGCATTCAGTTTCTGAGCCTTTACCTTGACTGATCTCAAGGCTGCTGCTAAAAACTTTCGCTCTGAATCATTTCTTGGGGAAGGAGGATTTGGATGTGTTTTCAAAGGGTGGGTGATGAGAAAACATCTGCTCCCACCAAACCAGGATTTGAAATATATGTTGCAATCAATTAAATGGATAACATTTTCTAACAAACCTAAACAATTCCTAACCATAGTCAAACTGAAACAAGTTGACATAAATTAATAATATAAACTGTGTACAAATCCAACCTAATTCTAAAATAGGGGATTTGCGGAATGATAATCTTTTAACTTATATTAAAAAAATATAGTGGGCATTAATACAAACGGTTGGAGTGCATACTTGAGGATATTGTCTTTGTTGCAAACGGGAATGGTGTCAGTGATGGTGACGGAGGCCGTGGACATCGAAACGACGCTCTAGAGCTACTGGAGTGCCGATTATAGCCTCTATCACCTCTCTCTCATGTCCAGGTGATCAGCAACATGTCTTTGACTCCTCTTCATCGTCGAAATAGTCCATAAATAGAGTTAAGAAATAAAAGAAAATAATCAAAACCCTAACCCTAACAAAAAATAATAGAAGAAAGAGATGGGGAGAGTAAAACTCTAACCCAAACTTGATAGCCTCATCAAGCCTAGCACGATTTTGGTTCGAGGATGGAGACTATGGCATCGTCGCTAGTGGAGAGACGTAGTCGAAGGGGCCCTGGTGGAGGAACGAAGGGAGGGGTGGATGGGGACGAGGTTGATGTCACGATCTTTCGAGAGGTCGACGAGGGAGGCTGGATGAAGCTTTTCTGCTTCTTCGGGTGAAGGAATAGCCTATGGTAAACCTTTAAGATTTTGCCATAGCCACATTCAATGACGGAGGAACTAGGGTTTGAATGTGGAAGGAGGGAAAATAAGTGAGAAGAAAATTAGGTTTGGGAGAATTTAGAAGGAGAAGGAAAAATAGAGAGGGAGGGAAGAGTTTAAATCGATAGGGCTCGTCGACTAAATTTCACTTACAAGAGAAGGGGATTTTTCTTTAGAGGAGAAGGGTTTCGTTGTTATCGTAGAGGAGCAAAGTTTTTATGGTTCCTCGGACGCAGAACCATCAATATACATCCAACATTCAAAAAAAGTTTCAAAAAATTACTAAAATGGCAGCTAAAATTTGTACGACAATTTTTCTGCACATATATTAGTTGACTGTTATCACCAAACCATCAATAAATAAAATAATATTTTTGATGGATCCTCTAAAATTGTCAACTATTATGTTATAAATTGTTAAATTGACATAAAATGTGTCCTTTCTTGACGTAAGTCTAGAACCATCAAGATAACCCATTTCCTTGACGATTTTCCACGACCGTCAAGAAACGTCATTTTTCTTGTAGTGGTGGCGTATGTGATGGGTTTTAGCTCAAATAAATCAACCAAATGTACGTTGAACCAAACCTAACCTAAAGGGAGGTTAGTTAACCTCAACACAGAGGCCTTAGACTCAGTTTAAGGTACATAAATTAATAAGTACAGCTGCATACAAATTAGGTTAGTCCAAAGTTGTAGGTGCTTTATATGCATAGTTTTAGCCCATATAAGTGAACCAAATGTTCACCAACCCAACTCAAACCTACAGGGGACTTAGGTAACCCAACCTAGTCGTCTTAAATCATGTTAGAGCCCATAAACCCGTGTGAATAGCAGCTAATGGCTGGTATAGTGGACGGCCAATTGGGGATGAATGTAAGGAGTGTGGGTGGTTATTTAACCCCTTTCCATTCCTCCCATCACCTAAATAAGGCACAAAACCCCCACTACTTCCTCTATAGCCTAAACGCTCCTTCCCTATCATTTTTCCTCTTATTTCATATCTATTTTCCTCTCCCAAACAACCAATAGCTGGCGGGTTCCATAGGGTAGGTTTGTTGAAACTTTAGTGACTTTAGAGTCTCCTCGACGACCTTTCGGGAAGTGAAAGCCACCGAGGAGCAAGTTCGAAGGATAGACAAGTGTCTTGGCTTGCTATAAAAGGAGTTTCGAGACGAGAACACACTATTTTCCCCTCCGGACACCTCTCACAACTCGGGTGGACAGAATTGAGCTTCGGTGTGAATCATTGGAGTCCGACTTCTTTCCAAGTAAGTATCCTTTCCATTTGGTTCCCAAATCTTGCAAACTATATCTAGGACTTCCATGTCTTGTCTTGACATAGGTGGAAACCCTAATAACCTCGTAAAAGAAAATTTTAATATGGTTTTCTAGTTGTTACGAAATTATGAATTTTTATGTCGTATGTCGCACATATGTGAAGGTTGAGAGCAATATATGCATATTTTCCTTACCGTATTTTTTTTGTACAACTTAATAACATGTTAACCCAGTATTGAACCTTACAAACCATGATTAGTGGCATGTTAATTTGGGGTTTTAGAGCCTAATTAACAGCATATAAAATCTGGAATTTAGATTGGAATATGTAACATATATACGATTGTTGTGTATGAAATGAACATGTTCACCTTACCAATTTTTGTGACTAACTTAAGAACCTATTAACCCATGTATTAGATTATGTAAACCACAATTTATTTGACATATTAATTCTGATTTATAATTCGTAAATTCAGCGTGTAAAATTTTGAATTGAGAACTTAGAATTTGACATGTTGAGGTGGAAACTAGTTTAGTTTGTGCCAATTTTATGTATATTATGAGTAAGGAATTATGCCTAATCAAGGTTGCAAGTATAAGCCTTGATTATATAATAAAAACCCATTTATTAACTATATAAATTATGTTTTTAAAATTATATATCATAAGCTTGCTTTAGTGTCAACGAAATGGACAAGTTGAACCTAGAAAAGACTAGTTTGGTTATAAAGTTGGACCAAAAATTAGATAGGATATTGTTAGCATTTTTCCTTGGAAAATACATTTAAAATCATTTTATATACAATATTCTGATTTTATTTGGATATTTTGGTATTAGGATTGAAACCATCTAATTTAAAATTGTGTCCGATAAGACCTAGAAAACTAATATGGGACATAGTTAAGTTATGGCATTAATTTTGTGTGATTGTGACTTAAATAAACATTTTATAATAAATTAGGTTCCAATTTTTAATAATTAATATTATATTTATATTTTTTATTTAAAGTTTAGACTAGGTTTTGTTATTTTCTTTAGTGGGGTCATTCATAGGAAAATGTTAAATTGTACACCCAAAGCCTACCAATTTGTCATTTTGGAATATAGCTTAGTACATTGTATAGGTTTATTAGATTATAATTTCGAGGATAAAATTATAAGTCTACTAATCATGACAAGAAATTGGTAATTAGTCGACCTCTAGAAATAATCCTAAGCCATATCGATGTTAGAAAAACTTGTTAGGAGGAACATAGTATCTATTTATAAAGGATTGACCTAGAAGACACCTATGATTAGTTCATATGAATATTTAGAGTATATATTGATTTGAGGATTCTAAGATATGTGACTTAACGATGATAATAATTTTCTAATTTAAACCCATCGTAAGTATCTAGCTTTCTCTTGTTAAATGTGACAATCTATTGTCATGTTATATATGTAATAAATAATTATATATTATGCATAATAGTAATTTTAGATTATTAATTAAATTTTAATATTTAATATAGGCTCCCTGGACTCTTTAACTTTTGGCCAGGGATCCGGATCACAGCTTTTTCTTCTTAGGAATACAGACAAGTATACCTTGCCTTGTTTTGTTGTTTATAGTTTTCATTCTTATTGTTATATACTCCTAATCTAGTCATTATATAATGTGTGCGTCCAATAATGACTTGGGTGCTATTAATGGTGGCAACGATATGGGGTGTGTGTAGGTGAGAGACTTAGAGTTAGTGGACTTAACTTTAGTTGTCAAGTTATGGATATAACTTTTATGGCCTTGATACGTATTATTACATGACACCATGAGTGAGGTTACATATGCACAAGTTTGCGCATCGACTAGCCATCGGTGAGTTAACTTACTGGATAGTTAGATTGTGTCTAGGTAGGATGACTTTGCATCAAGATATGGTTTGTCGGAGTCATGGATATAACTTGTGCAAGTCCATGGACGGGAAAGACAACTAGTAGGCATATAGGACAGCCCTTAGACTGCGTAATCCCTGGAGGAGGTTACGGAGTCATGAGCCTTAAGTTGGTTGTTTGGCTTATAGTTACATGTTTGGCTCATAGTTCATTGTTCCTTGTTTGGGCATCGGTTCGTGATCCGACATCGACATGTGATTCGGTGCTATATCCTTATTCATCTACCCATACATACCAAAGTTGTCTTAAAAATGCATTCACATAGACGGTTAGATCACCTTTATATTTATTCAGCATTTATATTATGGCATGTCTCTTTGTATCTGGTTACGTCCCTCTGAGGACCTGGTTTCCTGCCATATTACAGAGTTGATTAATATGGTGACTTGTTGGAGGTGATGATAGGTACTATCGGATATTCAGGCATATTGTAGATAGATGTTATCTTTCATATGTTCATCTACTACCTTTCTATTGTGTACTATTTGTTGTTACATCTAATTTTGCAAACTTATTCTATTCTCGAGTTTGCTCAGACGTGTATTATAGGGCAACCGACTATATTACATGTTGTTCATTCAATCCTTATTCATTTGTATGTGGATTAAGATATAGATATGATAATGTAGAATTAGTATACTTTCACAGTATAGTACGTCTGGATAAGTCCATTAAATTGGGAACTCATTCTAGGTCGTATTACCTAGCATCGTCTCGTCCTAAGTTCCATTGTATTTGGGAACTTGGAAGTGACATGTTTTAGTAGTGGCCCATGCAGGTTAGAACATATCATTTCAGTTACATTATTGTATCGAACGAGCCTGTATTAGGATAATGTTTTAGTATCTCAATCCACAATTGCTATTAAAAATTTCTTTGAGTTAACTTCACCCTTGAACCTCGTTTTTGTATCCAATTGTTCCTCCTTAAACTCCTGGTGATTGATTCTCGTCTTCTTCCACTTTGGAAGGACGAACACTCATGCTTGATCGAATTTTCTTTTATGCTTTGTTATAGGATAAAGCATGCTGATAAAATTTTTTTGAGGTTAGTAGTTATTTATATTCGGAATGTATATGAAAGACGCCTCTAAGAGATAGAATGATTAGGTAGAATAGTAGTTGGATTTTGCATATGACGTTTAGTTAGGGGGATTTTTCTCTTATCGATAGATATGAATTACATAAAGGACTTACTAGGGGATAGTTATTGAGTGACCATATAAGTAAGGTAGGTTATGTCAGAAGTGGATAATAAGGGATAGCCAATAGGGTACAAGAACCTTGGACATCATGGATAGATTGTATTGGACCAAGACAAACATCTATATATTGGAGACTAGCCTTGAAATGACATACTAAAAATCAGGACTAGAAGATTGATCAATAGGTTTATATAATATCATGGGTATTAGATCTAAGAACCTACTTAACTAATTCTCAACCTTTTATAGCAGATAGATGTTGAGTGGATAGGCATGCGTATAAGCATAGTATAGCCTCTTATAGATAGAAAAAGTAGAATATTAGTGATGCTTTTAAGAAATTTTGATATCACTTATAGGAGTGTAGTAGAGATTAAGGATCGATAGACTGAGTTTAAGTATCGATTGTGATTTCTTATTTACTTGGATAGTCATAGCAAAGGAATTGAGAGTAGGGTTAGAAAACTCCCTCTTTGTAGACTAACAAACCCTTCATTGATGTTGATTAGATAGGAATTTTAGAAGAGATGTAATTAGAATAGTTGTGTTCGTATTAAGATGTACATTGTGGTTATATGAAAGAATGAATCATGGGAGTATTACTATGTCTAGATTTGAGGGGGAATAGGAGGAAAGATGAAATTGTAATAGCAGGAAGGGTTAGTAAATGGAGACGAGGATTATTTATGATAACGTAATGAGCATCGCGTAGAGGGTATGGCTTAAGCAAAATTGGTGACTGTAAACTCAACCTTAAAGTTTGAGACTCGAAGGATGAAAAGTTTAGATCGAGGAAATAGAATATACCAGTTTATAAATAAGAGTAATGGTATGAAATGGTGAGGCCATACAAATATTTTGATCTGACAATGGAGAAGCCAATATCAGAGGTTATTAAAGGACTCGTGATTAAGATTTATGTTAGAAGGCATTAAGGAACCGAAACAAGCTATGTGAGATGAAGAGGAAAGCATAATTTCAAGACGAAAACGTGGGAATGAAATAGGATGAGTGAATCATTAATACACTACCAGAATAAGTCATATTAGCGACGCTAGAAAACGTCGCTAAAATGACAAAAAAACATCGCTAAAACTGTTTACCCGGCGTATTTAGCGACGTTTTCCTGTGGTCGCAGAAAGCCATGTCGCTAACAGGCAAAACGTCGGTAATCGTCGCTCTTACCGACGCTTACCGACGTAATTAAACGTCGGTAATCCTGGAACATTTACTGACGTTCACCGACGCCCCATCGGAAATATGGCAACGTCTCAAACGTCGGTGAATCCTGTAACAGTTAGCGACGTATATCTAGTTTTTACTGACGTTCATCGACTCTGTAGGCGAGGGAAATACTGGGACGTTTACCGATGCCACTGTACGTCGGTAACCGCCGGTATACCTGGTGATTTACCGACGTTTACTGACGTTTACCTGCGTCGCTAAACGTCAGTAAACGTCGCTAAATTACAAAAAAAATTATAGAATGTCCACAGAATCATATTTTCTACCGACAGTCCAATAAATAACAAAAAAAACCACAAGCACATTTTCTTCCTGGGTTCGCCGACCCCTTCGGTGGAAAACTCAACACCGGTACATCACAATATTATAACAATCAACGCAAATAAGAGTAAAAGTCTACAACCAATATATGATAAGATACCAACACAACGAACACAAAAATATCCAAATTCGATAAACGAATATCCAAAGTATACAACCAATATCCACATGAACCACAACAAATACTGAAAGTCTACACAAACAAATAATCCATAACCAATACTGAATCAACATAAACAAACACTAAAAAATACTACAATCTCATAAAATAGTCCTAACTCGGACTACTACAGATCTGGATGAGAAGGGGCATCGCCGCGCCTCAATGATAGGAACATCTCGTACTGCTCCCGTGAAATCGTCACCGATGAAGAAGGTAGTGACGTCGGTGGAGTCAGAGGTAGTGACGCCGGCGGAGTCGACGACGATGAAGCCGCACCCGGAGGACAATAACGTTGTAACGCTTCTAGTCGTTGGTGGTAGGAATCCATGGTAGATAATAGCCTCGTACTGCTATCAACCATCGAATCCTACATCAACGTGAGCCTCTCGCCTATGGACAGCTGTGATGCCTACAGATCCGTCATGCTACGCTCTGTTGACGCTCTAAGATCAGTGACGCCCCGCTCTGTCCTCTCAGTCATATCCCTGAGCTCCATAATGCTGCAGTCGAGCGTATCCAATCGTGCTATGAGCGCAGCATCGTCCGTCTGGTGCTTCTCCTGGATCCGTCGTAGCAGCTCATCACGGACAGACTCCAACATCTGCTGGACTCGGCCTAGAAAGCATGGATACTCTATAACTTCTAATGTCTAATGTACTTATTATTACTAACTACATGAATATCTATTTGTATGCATATTTACTAAGTTATATCAAAACTAACACGACGTATTTAAATTAATAAATAGAATTATAATACTTACATAGGCCTGCTCCGCCCTCTCGTCAATAAGCTTCCCGCTATTTCGATGTGTGGCCAGGAAGACAGTCACCATATTGGCGTCACCACCCTTTTTTACCTGTAATTAAATATATCACATTTTACTAATTTATCGGACTTACATTAAAATAGTAATTCTGAAATAAAAAGACATACCAAACGACGAAAATGTTCCATCATCGGAATCGACCCATCGTACTACTTTGATCCCTGCTTTCTAGCCGCCGTGGCCTTCTCAGACTTTTCCTTGTATGTTGGCTCGTCGAATCGAGCCTTTATTGTAGTCCACTGATCAGGGGTGATCCAACCTTGGATCGGCTTTCTGACACGATCACGAGTCTTCTGATCATTAATAGCGTCGCAGATCAGCTTAGCAGTGACGGCAGGAAACATCCCCTCGACCATCTCGGCCCGGTACGGTGGATAGGAAAAAATATCCTAGAACAGTGCAAACCAAATATTTATCAGTTATATATAATATGCAAAAATTATATGATTCATGTTAAAAACAAATATATTTTAACCTTGAAGTGCACAAACCAGTAGGCCTTCCTCTCGTACGGAGCATCAGAGTAGTTTATCCAAGGAACACCATAATTAGTCCTCAATAAGTAGTCTAGGCGTCTCTGTACCGATGTGGGAAGATATCTATACAGACATATTATATTGAAGAGAAAAGTTAATTTATGATAAACACGGGAAAAAATGATAAACCAAAATACTTACTTTGTACCGTCGACCCAGATCTCCGTCCTCGTCTTTTCCGGAGGTACGCATGCATCATCTGCCTAATACTGGTCGACCGTCGGCTCAGCCTCCTCCATCTTCTCATCTGTTGTAGTGTCTCACTCCGTGATGGCACTAGATAGACAGAAAGATCAGATTGCTGGCTCTACAACAGAAGACGATTGATCTGGGTGAGTGTACGAAGTCTCATTTGCTGATTCGCTTATGCCTAATAAGAATCTGAGTTTTTGATTGACTGCTATTGTTAATAACAATATAGTAAATAATTGAGTATGTTTTAAGAGAATCCACATGTTGCCATGCTAAAAACAAGAAAAGAGATAACCTATATTCTAAGAAAAAACGAACTGATGCCTGCATGCTAAAGAAAGATTATAGCCTGATAAAAAGAAATGAATGTTTGCTATGTTAAATCAAACGAGATGCCTGCCATGTTAAACAAGTTAGAGATATGGTCTCAAAAGAGAGAACTATTGCCATGTTTAATAAGAATAGAAGAGAGATTGCTCACATGCCCTAAATTCGTATGCTTACAAAGAAAGAATATTTATGCCTAATCTGAACAGAACTGCTATCAGGTTTCAAAGAAATAAATAATTTCTTGTCCTTCAAGTATGTCTGAATGTTGGTCATATACAGATGGACTTGTATATGTTGCATAAAGAAAAGAATTATGTAGGAGCTTCGGCTCTGAGATCACAGAAAAGAAAGAAGACATAGTCATAGCTCTGTTGTTACAAAGAGAGAAGGCAGAGTCATAGCTCTACTGTTACAAAGATTGATATAGAGGAAGATAAGTCATTGCCCCTCAAAGAGTTTATCTGCTAGATATTGTATTCATACATTGGTCTCGGACAACTTGTATACAAGGTCACTAGATCTCTCGACGGTTTCCAGGGCACTGGGAGCCGATCGGCCTAGGAGAGATTGTCTAGACATTTTGAGGTACAAGGACCTCGGGTGTTGCATCAATGTCCTTAGAGACGATCTGAACCCAAGAGTCACAGCGACTAATCATAGGTTTCCCATGGACCATCATATAGATAAATGTGGATTGGTACAGAGCTGAACTGGAGAGTCACAGCTGCCAATCGGTCTATATGTGTCTATCATATGTTTTACTAAGAGCTAACAATGCAAAGACGAACAGAGAACAATGTTGGTATTATCACGTTTATGTTAATCCTGGTCTTGTGCAGGGATGGACGGCCGGCTATGGTAAGAATCACTTAAAAGTTAGACATATGTATTGTTTGAGTTTGCTATATGAATTGCTTGCAAAGATTAATCTGTTACAAAGAAGTGCTATGTTTCCTTTAAAGAAAAGATATGATATCATGCTTATAATTTTCCCTAAGAGTTGCTTGAACAAAAGAAATGAATATGCTCATGAAACACGCTGCACACTTCACAGAAATGAATAGTCATTGTGCTTGAATTGAATAGTCCCTTGTATGCTTGAAATGAAATGAATTGTGGCTTTTCAAGATGTTTTTAAAGATGTTTTCAAAGAGATATAAACTGACTCTGTATGCATGAAATGAACATAGGTAAAAGTAGCAAGATCACATCACAAGAAACATTTTCTCATTAAATGAACAGTGATCGTTTCAGACAAATATAGCACTTTGTTCACAATCACCAGTATGCTAATATACTGATCCACCATCAGTCTGCATGCAGGTGCACTATGCATCGAGATGGATAGCCCTAAAGCGATAGCCCGAGCCTCATCCTCAGGAGCAAAAAATTAAAAAAGATGCCAAGAGATGACATCTGTTGCAAGAGTTGATTTTGTATATAAAGTGATGTAATATATGGGAACGGGATCATTGTAATATGTAAAGTTCTGAGGGAATATAACATTGTATCAGAGAGAAATGAGAGCTTGTAATATGTTTAAATGAAATCAATAAGAGAATTGTTTCTTGTTACCATTGTGTTCAATGCATGTATTCTGAGATATGTCCGCTACCACTTCAATTATCTGCAATACGTTCCGTTGCGTATTGTCAATCTTGTCTATAGTCTTGCTTCAGGTCTTGGACTTGTGCAAGCGCAACTTAGGCTTGCACGGCATCACGCCTTAGCGAGGACGATCAGTCTCAAAGAGTCCGAAGCGAGGCCGAAAGGACTCTGCGGGATCGGGGCGTGACAAAGTGGTATCAGAGCAACACGATCCTCTGGCCAATTGATTCGATTGAATTCAAAGTTCTCCTCATCGAAAATTTTCTTGTCTACTTGATATCATCAATGAGATGAACGTTCCATACAATAAGTCCGTAAATATTTTTATGATGCCGGCATATGTTTTATCGATTTGATTGATTGAGATTGAAATGCTTTATTGAACAAGAGTATTGATATGATCTGAATAATAATTTCATGGATTGATGATGGCGAAAGATGAGGACTATCGCTACTAAGGATATCATAAGTTTCTCCTTAAGTTTCAAGGACGAAACTTCTTTTCGGTGGGTAATTATGTAGTGCCCCGCTCCGCGAAGGCACTAGATAGACAGAAAGATCGGATTGCTGGCTCTGCAACAAAAGACGATTGATCTGGGTGATTGGACGAAGTCTTATTTGCTGATTCGCTTACGCCTAATAAGAATTTGTGTTTTTGATTGACTGCTATTGTTAATAACAAGATAGTAAATCATTGAGTATGCTTTAAGAGAATCCACATGTTGCCATGCTAAGAACAAGAAAAGAGATAACCTGTATGCTAAGAAGAAATGAACTGATGCCTGTATGCTAAAGAAAGATTGTTGCCTGATAAAAAGAAATGAATGTTTGCTATGTTAAATCAAACGAGATACCTGCCATGTTAAACAAGTTAGAGATATGGTCTCAAAAGAGAAAACTATTTCCATGTTTAATAAGAATAGAAGAGAGATTGCTCACATGTCCTGAATTCGTATGCTTACAAAAAAGGATGTTTATGCCTAATCTGAACAAAACTGCTATCATGTTTCAAAGAAATGAATAATTGATTGTCCTTCAAGTATGCTCTGAATGCTGGTCATATACAGACGGACTTGTATATGTTACATAAAGAAAAGAATTATGTAGGAGCTTCGGCTCTGAAATCACAGAAAAGAAAGAAGGCAGAGTCATAGCTCTGTTGTTACAAAGAGAGAAGGCAGAGTCATAGCTTTGTTGTTACAAAGATTGATATAGAGAAAGATGAGTCATTGCCCCTCAAAGAGTTTATCTGCTAGATGTTGTATTCATGCATTGGTCTTGGACAACTTTTATACAAGGTTACTAGATCTCTCGACGGTTTCCAGGACACTGGGAGCCGATCGGCCTAGGAGAGATTGTCTAGACATTTTGAGGTGCAAGGACCTCGGGTGTTGCATCAATGTCCTTAGCGACGAGCTGAACCCAAGAGTCACAGCGGCTAATCATGGGTTTCCCATGGACCATCATATAGATATGTGTGGATTGGTGTAGAGCTGAACCGGAGAGTCACAGCTGCCAGTCGGTCTGCATGTGTGTATCATATGTTTTTCTAAGAGCTAACAATACAGAGACGAACATAGAACAATGTTGGTATTATTACGTTTATGCTAATCCTTGTCTTGTGCAGGGATGGACGGTCGGCTATGGTAAGAATCACTTAAAAGTGATACATATGTATTGTTTGAGTTTGCTATATGAATTGCTTGCAAAAATTAATCTGTTACAAAGAAGTGCTATGTTTCCTTTAAAGAAAAGATATGATATCATGCTTATAATTGTCCCTAAGAGTTGCTTGAACAAGAGAAATGGATATGCTCATGAAACACGCTGCACACTTCACAGAAATGAATAGTCATTGTGCTTGAATTGAATAGTCCCTTGTAAGCTTGAGATGAAATGAAAAGAATTGTGGCTTTTCAAGATGTTTTCAAAGAGATATAAACTGACTCTGTATGCATGAAATGAACATAGGTAAAAGTAGCAAGGTCACATCACAAGAAATATTTTTTTACTAAATAAACAGTAATTGTTTCAGACAAATGTAGCTCTTTGTTCACAATCACCAGTATGCTGATATATTGACCCACCATCTGTCTGCATGCAGGTGCACTATGCATCGAGAATGATAGTCCAAAGCGATAGCCTGAGCCTCATCCTCAGGATCCTAGAAATCAAAAAAGATGCCAAGAGATGATATCTGTTGCAAGAGTTGGTTTTGTATATAAAGGGATGTAATGTATAGGAACGAGATCATTATAATCTGTAAAGTTCTGAGAGAATGTAACATTATATCAGAGAGAAATGAGAGCTTGTAATCTGTTCAAATGAAATCAATAAGAGAATTGTTTCTTGTTACCATTGTGTTCAATGCATGTATTCTGAGATATGTCTGATGCCGCTTCAATTATCTGTAATATGTTCCGCTGTGTATTGTCAATCTTGTCTATCTTGTCTTGCTTCAGGTCTTGGCCTTGTGCAAGGGTAACTTAGGCTTGTATGGCATCATGCCTTAGCGAGGACGATCGATCTCAAAGAGTCTGAAGCAAGGACGAAAGGACTCTGCGGGATCGGGGTGTGACATCTGTCTCTATCGTCGTATCAGCAGGAGGAACGCTAGACGACGGAGCAGTCTCAAGCCTGGAACTACTCATCCCAGGAGATATGCCACGTAGCGTCGGGACAGGATGGATGTACTATCTGATACACAGGAGTACTGAGCGACAAGGATCCAGAGCCGGTACCAGTAGGAGGTATCAAAGTAGTACCCTGTCCTCTGCCAGTACCAGTACCCCGTGTCCCATGTCGGGACAAGCGAAACGATCCACGATGACCTGTCATACCGGATAACAACATATGATGAGATACAACAAATAATAGAAACTAGAAATATAAAAGTACAATAAAGGCAAGATAATAACCAAGACAACATATGATGATACATTTTAGAAGAAACATCTAAGTCCAGATAGTATATTCTACAAGATACATGTAAGTTCAGATAGCAGATTCTACAAAAAACATCTAAGTCCAAATAGTACATTCTAAAAGAAACATCTAAGTTCAGATAGTAACCAAAACTAGATAATAACCAACTCTACATATTAAGAAAATGAAAGTACATCTCTCTCGACCATCTTCAGAATATTCATCTTGTTCGTCTTCCTCGACCTCATCTTTTTCTTCCTCATCTTCACTTTAATCTTCGCCTTCGTCGGCTTCGTCTTCCTCTTTGGATAATTCTACATCTTTGATATTAGTCGTATAATACGTAACTTTCGTGGAGTCCGCATCAACAATATTGGTTACAAGAGGTAGCTCGTCCTCCTGATAAGCTTTTTTGTCAATATCAAAAGTATCTCTAGCTTTAGTCTTGCATACTGCCCACCAGTCAGACTTCGTTGCTCTCCGTCTCAGATAAGCTGTGAAGTACACGTACCGAGCCTGAGTTCATAGGACAAATGGTTCGTAGCCTTGATATCTATGCTTATAGTTTATATCCACAAGACCATGCTTGTCAATTTTCTAACCTTGATTTTCAATCAGATCGTACCATTCACACTTGAACAACACGGTCTTTGCTGGTTCTCGGCCATAATTATATGTTAAATCCACAATCTCTCGCAAGATGCCAAAGAAATCATTTCCTGGATCGACGTCTTTGTAGTTTGAAGATTTGATACACAAACAACTACTTTTCGTAGAATCAAGATCCATGAAGTTGTCTCTGATCAGAGCATTTGTCGACTTGAACCTAAAGCCATTGACACAGTAACATTGGCCATATTTTAATAAAAGTAATTGGTCCCTTGGCAAGGGTTCTAATTAATCAATCCTCTGGTGAAATTAGACGATCGACCTGAATACCAAAGAAGAGATAGTAAGTTATTTATTGCGCAGTTGCATTAGAAGAGGCCAGTAATTACCGAGTTGCTTACATATTCGCTCAACCAAGAAGGAAAATGGCATCTCATTTCTTGTTCTAATGCTTCGTCTGTTAGGTAGGGTCTAACCGACCTCAACTCATCATTATATGTGCTGAAAAACAACGAAGCAACTGCCGATTAGTACAATAATATTAGCTTATACTATTACATTGAGATGACGTAAACTCATTATTAATTACTTACCCCTCTAGCTTCTCCACTTCATTCTTGTCGCAATTGAGTCAACTGAGCAGCCCTTAGCTCTTCGTTATTCAAATATCTCTTCTTTATTTTCCCCGAAGGCTTTCCGGACGCATTGAATACTTTTAGTATTCCATCATTAAATTCTTGATATTCGTCGTCGTTTTTCGGAGCCCTCGTTCTATTCGTAGCAACATGAGGTTTGAAATACGTCGAGCAGAAGTTTGTAATCTCCTCGAGAATATAGGCTTCACAAATAGAACCCTCGACCCGAGCCTTGTTTTTCACCTTCCTCTTTAGGTAGTTCAAATACCGCTCAAACGGGTACATCCACCGATAACCGACAGGCCCACCAACATGTGCCTCGTAGGAAAGATGAATTGGCAAATGCTTCATGGAGTCGAAGAATCCAGGAGGAAATACCTTCTTGAGCTTGTACAGTGTTACCGCAATATGGTTCTCCTGCTTTTCTAGACGATCGACGAGCAACTTAGTAGAACAAAGATCTATGAAGAATATGCTATGCTCGATCAATGGATCCCAAACAACCTGGGGTAAGAATTCCCGAAATACAATCGAATTAGCCTCTCCATGAATACGTGACAATCATGGCTCTTCATACCTGTCAGTTTGTTCTCCTTGAGGTCGACGCATCTTCTCAAGTTCGAAACATACCCGTCTGGAAATTTTAGACCTTTAATCCACCTACAAAGTATCATTTTATCCTCCTTCTCCAGTGAGAAGACTGCCTTAGGATGCTTTAACTTTCCGTTCCCCTCCTCTATCAAATACAATACAGGACGTCTACATATTTCTTCCAAGTCCAATCTAGCCTTTGGAGTGTCTTTCATCTTCCCCTTTACTTCCATTGCAGTATTAATTATGTTGTCAAACACATTCTTCTTGATATGAATGACATCAAGGTTATGTCTAATCAGATTGGTGCTCCAATATGGCAGATCCGAGAATATACTCCTGTTCGTCCAGTTATGAGTGCGACCAAATCCGTCACACTTTTAGCCCGTAGCAGGCTCTTTAATAGCTCTTGGTAAATCTTTTACCTATTTCCATATCGTGTATCCGGGGCACCTTGGTGGGGGATTAGCCTTTTCTACAACGCCAGCACGAAAAGCATTCTTGTTCCTCTGGTACGGATGATCCTTCGACAGAAATTGTCGATGACAATCGAAGAAAGGACGGTTTGCCTTCGTGTTTCAAACAGAAAGCCTTAGTGCTGTCCATGCAATACGAACATGAAAGACGACCATGCTGTGCTCCATCCAGATAACATACCATAGGCCAAAAAGTCGTTGATGGTCCACATAAATGATGCCCGCATCTGAAAATTTTGTTTTCTAGATATATCATACGTGTTGGAACCTACTTCCCACAACTGATTCAACTCATCAATCAATGGCTGTAAATACACATCGATGTTCCTTTTGGAATTGTTCGGACCTGGGATAATAACGGTGAGGAACATATACGGAGTCTTCATGCACATCAAAGACTGGTAGATTGTACGGAGTGACGATCACAGGCCAACACGAATACTGGGATCCTGAAAGTGTGAATGGGGTAAAACCGTCGGAACAGAGAACCAATCTGACATTACGCGGATCAGAAGCAAAATTTTGATACTCTCGATAAAAGTTCTTCCATGCTTCTCCATCAGATGGGTAATCCAACACTCCTTCCGTTTGTTCTCGCTTATGCCAAATCATGTTTTCTGCAATTTTTTTCACCAAAAACAACCGCTGCAACTGCGACGTCAACGGCAAGTAGTGCATCGAATCGGTAGGCTTTCTTTTACCGACAGACTTTCCTCTACCGCTGCCCTTGTAGCGATCAGCACCACAAAATCTGCAGGTGTCTTCATCCTTGTCGTCTTTGTAGTACAACATGCACCCATTGGGACATGTATCAATTTTCTCGTATCCCATCCAGAGCGATCTCACCATCCTCTTAGACCGGTAAAAGACTTTAGGCAACTTAGCACCCTCAGACAATATTTCTATAATCAACTCCATAACTCGGTTGTAGCTAATCTTGCGACATATTAAAATCGGACTTGATGCTCAACAATATTGTAACCACCTCCAACGGTGAATGATCCTCACAACCAGGATATAATAGGAGTCCTTGCATTCTCCAGCAACTCCATAAACTTTGCAGCATCGGCGTTTGGTGTCCTCCTTAGGTGCATCATGATTGTCCGGATCGAAACTAGACCCCGCCGCATCAAAAACCATGTTCACCAACCCATCGTCGTAAGCAGCGTGGTTGTGGACATCCACATAAGGCTCATACTCCAATGCTAAATATACAAGTTATCCGTGCACGCTCCACTGATAGTAATTCGGTGTGAAATCCTTTGAGTATAAATGATACGTGACTTCCACTTCTGGATGATATTTCAAGTTGTGACATCTCACACACGGACACTTAATTTTGGTACCGTCCATGTACTGAGGAAACGCCTTGGCAAACTGCAGGAACTGTTGTACGCCCTCTATGAATTCATTCCGCACACCGCATATGTCATCAGGATGAGGGTTGTACATCCAAGAACTGATTCCGTAGATAGTAATTCAGATCCATATCCATTTGAGGATAATTTTGTAAGATAGATACATGTACATTGTTAAAACACTTGTAAAAGTAATAGGCACATTAATCATGACATATCCTAAACATTGAAATAGAATCCCAAGTAATCATGATACAACAAGTGGTAATAGTGTATCACATGACATAACCATATAACCAGAGTGTATCAGAATTGACCACACAGAAGACTTAGCCTAATTAATCTCCATAAAATAAGTGGTAATAAGTCCATAATTAATCTCCATAATTAATCTCCATAAAACAAGTACAGCAGGTAATAAGTCAATAAATAAGTCCATAAACTCATCTCCATAAAACAAGTACAGCTGGTAATAAGTACTAATAGTCCAACAGAAAATATATCTATAAAACTACAGTAATGATGACCACGTAGCTCACACATACGCTCAATGATACCATCATACAACATCTTCAAAAAAGTGGGATCGACGGCAGGAATGCGTCATTCCACTGCAGGTGCTGGATGAATGGAACTCCCGGTACCACTTCCTCCTTAACGGTAGGAGGAGCCACCTCAGCAATCTGCATTTCCTCAAACGACGTGTCGCTTTTCGGGTCATAGGTGCCATCTGGTAAGATCGATATTCACAGAGAATATAATTGTAACATAAGCAAGCTAACTAAAGGAACCATCATCTCGTTTCATGTATCAAAAACCAAGTTCCATTGTGAAATCTCAGTTTTCTTCAATGAGTATACCTATGTGTGTTTAGTTCAGTTTTTTCTGAGATTTTATACATATGTATATATGTAGATTGATAGATATAGCTATAGTTATATAAGAGTTTTTTCTGAGATTGTATACATATGTTTATATGTATATAAAAGAACCATCAATGAGTATACATATGTATATATTATATACATATGTATAAGAGTTTCATGTATACATGTATACATATGTATAAGAGTTTTCTTCACTGAGTATACATATGTATATATTGTATACATATGTGTAAGAGTTTTCTTCAATGTATACATATGTATAAGAGTTTTCTTCAATGTTATGTATAAGAGTTTTCTTCAATGAGTATACATATATATACGTGTCTGTGTGTCGTGTGTGTCCACTTGTCTGTGTGTATTGTTATATATTTCTATGTCGGCGTATTAGGGTGCGTATGTATGTATCTGTGTGTCTTTGTGTCTGTGTCTGTGTTTGTGTCTGTGTCTTTGTCTCAGTGCGTAAATGTTTGTGTTCGTGTTCATGTCGTGGCATATTGAGGGAGTGTGTCATTGTCGTGTCAGTGAGTGTGTTGGTTTCGTGTCAGTGAGTGTGTCAGTGTGTCTATGTCGTGTTAGTAGGAGATAGGGTTAGGGTTAGGTATACCTGGACGGGGTCGGGTCGGGGTCGCCAGAGCAGAGCAGGGGACGAGGGGGGTCGACGGTGGAGGAGCGACGATTAGGTCACCAGGGGGCGAAGGAGGTCGCCGTGGCAGGAGACGAGGGGGAAGGGACCAGAGGGAGGGGTCGCCGGAGGGAGGCCTCGCCGGAGTGGAGGAGCTTGTCAGGGAGAGAGGTCGCCGGAGACGAGAGGGGGAGGGGAGAGAGATTTGGGGCTCCAGGTGGAAGATTGATAATTTGGATGAAATAAAATAAAATCGATCGGGTTCCCAAAACCCTATATAAAAGTTTTTAGCGACGTCTGAGAGAGACGTTGCTAGACGTCGCTATTCAGTAATAGGATAGCGACGGACTTGATTAAATGTCACAAAATATCGCTGAATAAAATAAATCAACGACGTTTTGCGACTAAATAGCGACTTGTTCTTTCCAAACCATAATTCTAGTCACTATTAGTCGCTAAACGTCGTTGATAGTGACGTTCAGCGACGTCATTTTCATACGTCGCTAAATACACAAAACATAGCGACGTTTTTAACTGGAGTCGCTAATCTCGTCGCTAATTTGACATATTTGGTAGTCATAATTGATTATTGGAATCTAAGGTTTGAGTTGCAAAAGGAGGATAGTAAAAAAATAGAAATGAAGTGGTGTTATAAACAGGGAAATGCCATAAGTTAAATGCTACTAAAATTTTCAAGGATCGGGGACAAAAAAAACCTTGGCAGTTATGTTCTCAACATCGTCGATGGAAGCTACATTTTTGGAATTGAGCAAACTAGTAGAAGAGGAGATAAGATATATTAATTTTAAGATGATATAAGTTAGATTTTGGCTTAAGTTTTGCTAGTCGCATTCTTAGGAATCAAATGTTACCCTAGGAAAGCAGGATAAATATGCTAAACCATAGTTCGGGTTGGTGTGTAATTTCTTTAGTATGAACCCAAGATTATTCTAGTAACCAGAAGTTGTAGTTTTGTTATTAACTCTACCATTATCCTTCTATTTTGTGAATACTATCTTATGATCGTAATCGCAGCTTTATAATTTGGCAATACAAATCATTTTGATTAAGCGATTGAAAAGATCTTCTTCCTCCCCAAATAGTGTTGTATTTTTGGAATCCAATCACATGAAATTACTCTTTGAACTTATCAACATTTGCCCTTATCTTGGCCTGAAAACTCCTCTTATCGTGATTCTCTCAATTTTGTTACCTCATCATTAATGTCATACGATGATTAAAACTATATATACTAGCTTGCCTCAATTAAGATTGACCAAGTTAACTCCTACTACCCTTATGAAAGCATGATCTATGTAGGAGTGGTGTAGAATTGATACTAATTTCTTTATAGAGCTTTTGACTATTAGCATCATGATAATACATCCTTGAAAGTCTATGACTACCATCACAAACATCAAATATTCTTGTATCTCCCAAACAAATTTTGGCCTTCCCATGAACATTACAAATATGATTAGGACTAGAGTTTCTGTAGTGCCCTGATCCCATTGTAGAGCACGGATCGGGCTAGCGGCCGAATGGCTCGGATGAGATTAGGGAAACATTACCAGGATCGCGGGATAATGAATTGAGATCCTTTTCTCCTTATGGATTGGACTCATTTGAAATGATGCCCAAGATGCAGTGGCGCACATCTTGGGGCAAGAGTTCTATATAAGAGTCACTTTTCCCGAGACCACATCCCTGCTGGTTTTCGATATCACTTTTGATGTAGGCTTTTGTGTGTGTTTCGTAATTATTTTCGATGAATGTTTTCATGGATTTACTTTCACTGTCTACGCATTCATATCGAAGCACTGAGAGAGAGAAAGAAGTATGCTGACCAGACGTTGGTGCCAATGTAGGTGCTAACGTAGTGAACCGAGTTGAACATTGCATGGAAGACCTATTTCTCTCGTCAATTCACCAACAAGTGAGTGGCTTTAATCCTTCGACGATCCTTAATCTTCGCGCATAACAAAGGCAGACTTGTTATTGCATTCGGTGCTTAATAAAAGATGCCTAGTAATAACTCAGAAAGATAATGAAAGATAAATTATCACATGGCTAGGCTTATGTTGCAAGTCAAACGGTGCCTTGTATGCTGCAATATGAATTGTTGAACAGGTGATGCAAAGACCCAAACACTAGGCGATAAGTATATCGAACTTCGGTTCGAAAAAATGGTAACACAAATAAAAAGTTCCTTGGTTGGATAAATGTGTATACGAGCCTATAGCTCAAAGCAAGATGGTAAGATGGCAAGATGGCAAAATGAATGAGAACTGTGGCTTATGTACTTGAATTCTATTATCGTGCATGTATGTTTCTTACTTAATTAAGTTTCATTCACATGCATGGTCATAGACAACTTGTATACAAGGTATAGTTCCTCGAATGGTACTCCAAGGCCATGGAACCGATTTGACCTAGGAGGAACAATAGTGATGAAGTAGTAGCACGACATGGTGCTGAAGTAGTAGCACGATCTTTCGGAAACCTTCCGGTTGGGCTAGCTACCCGCTGCCGAAGGGGAGCTGTTTGACCACGATGTCCAGGATGGCATGTAGTTAGTGGCCTTCATATAGACAGGTGGCATAGCTAACAATGTCTTATGCAGGCAAAAGTAAGTATTACTCATAAATATACAGGAATGGCTATCGACCGTGGGTAAGATTCACCAAATTGGTGAACCATATAAATTGCTTATGTTTCTAACATCAATGTGTGCTTCTTATGTTTCATATCAAATATGAATTGTTAATGGACCCTAAGACATGATAGAGAGATCACAAATTAATAGTGTACATTCACATAATTTACTACTGTTGATTTATGGTGAGATTGGTTATGGCCGCTCACCAGTACATATGTGGCAATGTACTGACCCTCATCTCCACAGGTTTCGGGAATCTAATGGATAATCGTACACATTGAAGGCTTGTTGTCCGACTCTTTAGAAGCTTCAAACTTCCTTGAAGTTTCTACTTGAAGAAGAAGGTATTTTGCTGAAGGTGGTTATTGTCGCATTTTTAATAAAGGGATGTGATGTATGGAACAAGTTGTATCTCATTTCAATATTTTTGCAAGTTGTAGCCAAGTTTGGTATTTTATCTCGGTTGTTTGAGAGCCTTATGTTTTCTATACAAAGATATCAATAAAGTGCTTATTTCAGATTTTATCTGTGTTCTTCAATTTCTTTGTGAATTTGCAGTGAACTCTATTCAAAATGTCTCTTTTATAAAATGTACACGAGCGCGCCTTGTACAAATGCAACTCTAGACTTTTACGGCATCACACCTTAGCGAGGACGAACGATTCGGCGTGAATCAAAGCAAAGGCGGACGATTCCCCGAATCGGGGCGTGATAGTTTGGTATCAGAGCATGGCTTTACTTCCTTGGGAATTTATTGGTTTTAAGATTTTGAAAACGACACAAGCTTTATTGTTTTTTGAAAACTTCGATTTTAAATGTCCTAAAATGAGATGTTCCATACAATAAGTCCATAAATATTTTATTAGACTAACAAACTTATCTATGTTGCAGAGATGACAAAGGCGGCCACCACGAACAATACGAGTAGCTCAAGGGCTGTAGCCTAAACCGACCCAATGGAGAGGATGCTGGCTATGATGGAGAGCCAGCAGAGGCAAAACACAAAGCAATTTAAAGTCCAACAAAAGAAGCTAGATACCCTACAATAGTTGATCCGATCAGTGGTGAACAATAGGGCTCAAGGCACTCCAATCTCAAAAGAGGGCGAGATCATAGAGGCAGAGGAATCCCAGGACGCTAAGAAGGAAAGTATCGTGACCGACATTACTAAGTTCAAAAAATATGCAATAAGGAATTCAAAGGGATGGAGGAAGCCACCATTGCTATGGATTGTCTAGTTGAAGTGGAGGACCATCTGGAAGCCTTGGGTATTATTGGATCTAAGCGGGTATCGTGTGCAAAACTACTGCTAGTTTCCAATGCACACTACTAGTGGCAAGGTCAGAAAAGGATCTTTACGGGAGCGAATGGAACGACAAAATTTACTTGGTAGATATTTCGGAAGGCTTTTCTGGCTCAATATTTCTCTTCGACTGAGCAGCGAGCAAAGGAATTAGAGTTCCAAAAGCTTGAACAGGGAAACTTGACTGTGAAATAGTGTGAGGCAGAATTCTCAAGACTATCTCAGAATGCTATTACGAAGTTTACTGATGAAGCATCGAAGGCTCATAGGTTCTAGCAGGCTTAAGGCCTGCTCTGAAGGCTCAAGTTGTGGTCCAGAAGTATAAGACTTTCCATGAGTCTTATGAGCATGAAAAGGTGTTAAACCCACACTATCCTGCAACGACGGTGCAAATGTCGGTACAAAATATGCATAATAAGAGACCAAATGATGGAGGTAGATATCAGGCACCGAAGTGCCAAAATCACGGTGGCTATGAGCGACCCAACCAGAGTGGACCATTATGCAACAAGTGTTGCAATAGAGGGCACTTTGCTACTGAATATCAGGTCCTAGAGGGTGGATGATTCAAATATGGTCGCATGGGTCACGGTTTCAGAGATTGTCGAGGGAGGGGCCATCAGAACTCTCTGAGGTAGCAGTATTACCACCAGTATCAACAGAATCATGGACAGGCACCACGACCCCATCAGTTGCCACAGAATCAGAGGTTCGGTGCTCAGGGCCGAGTCTTTGCATTGACTCAAGAGGAGGCACTTGCATCAGATACTGTCATGACAAGTATATTGTTATTTAATAGCATTCCTCCACGTACTTTATTTGATTATGGTGTTACGTATAGTTTCATATCTGAAGATTATACTAAAGAACATGGAATAAAAATGTCAATGCTGAATGTATATCTTAGTATTAGTACTCCATCAAGAGTGGAGATGCCTACTAACATGATATGTAAGGATGGTTACATATGTATCGGAGACATGAAGCTATGATTGGATGTAATCATACTCGATATCAAGAAATATGATATCATTCTAGGTATGGATTGGTTAAGTGCATGTTGTGTAACGATTAACTGTGCAAAGAAGTAAGTTGTGTTTCGTCTACCTGGAGAAAGCCTTTGGATTGCGTCGAGTACTAGCAAGTTACGAGTTGGGTTAACAAGGTGTAATTATGGCAAGCGCTAACCTTGAATCGACATGGGTTAGGTGTTCATGGTTGCAATATGTCACGACCCGTACCCGCTTTTTCGGATACGAGACGTGTCCAAGCCAGCCTACGCCGCAGAGTCGGCGGTAGAACGCTGTCAAGCCCGCAAGAAATAAATGCTCAAGAAATAACATTTGCTGCTCATTCACAATTCTAAATTTATTACAACATTTATAAGATTTATAATTAAAGAAAATACAAGATTTTATAATTAATGAAAATGGTACAACTGTTTTCTATTTCTAGGTTGACATCAGCATACCCATGTCATATTTTTATTAATTATTATTATTATTATTTTTGTTTTCAAAAAAAAAAAGAAAAAAAGAGGGAGCAGCCATGTGTCCCAAGGAAGAATTTAGAAGGGGGGTTATGTGGCCCATGTAATAATTAAGGGGACACCTCACCTCCTATTCTCCTTTATATAAACACACACACACACAAGCAAAGGAAAAAAACCAAACAAACACACACAAACCGCCGCCACCACTAGCTACCGCCCGCCGCCGCCACCTGCTGTCGTCGTCGCCATCCGCCGCCCGCTGCCGGACCACCACCACTCCGGCCACCCCCTCACTCCCTCTTCATCTTCATCTTCTTCCTCATCTTCCTCTTCCTCTTCAAAAAAAAGGGGGAAAGAAAACCTAGGTATTTTCTAAACTACTTTTCTTCAACTCTAATTCAACTTTAACCTAAGATTAGGATTCCTAACAAGTTTTCTTTTATTGTTGTTGGGTTTAAAATTAGGAATTTATGGAGAAAGCTAGGTCAATTTCCAACCCAAGGCAAGTCCTCTCCCTCTTTTCCTCTTCTTTGAGACTCATCTTAAATTTTTGCTCTAAATTTCATAATAGAATAATTTAGGAAATTTTTCCATTTTTTGAAAATATATATATATTGTGGTTAAAACCTACCATGAAATATTGTAGCATGAATATAGAGATGAGCATGCACCTTTGACACAATACAAATGTATATATTGGACACAATACAATACAATATATATATTGGACACACATAAATAGATACTTGGACACAAGATGATTTATATGAATGTATAAGTTGGGCACATATGTTGCACTCAACACTTATGGCCACTTTAACTTTAAATTTTCAAGTGATATCATGTGGTTTCCATCTAAAGAATTATATATATATAAATATATAGTTGATGTATATATATATATATATATATATATATGGACCCAATATGACACAATATGTGATACTTTGAAGGATAATATGTATTGGACACGATACAGTTAATATATGTAAAGGACACCTTGTGTAGGACACAACGCAAATATATAAGTATTGAATACGACACCAATGGGTTCTTGGAAACATGATATATTTATACACACTTTGATACTATATATAGATGTAAATTCTTATTAATATATATATATATATATATATATATATATATATATATATATATATATATATATATATATATATATCCATGTACATTTGTAACTCTCGGTATGATTTTAGGGGCTTAACCTAACAAATTGAAAATACGTAAAATATATATATATATATATATATATATATATAAAATAAAATATATATATATATATATATATATATATATATATATATATATATATATATATATATATATGTCTTACGTTTTCTTACTTGAACGCGTGTACACGAGAGTAGCTTCCGATATTAACATAATTATATAATTCTGTCCAAATTGTTAAACCTATCGAGATAACACATGTTGAAATAAATTAATTATTTTGTAAGTCACTATATACCACGATGACTTTACTTCTATGAATTTCCAACTCTCTAGCACACCAATACAATATTACAAAGAGTCTAACATGGTCTTTTAAGTCATGACACATAGATTTAATGCCTATAATAACTTCATTTGGATACTTGGGATAGTGAACTACAAGTCGCTCAAATCAAGGAAATTGCTTGCCTAAATAAATTGCTTGCTTGCCAAATTGCCATGGTAAGAATTAAGCATTTTATATATACATATGCTTGCGTGGTTCCGTTGTTGAGAGTTGCTCCACCGAAGGGGTCGGCGAACCCGTATTATTAACTGCGTGGTTCCGGTGTTGAGAGTTGCTCCACCGAAGGGGTCGGCGAACCCGGATTTATATTTTTATGTTATATAATATCTCTTGTGAATTTTCGGAGTCGTCCTATACAAAGGAGACTCTGCCGAAATTTTTGGAAAATTTACGAGATAGTCAAATTCCTGACTTTCGGAAAATATCGGATTAGTATTTCAGACCTAAAGACATTTAGAAAAGATACTGAGGAAAACAACTAGGAAGCATTGGGCGGGGGAGAACAATCTGGATATTCCTAAATAGTTCCGTAGCATAATAAAATTAAAAGCTGATCAGTAAATTTCTACTCATTCGTAAGGCCATGCGGATGGAGTTTGTGAGGCTTAGCTCACGTATTTTCGTTTGCTCAAGGGAGGCAAACTAAGCCCAAGGGAGGCTCTTGTGTTCGTGCATCAGATTATTACATCTATTATGACAGTAATATCGAATAGATGTTTGTTAAGCCCAAGGGAGGCTCCAGGCCAGATACTAAGCACCGTGCCGTTGAATTCACAGCCTGATCCCGGATTAATAGGATTGTTGATAGGAATTCATTTAGATGAATATTCAGGGGTTGTTCTCAAATACTGTATTTCATGTTAGGTTTATTTCCTTTTAATATTATTATCTGCCATCACGCCTATCTGGATAAGAGGAACAGGACACTCACACATTAACAAAATGCTTCATTAAATATGACTACTTTATAAAAACTAATTGTCTCATTTTACTTCATATTTCTTTTGTTTTTCACCGTTCTTGGCCGAGGGCTTGCTTGTCGTTTCTAAATGACCTAGTATTTATCCATTAGGAGAAGGAGAAGACAATCCTGCCAAGGCATTGCCACTGTACGTCGAGGAGTAGTAACCTGAAGACTTTCAGTTTATGACTAGTGCTGTCGTAGCTATTTTTGTAATGTACTTTTGTAATAAACCTATAAGACAATGTACTGTTAGATAAGTTTCCTATACTAGAATTACCATGTGTAATGCAATATAAATTTCCTTGTATTTCCTATTCTGCTGATTTACGGGCGACAATCGCGAATTTTGGCGCGTAGCCTGGGGATGTGTTTGACGTCACCGTTCAAATTTGGGAAGCGGGACGTGACACATCTTTAAGTGGTGGCCCATGCAGGTCCGCTAGAATGGGAAATCTAGGATAAAATATAGGTTCAGATAGGACGTAGGTTCTAGAATTATAAGGAGCACCTCGAGTCCAAACCACACCCTAGGAATCCTTGAGAAGGAAGTGTCAATATTTAGTAGCATTGTGCAATGATTACCTTTCTCTTATCTAACCAATTATTTTAATCTTAGTAAAAGGATACTGACCCAAGGAATTCTTGGTGTAGATCATGCCCCGATTCGCACCTTTTGCAAGACTAGGTAATGACAGCCACAGCCTGGACGAATATTATGCGTTTGTAAAGAAAATGTGGCGAGTAAAACCAAAAGGGATGATAGAGGCCTATGGGGTACATTACGAGTTGAAATATCCGGTGGTAACGGATATAGTGGATGAAAGAAGAGTATACTATAATACGGTGTATTACTATGTCCTGATCAAGGCAGAACCCACTGAAGGTCCAGAAACCGATCGTAACGGTACTCTGGAAGAATGGAAGCAGACGTACCCAGAGGCAAAAATCCATAACATAAGGCAAATGTGGATTTAGATCCCCAGAATGTGGATGATGTGTAAATGTAAAAGTGTAAATAAGTATTAGATCCCTAGTTATGTAAAAGATGTGTGAATGTATGCACTAAGGATATAAAATAAGTATTAGATCCCCAATATATAGGTCAAGTATGAATGTATGTAGTATGAATATGATGTATGAATGTATGTAGTAGGAGCATATTGTGCTGCCAATAAATAAAATATGCTTTTCCTATATTCTTATATTCCTTGTAAGTAATTCTTACTTGAGGATATTATGAATGTAGGTATGGACCTGTTTATGCCGAGTTTGGAATGGGATGGGAGCGACTACACTCTGTACTTATACCAACGCTATGCAAGAATAATGTGGAACGCACCAGATTGGTACGACGTTCATGTCTACCAAGTGTTCTATGTAATCATGCATCCCATTATCAGGGATGTCGAGGACGGAGCTGAAGTATATTTTGAAAATACAACCTACTGCTTGTATGTCTGAGATCCAAACCGCATCTACATCGAACTACATAGCTTTGAGGGCACACTAGACGACTTTGAAAGAATCCATCCAAAGGTCGACATCCTCACTGAGAAAAGGATCCTCATCGAGGCTATAGCATAAGAAAAACCTAACCATGTGTATATAGTGAAGAAGGAGTCCTTCCCTTTTGTCTGCTGTATGGTATTTTGGAAATCAGCAGATATGTATATGAGTAGGGATAGGTAGGGATAAAATAGATTACTATGTCACATTTTGGGAAAGTTGAGTGACATGAGTAGGCTAGGTGAGAAGAATGTAAACAAATGTAAAGTTGGGAGTAGAGACAACATTTTGTATTACTCTCATTATAATAAAATATATAAATATATGGTTTTGCTGTACACCTTGTTATAAATAAATATTGTGAGTCAAATAATCCTTGAGGATTATGTCTTTTAATTTTAGGATATGGACGACCCTGATCAGCCAAACAATCCACCACCTCAAGCATCAACGACACCAACCGTGGCTGATATGTTCCGTTTGTTCCAGCAACTATTGGAATCCAATAGTCAGCAGGCCAATGCTGCCCATGCAACAAATACCACAATATTGGAACAAATATAGAATTCTAACAATACCAAGGATAAAACCCAAAAGGAATTCAGGGATCTTAGGCCACCCAAGTTTAAGGGAACTGAAAATGCAATGGAAGCGGGTCAATGGCTAAGAACCATTGAAGGTTTGATGAAGGCTACAAAAGTTAAACCTGAGGATATGGTACCAGCAATCCGCATCCAGCTGGAAGACATTGTTGGATACTGGTGGAGTGCCGAGTATCGAGAAGATTCTGACAAGGACATGTCATGGGCTGAATTTAATTAGAAATTTGAAGAAATATTCTATCCTAAGTCAGCACGGATAGAATTAGAACGATAATTCAACTATCTGAAACAAGGGAGACGCACAGTTGATGAGTACACTATGGAATTTTTCAGGCTTAGTCGATTTGCCCCTAATATGATAGCGGATGAAGATACGAAAATATCTAGGTTCGTAGAAGGGCTTGGGACCCAACTGAAAAGTAGGGTCACATCTTATCGGTGCCAAACCTTTTCTGAGGAAACAGAAGCTGCTCGAGACCAAGAGAGAATACTAAAGGAAGAGCAACCTTTCCGGTCATCGCAACCTAAGAGAACCTTTGAAGAAGGGGCACCCTCCAACAAGAATCACTGGCAGGGACCATCTAAGCGTCCTCAGAATGGCAACCCAGACAGATTCATTGTCTACAACTACTGCCAGAAACCAGGACACAAGAAAGATGTATATAGAAAATTGTTTGGACTTTGCTTGAGATGTGGAGCGGGAGGACATCCAGTCAGTCAGTGCCCTCAGCTGCATGCAATTGGAGCGACGACACGAGGATTCAATCAAGGGTATCGACCTCCGATTCAGGGGAATAAACCTCAACCAAGGATTCAGGCACCAACCTCACAGGCGGTCATGACTTATAGGAATCAGCAAAGGCCACCATATACCCCTCAGGCATATCAGTTCCAACAAGCACAAAGGGCGAGTCAAGCCCAAAATTACAATAAGAAGAGGAAGGGACAAGGGCAAGCATTTATGATGGGAGCTGAAGATGCAAATATCCTGGAAGAAGTAGTCTCTGGTACGATTCTAGTTTCTGCATATCCAGCATCTGTATTATTTGATTCCGGGGCTACCCATTCATTTATAGCATCTTTTTTTATATCGCAACGTGAAATAGAATCCCAACCTCTGCCTAAATCACTAAAGGTTCTCACCGGTAACGGAGTGGTAGAAGTTAACCGCGTATGTAGTAAATATCCCATAAAGTTGGGTGGAGGAGCTTTTCGAACTCGGTTACTTGTTTTCCCGACAAGCAACTACGATGTGATACTAGGCATGGATTGGCTAACCGCAACACTAGCCAATATAGACTGCGGTCAAGGGAAAGTTACATTTCAACTTCCCGACGGAGAATCTTATGAATTTGTGCGAGACCAAATGAATTCAATATGGAAGAATTAGAGAAGTTTGAATTACCAGTTCAAGCAACGTTGCAAGAATCGGTAGAGCAATCATTCCTAAGGATAGTAGAAGAATTTAAAGATGTATTCCCAGAAGAATTGCCAGGGCTACCCCCAGATAGAGCTGTAGAATTCTATATAGATCTAATCCCAGGAGCAGCTCCAATAGCCACGAAAATATATCCAATAAACAAAGAGGAATTAGCTGAGTTGAATAAACAAATAAAGGAATTGTTAGAAAAAGGATTTATTTAACCCAGCGCTTCGCCGTGGGGAGCACCAGTATTGTTTGTGAAAAAGAAGGATGGTACCCTACGACTGGTAATTGATTATAGGGCTTTGAATTAGGTCACCATCAAGAATAAGTATCCTCTACCTAGAATTGATCAACTATTCGACCAGTTAGGAGAGGCAAGAGTATTCTCAAAAATTGATCTAAGGTCCAGATATCATCAAGTGAAGGTAAAGAAGGAAGACGTCCCTAAGACTGCATTTAGAACTCGATATGGGCATTATGAATTCTTAGTTATGCCATTCGGGTTAACAAATGCAC
This sequence comes from Iris pallida, assembly GCA_029216955.1. NCBI lineage: Eukaryota > Viridiplantae > Streptophyta > Magnoliopsida > Asparagales > Iridaceae > Iris > Iris pallida. The sequence goes on along the minus strand of JANAVB010005796.1, from coordinate 20,854,862 downwards.
CTGCCATATTTATGGACCTGATGAATCGAGTATTTTATCAATATCTAGATAAATTCGTGATTGTATTCATTGACGACATCCTTATATACTCCAAAAATGAAGAGGAAAATGAAAAACACCTGAGGATTGTATTACAAACGTTGCGGGAAGAACAATTATATGCCAAACTTAGTAAATGTGAATTTTGGCTGGACCAAATACCCTTTCTGGGGCATATTATCAGTGGAGAAGGCATCTCGGTAGACCCGAGGAAGGTGGAAGCAGTTAAGTCTTGGCCAACACCTAAGTCCGTAGCAGAAATCAGAAGTTTCTTAGGACTAGCTGGTTACTACCGAAGATTTGTAAAAAATTTTAAGAATCACAGAACCTTTAACCCGTCTTACCCGGAAAGAAGAAAAGTTTAATTGGACAGAGAAATGTCAAATGACATTTGACGAATTGAAGCAAAGATTAAATTTGGCCCCAGTACTGGCATTACCATCTGGTTCGGGTGGATATGAGATATATAGTGATGCATCAGGTAAGTGTCTGGGATTTGTACTGATGCAACACGAGAGAGTCATAGCCTATGCATCCCGACAATTAAAGATACATGAAAGGAATTATCTAACTCACAATCTCGAACTTGCAGCTGTGGTATTCGCACTCAAGTTATGGAGGCATTATTTATATGGAGAGAGAATCAAAATATACACAGACCACAAAAGTTTGAAATATGTCTTCACACGGAAGGAGATCAATATGAGACAAAGAAGATGGTTGGAGTTACTGAAGGACTTCGATATGGAGCTGGAATATCACCCAGGCAAGGCTAATAAAGTGTCTGATGCTCTAAGCAGAAGACCTGAAGCCTTCTTTATGAATACACTCAAGGAGATCCTTAAGGATTTAAGAAAAATAGGAATTGAAGTGATATGCCCGATAACGGAAGGAATGTGGCAAAACTTACAAGTGCAATCCTCCTTAATAGATAGAATTAAAGAGGCTCAACAAAATGACTCAAAACTTCAAAAGATTTGGAAACAAACAGAAGCAGGGCTCCGGACCGGGATAAGGAAGCATCCGGACGGATCATTAAGATTCGGAAATTGATTATGTGTGCCCAGTGGAGATTTAAGAACAGAGGTTATGTCAGAGGCTCATGACTCACAATATTCCATTCATTCGGGCAGCACTAAAATGTATAAAGATTTGAGACAAACATTTTGGTGGCACGGGATGAAAAGAGAAGTCGCCATATTTGTATCCAGATGTCTCGTCTGTCAACAAGTGAAAGCAGAACATCAAAGGACAGCAGGACTTCTTCAGCCTTTGCCCATACCCGAATGGAAGTGGGAGCATCTCACAATGGACTTTATGACAGGACTGCCTAGGACCCAGAGGGGTAATAATGCTATTTGGGTTATTGTAGATAGATTTACGAAGTCCGCTCTTTTCTTTCCTTTCGAGTTGGATAGTCGACAGAGGCACTGGCAAAAATGTACATGAAACAGATTGTCAGTCAAAATGGAGTACCAGTGGGTATAGTATCGGATAGAGATACCAGACTCACTTCTCATTTCTGGAGAAGTCTACAAGAAAATCTTGACACTCAATTGAAATATAGCTCCGTCTACCACCCCCAAACAGACGGCCAGTCGGAAAGAACCATTCAGACCCTAGAAGACATACTGAGAGCTTGCATTTTAGATTTTGGAGGAGCATGGGATGATCATCTATATTTGGTAGAATTTTCATTTAACAACAGTTACCATGATAGCATCAAAATGGCTCCTTTTGAAGCACTATATGGTAGAAAGTGCAGATCGCTGGTATGTTGGACCGACGTTGGAGAGAGACAATTACTGGGACCAGAACTAATAACACAAACTGTGGATATAGTCAAAGCAATAAGAAGTCACCTGCAAGCAGCATAGGGTAGACAGAAGATGTGGGCTGATAAGCATCGAAGAATACTGGAGTTTCAATCTGGAGAGCATGTGTTTCTGAAGATTTCACCAACTAAGGAGACCATCAGATTCGGGACCAGAAAAAAACTGAGTCCGAGATACATTGGACCCTTCGACATATTGGAGAAAGTAGGAAATGTATCATATCGGCTTGCCTTACCACCAACGCTAGAGGGAGTCCACAATGTATTCCATGTTTTGCAGTTACAAAGATATGTGTCGGATCCGAGACATATACTCGACCATTCAGAAATCACCGTTGGACCTACACTACGGATAGAACAGAAACCCGTTGGGATCTTGGATAGAAGGTACTCCGCAATCGGATCATCCCATTAGTACGAGTTGCATGGAGCAAGGATTCTCCTGGAGATTCAACTTGGGAGAAAGAAGAAGATATGCGAAGGCAATATCCGTATCTATTACCTAAGCCAGGTTAGTAATCAATTGTTGTACTTTCAAATTCTGAGGACAGAATTTTTCTAAGGGGAGTAGACTTGTCATATTCTTATTTATTATTATTATTATTATTTTTATTTTCAAAAAAAAAGAAAAAAGGGGGAGCAGCCATGTGTCCCGTGGAAGAATTTAGAAGGGGGTTATGTGGCCCATGTAATAATTAAGGGGACACCTCACCTCCTATTCTCCTTTATATAAACACACACACACACAAGCAAAGGAAAAAAAAAGCCCAAACAAACACACACAAACTGCCGCCAACAACTGCTGTCGCCCGCCGCCGCCACCTGCTGCCGCCGCCGGACCACCACCACTCCGGCCACCCCCTCACTCCCTCTTCATCTTCTTCCTCATCTTCCTCTTCCTCTTCAAAAAAAAAGGGGAAAGAAAACCTAGGTATTTTCTAAACTACTTTTCTCCATCTCTAATGAAACTTTAACCTAGGATTATGATTCCTAACAAGTTTTCTTTTATTGTTGTTGGGTTTAAAATTAGGAATTTCTGGAGAAAGCTAGGTCAATTCCCAACCCAAGGCAAGTCCTCTCCCTCTTTTCCTCTTCTTTGAGACTCATCTTAAATTTTTGCTCTAAATTTCATAATGGAATAATTTAGGAAAATTTTCCATTTTCTGAAAATATGTATATATTGTGGTTAAAACCTACCATGAATATTGTAGCATGAATATAGAGATGAGCATGCACCTTTGACACAATACAAATATATATATTGGACACAATACAATACAATATATATATTGGACACACATAAATAAATACTTGGACACAAGATGATTTATATGAATGTATAAGTTGGGCACATATGTTGCACTCAACACTTTTGGCCACTTCAACTTTAAATTTTCAAGTGATATCATGTGGTTTCCATCTAAAGAATTATATATATATATAAATATATAGTTGATGTATGTATATATATATATGGACCCAGCATGACACAATATGTGATACTTTGAAGGATAATATGTATTGGACACGATATAGTTAATATATGTAAAGGACACCTTGTGTAGGACACAACGCAAATATATAAGTATTGAATACGACACCAATGGGTTCTTGGAAACATGATATATTTATACACACTTTGATACTATATATAGATGTAAATTCTTATTCATATATATATATATTATATATATATATATATATATATATATATATATATATATATATATATATATAAAATATATATATATATATATATATATATCCATGTACATTTGTAACTCTCGGTATGATTTTAGGGGCTTAACCTACACAAATTGAAAATACGTATATATATATATATATATATATATATATATATATATATATATATATATATATATATATATTTGTCTTACGTTTTCTTACTTGAACGCGTGTACACGAGAGTAGCTTCCGATATTAACATAATTATATAATTCTGTCCAAATTGTTAAACCTATCGAGATAACACATGTTGAAATAAATTAATTATTTTGCAAGTAACTATATACCACGATGACTTTACCTCTATGAATTTCCAACTCTCTAGCACACTAATACAATATTACAAAGAGTCTAACATGGTCTTTTAATTCATGACACATAGATTTAATGCCTATAATAACTTCATTTGGATACTTGGGATAGTGAACCCCAAGCCGCTCAAATCAAGGAAATTGCTTGCCTAAATAAATTGCTTGCTTGCTTGCTTGCTTGCCAAATTGCCATGGTAAGAATTAAGCATTTTATATATACATATGCTTGCGTGGTTCCAGTGTTGAGAGTTGCTCCACCGAAGGGGTCGGCGAACCCGTATTATTACCTGCGTGGTTCCGGTGTTGAGAGTTGCTCCACCGAAGGGGTCGGCGAACCCGGATTTATATTTTTATGTTATATAATATCTCTTGTGAATTTTCAGAGTCGTCCTATACAAAGGAGACTCTGTCGAAAATTTTTGGAAAATTCACGAGATAGTCAAATTCCTGACTTTCGGAAAATATCGGATTAGTATTTAAGACCTAAAGTCATTTAGGAAAGATACTTAGGAAAATAACTAGGAAGCATTGGGCGGGGGAGAACAATCTGGATATTCCTAAATAGTTCCATAGCATAAAATTAAAAGCTGATCAGTAAATTAATACTCATTCGTAAGGCCATGCGGATGGAGTTTGTGAGGCATAGCTCACGTATTTTCGTTTGCTCAAGGGAGGCAAACTAAGCCCAAGGGAGGCTCTTGTGTTCGTGCATCAGATTATTACATCTATTACGACAGTAATATCGAATAGATGTTTGTTAAGCCCAAGGGAGGCTCCAGGCCGGATACTAAGCACCGTGCCGCCGAATTCACAGCCTGATCCCGGGTTAATAGGATTGTTGATGGGAAATCATTTAGATGAATATTCAGGGTTGTTCTCCAATACTGCATTTCATGTTAGGTTCATTTCCTTTTAATATCATTATCTGCCATCTCGCCAATCAGGTATAGGAACAGGACACTCACACATTAACAAAATGCTTCATTAAATATGACTACTTTACAAAAACTAATTGTCTCATTTTACTTCATATTTCTTTTGTTTTTTACCGTTCTTGGCCGAGGGCTTGCTTGTCGTTTCTAAACGACTTAGTATTTTTCAGTAGGGGAAGGAGAAGACATCCTGCCGAGGCATTGCCACTGTACGTCGAGGAGTAGTAACCTGAAGACTTTCAGTTTATGATCATAAAGTTATCGTAGCTATTTTTGTAATGTACTTTTGTAATAAACCTGTAAGACAATGTACTTTTAGATAAGTTTCCTGTACTAGAATTACCATGTGTAATGCAATATAAATTTCTTTGTATTTTCCATTCTGCTGATTTACGGGCGACAATCGCGAATTTTGGCGCGTAGCCTGGGGATGTGTTTGACGTCACCGTTCAAATTTGGGAAGCGGGACGTGACAACCCAGGCTATCCCAATGCTAAGAGTGATCGCAGCTAAACCTAAAAAATGTTGATTTTCAGTCAGGAATGGAACAAGTACACAAACCGACGACAATACGAAGGCACAATAGAATTGACAAGACATGAAATAACATATGAGATATAAAACTGGAAGATAACTGATGCCATCACGATAGAGAAATAAAGGAAAATAAAAGACATCTACCTATGTGGTGTGAAATATCTGTTTCGACATGTGAACGGCTAGGGGATAAATTCGGCACACTGCACGTGTCGTGTGCAGCGGCTATCGTTCAAGAATAGACATATTGGGATATTTCTGGGTAGTCTACATGTATACTAAGATATTTCCCCTCCCGACAACTCCGTGTGACGAGTGTGTCACAAGCAGCAAGATATATGTATAGACATGAAATGAAAAGACTACTATGAATCAAAAGCAATCAGAAAGTGCACTTGCCTGAGGTCCTCAGCTGGAGAAACCAATAATAATATACCACTCAATAAGCCACAATCAGTCAACACATGCAGTCTCTCCAGATGCTGAAATAAATACCAACGTTCTCAGAATAGTCAAATTAGTTCGGATTGCCTGTCCTTAAGTCCAATACTGGACACAGGGGCAAAATGATAATTTCGGGCAAAAACGATGTCCGCCGTTGGACCCGCTTTACACCAAAAGCGTGCCAGAGTCAACGGTCTCTAAAGTCTCAAACTATATTTCTACGGATCTGGTTTTCCGATACGAATCCAACCGTATGTCCAGAGTTGGATTTCGGCGGGCCGTGCACAAATTATCCGTTGAGTGGGACCGGGGGGCCCGTAAAACGGCGTTCCGATTCCACTGTCTCAGAATCGGACCAAACTTATCATACAGGACCAGAAAATGATACGGTCCTGTTGGCATAAGTTTTGCCTCGATCTGACAAGCGTACACAATGTTATGACTGAATTTGCATTGCACGAATACGGGGCGATTCCTACGGATACACATCAAATTCGTCGCGCATACGTGACCAATTTGAATTCCGTCAAAGCCCACACGACCACAAATCCGTTACGCACCTTTCCATGCGTACGGTGCGTGACCACGTCACCCGGTTTGGCGGGACGGACGTTGTATCGGAGGAATTTTCTAAAAGTTTATTGTTTTTGAAAATGGTTTTTGATGGTTTTTGAATTCGAATAACTTTGTACATACTTGATAAAAACTGAATCTACAAAATAGGTTTTAATCTCGTATATATTAACTAAAACTGTTTTAAATAGGTTTTCGAAAACTCTTACTATCTGGCTCGGGAATACTCTTCTAAAACAGGGTTCTTGCGGCTTACATTTTCTGTTTTTTTTTGGACATTGCTCGTCAGTTTTTCATCGATTTCGTGAATCAATGGCTCGACCAGATTAGATTCTACTTGTTAGGATATCTGGGGGGTCATATAGGGTTCCTCTATGCGTTTATAGATCGAACTTTGATCGAAGGTACGGAGAGAAAACAAACCTCAAACTTCGGGTCGTAGCTACTGCTACTGCGGCTGTTCCTGCTATTTCTTTGCTCTGCTCCACGCAGACTCGGCCGACTCCGGCGGTCGTTGCGGCGGCGGGCGGCACGTCCAGGGTCAGGAAAGGATGGCGCGTGGTGGTGGGATGGAGAAAGTTAGGGTTTCACGAGATTTCTCTCCGTCCTCCCTCGGCTGTCTATATGTGCTGCTGTCGGGTTGGCTCGGTTTATATAGGTTCTGTTCTCGGGCTGGGGAAGGACGGAAGGGGAGGTCGGGCCAGGAGGTTGGCTGGTGGGCCTTTGGGTTACGCTCGGTCGGGTTCGTTGTAGTTTTTGGTTTTGTGAAGAGCCTGGGATTAGTAGGGGATGCTCGGGCTGCCTCCGGGTCGGGCTTGGCTGAGCCCGGGCTGGCTTGGCCTGGTTGGGATTTTGTTTTTATTATTTCTCTTTCTATTTTTTCCTTTTTCTTTTTCTATATTCATTTCATATATATATATATATATAATAATATATATATATACATATAATTATCTAGGTACAATTATACGTATATATATACGCACACATATACATATATATTATATACCCACTTATACATATATTTATATTTACATAAACATGCAAATATATTTATTTATATATTATACACCTTCACACGTATATATGTATACCTACATATATACACATTTATACGTATACAATTCTATAACTCTATATATATATTCACTTTATTTTATAAAACAATAATGCGATTATATATTCACAATTATTTAATAAGCACCCACATATCCTATATATATATATATATAAATATATATATATAATAATATATATATATATATATATATATAATATATAATATTTTATATATATATATATATATATATATATATATATAAATATATATATATAATATATATATATATATATATATATATATATATAGTAGTAATCTCCATGAATCTAATTATCCTCAATATTACATATACATATTAAACATTTTTCTTTAAAAGTAATATAACCAATAATATTACTAGTATTATATAATGATAACCTTAATAAAATAATAATAATAATAGTAATAATAATAATAACAAATTTCCATAAACTATTTATCTAAAATCACCATTTAAATAAATAAATAATAAAATATTTAAAGAATCTGGGAAGGGGAGCTACAAATCTACCCACCTTAAAAATAATTTCGTCCTCGAAATTCTAACTCATAAACATGCCTAAAATTCAAACATAAAAAAATATCCACTATTACCATAATATCCTCGAATTTTAATTTCTCAGAAATATTTATATCCTCCTCCTAGCCATTTCGTAACTACGAATCATCGAGGACTTCTGCCCACCTTTGGTCACACTACTCCTCAAACTAAAATCTTAAAATCTGCTAACTGGTTGCTAACAATCCTACCAATAAATCTAGGCATATGGTACCTATAATCCTCTCGTATCGATCAAGTACCCAAAATTTAACAAGCAACAATTTACACAAGTGGCTAAGAAATATTGCTAAATTCTAGTAAGCATGGTCATTCGTCACTCTGCAATAGGGAGGACCAGAAGATAAGGAAGAATAATCGAGCAATTATGAAGTTTCAAGAGCGGTAGAGAATATCCAATATTACGGTTAGAAATAGTACTTATGAACATATTGTCTTATTCGCTAGATTGGGCTACTCTAGTCCAGTCACTTGCTACAACGAAGACCCTTCGTTCTTAGAGCGGCTTGTAATCCATGCAATACATAAATTCCGTTCTCGGAGTTAATCTAAAACAAGGTTCAAAAATAGAACAGAATTTGGGAAATCAAGATTGTGATCTTTTCGTGGTGATTTAAACACACGAGTAGGGGTGTAATTGCAATACAAGGTCGTATCATGACTTCCAGTTAGATGGAATAAGGGTTATGAATGACTACATATACAAACAGGTGGAGGCTTCATAATAGGTACAGGGACCTACTTCAAATAGTTTGGTTTCCTAGTCCGAGTATGGTGGTATACATGGATGAGTTTTACTGAGTCTTAATGGGATTCCTGACTGGACATCCCTCGTTGGTTGGGTAAACCTTAGATTGCAATCTATATGGACTGGACAAGATTCCAAGATAAAACTATGTTTACTAGGTTAGGGTTGGGCTCTAGTTGGAGTCGGAAAGTGTACTGTTACTATGGTGAGGGTTATAGCTAGTCCTTTTGACCTAAAAGTCGTACCATAAAAATAGAGTACAAGGGGACGGGTTTGAGCGGGACATGATATATCTAGGTGAAGGTGGACTCGTCTAGATCTTGCATGTGAAATTTATTGGGAGGTAACAGCTAATCTCATGCTCCAAATATTAATGACACGGCCGGGGACACAAAATGATCTGGGTGGAAAATGGGAGTCTATGGGGGCACTAATGATCACTCTAATGGAAAAATTATTCTAATCAATCGGTAATCCCGGTATATCCTAAAATTTTAGAAGGCTTACAGTCTACCCACCTTAGAAGCTAGGATATGATTTTAGGAATGGTGAGGTTTAGAAGGATCCCAAAGTCCAGATATTGCACCTCGACTTTTGTTAATAAAGAATAAGGCACGGCATACGGGATACGGTAGATATAAGTCAAGTCAAGGATCGTTCCTCAATAAATAGAAAACAGTGCGTGTGCAATGACACATGGTCGATAAAATAGAATGACCTACTCATCTACAGTATACATGAGTTGTCGACGGGGTAACCAACTCTAAGGCACGTCATATGAAAAGGTTCCTAACAATTGGGTCATGAATTTCTATATGTGTCAAGCCTGCCAGTCTATTGTCACAAGGGCCCTGGTTAAAATAAGCTTCAACAAATAATTAAAGGCTCACAACAATCGGCCTCTTAGGAATAGATAGTCTCCTAGGTTGGCATTTGATTAAGGGAAAGATCCTAATCATTCTCGGACTCCAATGACTAGAAGATCAAGATAGTAGGTTTAGGGTTGCATAGAGGACGAGTAACTTAAGGCAAGGTTCCAATCACTGGCTGGCCGTGGATAACTATGCTTGTGTATGCAACTATCGTAGCCATGGGGATACTATGTATCTATCTATCAATTACGAGCTTTCGTCTTTCCAATCAGTGAAAGATAAAACAATAAAGAGTTCAAGAGAGGTGTCACTGAATACAATTACGTAATTCAAAGGCGAATGTATAAGTCAAGAGAAATTGTCAAAGCAGTCGCGAATGAGATCCTAGAGACATCTACATCTCAATCCACGTAAGAAAATTAGATGAAGATGAACCAAATGCATCATAGTTGATCAGACCGTAATAAATAATTTCTGATTAGACAATATGTTAGCGGGCGTCCCCATTAAACATGTGTCTTGAATCAAGTTCGATAAGAAGTAAGCTTGTAAAAAACTAGGCTGTAATAGCCAGTATTGGTCAAGAGAGTCAAAATAGTAGGCGAGATTTTTGAAAAAAGATACAAGTAGTTCGAGTTTTGAAAAATCAAAACCTACCAGGTGCTATTGCTTATATAGGCATCCTACTATCTTCTTATTCTTAAGGCCTAGGTCGACTAATGGGTTATGGATCTCTAAATTCCATATTCTAGATAAACCTATTAGTGTCAGTCATTTACCTTGTTAATAGATCACAAGGACTACGGAATGCTAGGTTGGGAGACATGCTATCCAACTTATACTAGTATTGGTTTTGGATCTTAGGGTCATACAGGGCAGTCCCTATCCTCTATAGTATCCTAAACTTGTAATCACGTCTGAAATCATTTCACCGGGAATTATTCTCGCCTGTATACTCTGGCTGTGATAAACCCTTGGTTCCGTGATTCGGTGTGATAAGCTATCAGGTACTCTACTCTATATTGTCATAAGGTATCTAAGATCTAAAGAGGTCAATGGGAACATAGTTTTAGCAATGTTCCATAGACTATGATTCTTTGGAATGATTTCATTTCTATGGGTTGTGCCTCGCCAGTGCGCTGCTGGCTGTAGTGAACCCACATTCTCCACCTTCAAATAATTGACGACAGTGCGCTGCTGTCTAACCATTATTAGTTAACTAACTATATCCGTAAGAACTCATGAGCTTCTAGAGATTCAACAAGTTGACTCAAAATAAAGCGTAGGTATTCGTCCTGTCATCACAACTCCTAAAACAAAAGAGTTAACATGGAGGAATTAACTAAAGACGAAAGGAATACAAACATTCGAGTATTTTTTATATGCATTTCTATGATTGAGGGAAAATCTCAAATAAATCTACTTCGAGATTCGTATGCAAATAACAGAATCAGAAAATTTAAACTAATTCCCTACGGCAACGTAGTATTTAAAACAGGCAATTCTAACTTATGACATAAGATTTACATCTAAATAAGGAAATTGAACAGTTTATCAAAATTAACGCCTTAATTATAGGCAAGCCTAACATACCAAGCGAATAGTATATCCACATTGGATGACATTGTCATATCAAAATTAATAGTGTATTTATAGGGATCTAGCAAGCTATCTAAATTGCATGGCCTATCTAATAACCTTAACTACCCAACGGTCAATTTGAACAAGGGACTCCTAGTCCTAGTTATTCTTCTAAATTATTTAATCCTAATTGTGAATGAGCATTTCCTAGCGCAGGCTTGCAGCAGTACGACTAATATGGTACTACTGCGAGTTCGCATAATTTGCGAAGACTGACCTGCATGGGCCACCACAAAAACTTGTCACGACCCGTACCCATTTTTTCGGATACGAGACGTGTCCAAGCCAGACTACGCCGCAGAGTCGGCGGTAGAACGCTGTCAAGCCCGCAATAAATAAATGCTCAAGTAATAACATTTGCTGCTCATTCACAATTCTAAATTTATTACAATATTTATAAGATTTATAATTAAAGAAAATACAAGATTTTACAATTAATAAAATGGTACAACTGTTTTCTATTTCTAGGTTGACCTCAGCATAACCAAGCCTTCCCAATGCTAAGAGCGATCGCGGCTAAACCTGAAAAATGTTGGTTTCCATTCAGGAATGGAACAAGTGCACAAACCGACGACAATACGAAGACACAATAGAATTGACAAGACATGAAAATAACATATGAGATATAAAAACTGGAAGATAACTGATGACATAGCACAATAGAGAAATAATGGAAAATAAAAGTCATCTACCTATATGGTGTGAAATATCTGTTTTGACATGTGAACGCTAGGGGATAAATTCGGCACACTGTACGTGTCGTGTGCAGCGGCTATCATTCAAGAATAGACATATTGGATATTTCTGGGTAGTCTACATGTATACTATGATATTTCCCCTTCCGATAACTCCGTGTGACGAGCGTGTCAACAAGCAGCAAGATATATGTATAGACATGAAATGAAAAGACTACTATGAATCGAAAGCAATCAGAAAGTACACTTGCCTGAGGTCCTTAGCTGGAGAAACCAATAATAATACCACTCAATGAGCCACAATCATTCAACACATGCAAAAGTCTCCAGATGCTGAAATAAATAGTACCAACATTCTCAGAATAGTCAAATTAGCTAGGATTGCCTGTCCTTAAGTCCAATTCTGGACACAGAGGCAAAACGGTAATTTCGGGCAAAAACGATGTCCGTCGTTGGACCCGCTTTGCACCGAAAAGTGTGCCAGAGTCAATGGTCTCTAAAGTCGTCAAACTATATGTCTACGGATACGGTTTTCTGATACGAACCCAACCATATGTCCAGAGTTGGATTCCGGCGGGCCGTGCACAAAATCGCCCATTGAGTGGGACCGGGGGCCCGTAAAACGGCGTTCCGATTCCACTGTCTCAGAATCGGACCAAGCTTAGCATACAGGACCAAAAAAATGATACAGTCCTGTTGGCACAAGTTTCGTCTCGATCTGACGAGCATACACAAAGTTTTGACTGAATTTGCATTGCACGGATACGGGGCGATTCCTACGGATACGCATCAAATTCGTCGCGCATACGCGACCAATTTGAATTCCGTCAAAGCCAACACGACCACGGATCCGTTACGCACCATTTGATGCTTTCGGTGCGTGGCCACGTTGCCCGGTTTGGTGGGACGGACGTTGTATCGGAGGGATTTTCTAAAAGTTTATTGTTTTTGAAAATGGTTTTTGATGGTTTTTGAATTCGAATAACTTTGTACATACTTGATAAAAACTGAATCTACAAAATAGGTTTTAATCTCGTATATATTAACTAAAACTGTTTCAAAAGGTTTTCGAAAACTCTTACTATCTGGCTCGGGAATACTCTTCTAAAACAGGGTTCTTGCTGCTTACATTTCTTGTTTTTCTTTTTTTCTTTTTGGACATTGCTCGTCAATTTTCGCATCGATTTCGTGAATCAATGGCTCGACCGGATTAGATTCTACTTGTTATGACATCTAGGGGGTCATATAGGGTTCCTCTACGCATTTATAGATCGAACTTTGATCGAAGGTACGGAAAAAACAAACCTCAAACTCCGGGTCGTAGCTACTCTACTGCTGCGGCTGTTCCTGCTATTTCTTTGCTCTGCTCCGCGCGGACCCGGCCGACTCCAGCGGTCGTTGCGGCGGTGGCGGCGCGTCCAGGGTCGGGGGAGGGTGGCGCGTTGTGGCGGCGTGGAGGAAGTTAGGGTTTCACGAGATTTCTCTCCGCCCTTCCTCGGCTGTCTATATGTGCTGCTGTCGGGTTGGCTCAGTTTATATAGGTTCTGTTCTCGGGCTGGGAAGGACTGAAGGGAAGTCGGGCCAGGAGGTTGGCTGGTGGGCCTTTGGGTTAGGCTCGGTCGGGTTCGTTGCAGTTTGTGGTTTTGTGAAGAGCCTGGGATTAGTTGGGGATGCTCGGGCTGCCTCCGGGTCGGGCTTGGCTGAGGCCGGACTGGCTTGGCCTGGTTGGGATTTTGTTTTTATTATTTTTCTCTTTTATTTTTCTTTTTTTTTCTTATTCATTTCATATATATATACATATAATACATATAATTATCTATGTACAATTATACGTATATATACGCACACATATACATATATATATATATACCCACTTACACATATATTTATTTACATAAACTGCTAATATATTTAATATATATTTATATTTTCATACACCTTCACACGTATATATGTATACCTATATATATACACATTTATACGTATACAATTTTCTATAACTCTACATTTATACGTATACAATTCTATAACTCTATATATATCACTTTATTTTATAAAACAATAATGCGAGTATATATTCACAATTATTTAATAAGCACCCACATATTCATATATAATATATTATATAATATATATATATTAATATATATATATAATATATAATTATATATATTTAATGGCTAGAGCCTTCATTGAAATAGAAAACGAGAGAGTGGAACCGGGAGATAGCCCAAGTTCCTACAAAGTGTGGGTGTAAACCCTGAACGGAGATCGATTGGAACTAGGAGTAGACCCAAGTTCATACAAATGTGGGTATAACCCTAAACGAGGATCCTGCAAAGTTAAGTCAAGTTTTTTTTCTTTTTTTTTCCCGAAAACTCACTGAGAAAATCGAGAAAAAAAATGGGTAAGCGCGAAGCGCTGCGCCCGAGGGGGGGTACAGTGTGCACTGCCCGAGGTTGGGTGTACTGCCCAAGGATGGGCTTGCGGAACGAGGAGTCTCGTCCCACCCCCCTCCCCCACCCCCCGCCAGCGTGCGGAACGAAAGGCTGGGGAGCCGACAACTCCGGTGGGAGGGGTGGTTTGCCGCTAGGGAGAGATGAGAGTACGACTTCGGGGGAGGAGGGAAGTCCCCGAGGGGAGAGGTCGGCCGGCGAGAAGGAGATGGGAAGGCCTGCCGGCGGGAGGGATGCTCGACCGGCGAGGGGGAGATGGGGAGGCTGTCCGGCGCAGCAGAGCACCTAGCAACGACGAGTGGAGGGGTCCTCCAGCATGCGCCGAAGGGAGCGCCGGATGGAGGAGGGTGGAGCGAGCGAGCAGGGGGTGACGGGGGCGGAGCCACCGCAGGCATGGGCGTCCGACCGACGACGGTGAGGTCGAGCTCAGTAAGGGGCGCTGCGCGGCCACGGACGCCCAAGAAGGGGCTCAACGTACGTGGGAGAAGGGAGAGGGCCGGCAGCGAGTGGGCACCAGGGGGAGACCGGGCTGGAGGAGGGGGCGGAGCCCCCGGCGGACCCGAGGAAGCCGGAGGAGGAAAGGGGGAGGACGCTCCAGAGGCCGGAGGGCACGGGAGTGCACGGCCGAGGTTGGGGGCCGCTGTAGAGCATAGAAAGCGGCCGCCGCGGCGGAGCCAGGGGTGCGGGGCGGATCCTGCCGGGGAGTAGGAGGCCACGGCAGGGGGGCCGCCAGGGGCGCCGGTGACGGTACAGGAGAGTTACGGCGGGAGGAGAGTGCACCGGAGCGGAAGGGCCAGGCGAAGCAAAACCCGGCGAGAGCGGGGTATCTGGCCCGGTGTCGCCGAAGCCGCCTGGAGGTCGACGACGCCGAGGAGGGTGGGGTGAGAGGAGGAAGGGGAGCCAGCTGCAGTCAACGGGGAGGCAACTGAGGCCGGCGGGGAGCTGCGCGTGGCACGGCCAACCGGGCGGTCCGGGGAAGGGGAAAGCGAGGAGTCCTCCGAAGGGAGGAAGACGCCGAGAGGCGCGGCATGTCCAAGAGGGCCAAACGGCCATCCAAGCCAACCGACCGCCGGAGGGGCGGAGTGGCGAGCAGAGGCGGTCCCTCCTGCTTCCGCATATTATATATATATATATAATATTATATATATATATATATATATATATATATATTCACTTTATTTTATAAAACAATAATGCGAGTATATATTCACAATTATTTAATAAGCACCCACATATTCATATATATATATATATATATATATATATAAATATATATATATATATTATATTATATATATATATATATTATATATATATATATATAGTAATCTCCATGAATCTAATTATCCTCAATATTACATATACATATTAAAACATTTAATCTTTAAAAGTAATATAACCAATAATATTACTAGTATTATATAATGTTAACCCTAATAAAATAATAATAATAATAATATAATTGTAATAATAATAATAACGAATTTCCATAAACTATTTATCTAAAATCACCATTTAAATAAAATAAATATTAATAAAATATTTTAAAGAATCTGGGAAGGGGAGCTACACAACACCATTTTGGAGCCTAAGATTTGGCTATAGCAAGGACACGTGCTTCAGCATGAATGTGACGTCATCTCGAGTTAAGTCAGAAAGGGCCGTAAGACAAGTTGGTTAAGTCTAGTTGATCCTTGAGAGGCACGACCTCGATCTTAAGGCACGATCAAGTCCATTAGCATGACCAGCACGAGTCATCCCCTTGACGTCATTGGCACGAGAATGGTCTAGAGGCACATAAATCAAGTGAAAGTCTTGGCACGGTCGAGTTTGATGTTTCCACTTGGCGAGGCACTGCCTCGAATATATATTGAAGCCACGAATAGAATATAGCACGACCCTGTCGTTGCATTGCCAAGTATAGGCCAAGGTATCTTTGTCCTAAAATTTACCCTAAGGCAAGACTAGAAAGACAATCAAAAAGGGATTAAGCTGCACAAAGTAAATGAACGTGTCGGTTTTGTATGGGTGGACGAGGAGCTCACTCCACCAGTACAATAGAGTACTGACACCCCACAGTTTTTATGTACAGTCATAGGTAGAAGCCGATGGCGCAGAGCTCACTTAGATGCGTTGAGGCATGGTTCCTTAGCGTTTTGAGGCGTGTGGCCGCATGGAGTCAGAACTTATACGGGACATAATGTATGGACATCGCCATTCCACAGATTTTGCTACTCGTCGCTTGAAGCTTGTATTGAGAAATAGAGAGAGTAGTGTGACCTGTAATATAAGAAAAAAGTGAGCTTGAGAGACTTGTAATTTTGGCTTCGTGCCCACATTGTAAATCTTTGTTCAATATCAATAAAAGAGTATTTTGTATGACTCGTGTTTGCTTTAAATGTCCGCTGCTGATATTTCAATGTTTCTGCTTGGGACTTCTGTGCGACGACCCCTGTCGCTTAGCCTATTATCGGCCGTTATGGACCTGCCATGCGTGAGCGCAATCTAGGCTCACGCGGCATCACGCCTTAGCGAGGATGATCGCTCCTACGGAAGCGGGGCGTGACAACTTTCTTACTTGTCTTGTCTAGTCTCGCTTGTCTCATGTCTAGGATAGATTTTATGGAATGCTACACCCGAAGTCCTAAATGAAAATGTTAGGAACTATACAACTAGCTTGATTATTTAGATCATTAGGAGGGAAGAATTTCTCGGTTACCTGCACCCCTTGTTTCATGATCTTATATATATATCTACTTAGAATTTGGAGCTATTTGTCATGATGAGCACTCTTCTAGCACACCGTCGAGTGGGAAACTTCTTTAGGACACACGTACCTTACTGCGATGTTTTTGATATACTTGTTTTCTTTTGGCTTGGATCAATCGGGTAGTCTATAGGGCAAGTAACTGGAATCAGATTTGTCAAACTTGTATATATTAGTAATTAGGATTGTGATAACCCTAGCTAGCTTATGTATCATTCCTTACTCATTGCTAGGCCACGATTGATGGATGGAGTCCATTCTTGTCTTGTCTTGTCTAGTCTAGTCTTCCTTCAGTTTATCTTATTCAGTACCAAGATTCATGTTATTCCTGTACGTGATATTATTTCTGCTACAAGCTTGGCTTTACTACATATCTTACATGCTTGGCTTCACTACTTGTCCTACATGCTCGGATTTATTACATACTTACATGCTCAGTTTCACCCTTACATGTTCACATGCTTTCTCTTACATGTTATAATTTTCTTTTATATTCTTGTGGTACCTTTATATTATTATTGTCCTGCTTTTACTACTTTACTTTAGAGTTGTTATCATTTACATGCTAGTTTTAGTTCATAGTTGGCTTCCTTTGTGGTACTTGCTATTGGGGGTTTGACCCCACTAGTTTTGTTTGGCTAGATCTAATAGAGATGCCCGAGCATCTTTCGTACCTTCCACTTAATGGTGACTACCCGAGCACCAGGTACCTGAGTGGGTTTCCTATTTTATGCCCATTAGTTATGTTCATTATTCTTTTAAGGTTTTTTGCCACCGAGTACTTGTTTAGCTCGTGTTTGTATTAACATTTAACCTATGGGTTTAGACATGATGTGCGTATTCTAGACTATAGCTAGAGCTTATCATGAATACTACTCTTGCTAGTTATTTATTCTATATTACTAGCTTCATGATCATTAATATACGATAGTTTGGGATGTTGTACTATTTTATATTCCAGGTGATCATACTTCTTGTACATTGGTTAGTGCATATGATTGAGATACCTAGGATTCTTGACCTAGGATTTCCTTTTGGATTATAGTAGTGACCCCCATCTATACAGCATATATATTATTTCAGAGTACTGGAGTACTTTGGCCCTACTTGCCAGTATTCTGGTTCTAGGGCGTGACATAGATTTTAGTGGTGGCCCATACAGGTCTGATTTATTAGATGTGTGGAGGTTGCTGGTAGTTATCTCAATCAAAAATCTTCTTTATTGATATCTCTCATAATTTAATCTACCTATGTTCCTTTGACTTGATATCTGCTTTGATCGTTGATCCTTTCTGTTCCCTCAATTTGATCCCTATGTCCTTTAACTTTCAGGGGCATTTTTTCTAATCCTTTCGGTCAGCTTGTTCGGGTTTTGCCAATGGAAGATCAACATCCTTAGGTTCTGCTAATTCAGGCGGATCAGCCTCAATGTTCGAAAGCAGAGTCTCAAGTCGACCCGATGCTAGGTCTTCATGTTCAACCAGCAGTGCAAGTTCAGTTAGAGCAGCTGGAGAGTGTTGTTCGAGCGTAGATGGGCAGGACCGTCGATAGTTATACGATGGAGTTCAGCATGCTTAGTGGGTTTGTCTCTTCTATGATGGCAATCGAGTTGGATCGGTAGAGGCGATTCCAGCAGAGGCTTCATATGGAGATAATCTTGGCAAGGGAGCATGAGTTCCAGACTTTTGGTGCTGAAATAAAAATGATGAGGAGGCATGAGTATGCATCCCAGAGGATTCGAGATAGAGTTGGAGGACATAAGAAGCCTCACATTTAGAAGGAATCTTCTTTCCAATAATCAGCACCAGTTCCAGCAATTCAAGATTTGACGATTGGATCTCCGAGGGGATCGGCTCCAGCGACTTCCTTTCAACATTCATCTCAACCGTATCCTTAGCAGGAGAGGTAGTCTACTTCAGTTGGTTGTTCTCATTATAGGAAAGCAGACATGTGTTGTCAGAGTGCCGTAGGGAACAGGGTTTATGCCTTATATGTGGAGCATCAGACCAAATGATAGGGGCTTGTCCCAGAGGAGTTCGGCTAGATCATTATCCTC
>JANAVB010005796.1:20778527-20835540 GCA_029216955.1 Iris pallida | reverse complement strand
AGCTTGACCATAAGAGACCGTTGGCTTGTAGTAAACCCTCATATTTCTAGACAGCCGTGACCGTATGTCGAGGTGGTTTCCATTTCAATATACGTAGCTGGCTGTGTCTGCCCCTGCTCTCCAGTATTCTGGTTCTGGGGCATGACACAGGTAAATACATTGAGCGCAAATACCACCTAATACGAGATTTCGTAAAGAAAGAAAAAGTTGATGTGATCAAGATAGCATAAGCCGACAAGCTAGATGATCCCTTTACAAAGAGCTTACCACTAAGACTTTTGATAGTCATGTTGAGGGAATGGGAGTCAGATGTGTAGTAGCATGGCTTTAAGTATAAGTGGAAGATTTGTAACAGTATACTGAAAAGCAATGCTTCGAGTAAAAGTGGGAGATTGTTAGGGTTATATACTAAAAGTATCACTTTAGTAGTAACCTTATTTCCTTAAATTTTGAATAAGAATCATATGGGCAAATGTTTGCATATTGTATTTGTTGCAAGTGTTAATACAAATGTCTGATTCTATATTGTAGATAATATGGTGTGTGGTGTCACACAGAAGATCATATTATCAGTTCCCTATGGAATATATAAATAGTTCATAACCTAGATGGACTTAGACAATCTATTGGAAAGGTTGTAGTGTAATCTGGTATTAGTCTATCTTGACTATAGGTTTACACTAGTACACTTTGTGTATATTAAACATGACCACTTGAGGTTGTTCTCTCTGTACTGACTACATAATAGAACAAACACCTCTGTTATTATGGATGCTTGTTCTCTTAATCCATATAGTAACAGACATGTATATACAGTGTGCATTACTTTGACTCATGAAAGAGTGAGATTTATTATGGGTCAACAACCTCTATGAATTGGGTAATAACATTATATGTATGATTTATTGTTGATTATAAATGGAATCCATGTCCCAATACATCGGGTTGATGATGTCCCCTTAAGGAGCTCATAAGGATTGTCATATAAACCTGCAGGTGGATAATATCTGACATGACAAATAAAGTTGAGCGGTAATACTTAATGATAAAAGATGTCGAATCAATATAGTTGTCAATAACATAATTTGATTGACGGACATTCGATATCTTAACATGGGAAGCCAAACGAGCATATAATAAAAGGAACCTACAAACATAATTTAGGATTATGGAGGTAGTACAATAATAGCTCATTAGTGGACCGAACTATTGTTAATGGGCCTGGATTGTGTGTTCCGGCTAAATACGAGATATTCAGATCCGTTAGGAGGCCTAACCCTAATTTTTTTCATGGTCCCTATCGTAGCCTATATATATCCTCTATTCTCTGGCCGCCAAATTATGGATCAGAAATCTGAAGCTTTCTCTAAATTTGTGGTTCACGTAAGGAGAGAAAGAGAGGGCTACCAAGAAGAAGAAAAGGTTAGGAGATTGTCGCCCACACGACGTACAACTCGAGGAAGGAATACGTGCAGAAGATCTTGGAGTCATCCGTTCGAGATTGCCTGGTACTACTTTTTTTCTTCCGCCACAGGTATAATTCATGAACCCTAGTTTCCGCCTATGAAGGGTTAGAACATGTATTAAATCTGTTTAACTTTCTAACGATCAATACGCACACCAAAGTAAGGGTACTGGGAACCCCTAGTTCCATACCTCTTCCCTGTTCAATGCAACCGAGTTCAAGAAAATAAACCCGCCTGAGTCAAATGGCTGAGCGAAACCGACGAGATCATGGAATGGCTGGTAAAAATTGAGGGCCTGTTCAATCTTCTCAACATTAAAGGATCCAAGAGAGTGGGGTGCACGGTTTTGCAGCTACACTTAAGGGCCTACGATTGGTGGGAGGCGAAGAAACATGAACTCCATGAAGCCGACCCTGGCACCAGGATCTCATGGGAGACGTTCAAGCAGGCCGTCCTTGAGAAATACATTCCTTGTTCCATTCGTCGGCCGAAAGAGGACAAATTCATGTCTTAAAACAAGGAAATATGTCAATCGATGATTACGATACAAAGTTCGCAAAACATACGAAGTTTACTGGGGCCTTTCTGCCAAACAAGGAAGCGTAGTACGAGCACTTTCAATAGGGCCTGAATGACGATCTTCGTCGGAACGTTATGAACCAAAAAGATCAGACCTACAGAGAGTCCTACAATGCGGCACTTGATAGCGAGCGGATCTTCGGACAAGCATCGCAAAGGACAGCGTCAGCCGTCCGTAACAACTTCAATAAGCATCCCTACGATGTTGGAGGATCGGGAGTGCCAAAGCTCCAACATGCAATTGAGAATTCGAGGGCGTGCTGCGACAAATGTGGACTAAACAGACATCGTGCATTCGACTGTCGTATACATGGATGCTTCACATGTGGCCAGGTGGGCCACAAAGCGGCAGATTGTCGGATAGGGAGGGCTAACCAGCATCCTCTAAAGAACGTCTAAAATTAGAACAGGGCGCCTCCCGCCCATGGCACAAATGCAGTGCTAGTGAACCACAAAATCGTCGGGGGCGCAAGGCCGAGTCTATGCACTGACTCGGGATGAAGTTCACATCCGATACTATTGTAACAGGTATATTACTATATAAAAATATGCCTGATAGAGTATTGTTCTATTCGTGTGCTACACATAGTTTCATATCTGCCGACATTGTAGAAGAAAATAAATTACCCATGCAATTACTAGATAAGAATCTTAGTGTTAGCACTCCATCGGAAGTATATATTCCTGCCACCCAAATTCGTAGGGATGCTTACATCTACATCGGTGTGGAATCTATCCGTAGAAGCTATCGTCCTCGAAGGAGTACGATATAATCCTCGGCATGGATTGGTTGGGTGGGTGCCACGCAACCATCGAATGCACGGAGAAGAGATTTGTGTTTCGTCTTCCGAGCATAACCGAGTTTGCCTATTCGTTCGAAGCAGCATCGAAGGCGACAAGGGTGATATCGACGATTTCGGCAAGGCGCATATTGCATTCTAGTTGCACTGATACCTAGCATCAGTTCAAGACACGAGAAAGGATTGCAGTCTCGGTGCAGACTGAAGTCGTAGTAGAATTTCCTGACTTGTTCCCAAACGAGTTGCCAGGGATGCCATCGAATCGAGAGATAGAATTCAGCATTGACATCTTTTCGGACACTCGATCGATATCTAAAGCACCCTATCGAATGGCGACGGCGGAGCTGAAGGAACTGAAAGAACAACTACAAAAGTTGCTAGATTGCTGATATATTTGCCCTAGCGTCTCCCCGTGCGGTGCTCCAGTGTTGTTCGTAAAGAAGAAGGATGGATCGATGCGGCTATGCATCGACTATCGAGAACTTAACAAAGCCATGGTATGAAACAAGTACCTGCTGCCGAGGATAGATGACTTGTTTGACCAACTATAAAGGGGCACGATATTTTCCAAGATTGATCTTCGCTCAGGCTAGCATCAATTGAAGATCAAGCCTGAAGACATGCTGAAGTCTGCTTTTTGAACTCGATACGGCCACTACGAGTTCCTAATCATACCATTCAGTTTGATGAACGCCCCCGCCGCCTTTATGGATCTAATGAACCAAGTCTTTCAACCGTTCATAGACAAATTGTCGTCGTATTCATTGACGACATTCTCATATATTCAAAAGCAAGGACGAGCTTGTGGAGAATTTAAAGACGGTGCTACAGACTCTACGTAAACATCAATTGTACGCTAAATTAAGTAAATACAAATTCTGGATGAGCAGTGTGACGTTCCTTGGCACGTTATTTCAGTTGAAGGCGTCACGGTGATCCAAAGAAAATTAAAGTGATAGTTGAGTGGAAATAACCCGGATCGACAGCGACATCCGTAGTTTTCTCGGCTTGGCAGGCTACTACCTAAGATTTGTGAAAGACTTTGCCAAGATTGCGTCGCATTTGATTCGTCTCACCCAGAAGGGAGTCACATTCGAGTGGAACGACGACTGTGAATCTAGCTTTCAGGAGTTAAAGAAATAGCTCGTCTCATCCCCAATCCTTGTACTTTTGGACGGGACATAAGGGTTTCAGATATTCAGCAATACATCAAGAACTAGCTTAGGGTGCATGCTCATGCAAAGGGGTAAGCTAATTTTGTTTGCTTCGAGGCAGTTAAAGCAGCACGAAAGGAATTTCTTATGCATGATTTAGAATTGGCAGCGATTGTGTTCACGTTGAAGCTATGGCAGCATTATCTTTATGGCGTAGCTTGCAGTATTTTTACGGACCACAAGAGTCTCAAATATATTTTTACTCAATAGGACTTGAACCTATGACACGGCGTTGGCTCGAACTCTTTAAAGATTATGACCTGAATATTAAGTATATACCGGGTAAGGAAAATGTTATTACGGATGCTCTGAACAGAATTTCGTAGGGTGGCTGGCTATCAACCATGACATAACGAGACTTGGCAGAAATGGGCATCGAACTCCGAATTCGATATAGAAGAGCGCAGTTGCCTCAGTTGCTCCTGAAGTCGAGCTTGCACGATAAGACAAAGACCGCACAGGAGGGCGACCCATTCCTGAGGAAGATGCACGAGCTGATTTCAATAGGAAAGGCGATCGATTTTTCGACGGATGAGGGCAGAATAATGCAGATGAAGGGAACAATATGTGTGTCGAACCATGCCAAACTTAGAAAAAAATTCTGATGGAGGCTCACTATGCAATACTCATTGCATCCTGGGAGCACCAAGATGTACAAGGACTTGCGCACGACTTTTGGTAGCATAGCATGAAGAAAGACGTGGCAACTTTTCTGTCACGGTGCATGGCCTGTCAACAGGTGAACGCCAAGCACCAAAGACCGTGCGGGGAGCTATTGAACCTCGATATTTTGGTATGGAAGTGGAACGACATCTCCAAGGATTTTATCGTAGGCTTTCTGAAGACCGCGAGAAAATGACATGATTTGGGTTATTGTTGATCGTTGACCAAATCCGCCCATTTCATCTCTATAAAAGTATCCTGGAGCGTTGATCGTTTGGCTCAGATTTATATCAATGAGATTGTCCGACTCACGGGACACCTACCACGATCATTTCGTTATTGAGTCAGACATGGTCAGTTACATAGATGGCTGATCTGTCTCAGCAACGAGTTTGGTATACAAAAACCTTTGGGCATCAATGGAATCGATTTGGATGAATGAGATTAGAAACGTTCCAACTAATGGATCAACTTCTGTTGGAATAAGTCCTAGATGCAGCGGAATGTGTCTTGGCAAATGAGCACTAATGAGAGTGACGGGACCGGTCTGCTATTGGTTTTCTTAGTTTTCTTGGTTTTTGGATATTTGCTGCTTGGTTTTGATGAGTGTGCTTTTACGTCGATTTCTGAATGTGCCTTGGAAAAAATTCAAAGGAAAAGGATTGAAGGAGGAATTCTAATACGATGCTCGTGTCATTTTAGGAGTTCGTGTAACTGATGGTTGATTGTTGTAAAGTGTTCTTCTCTCTCAGTGCATTTATTTTAGGTGGGTGGTTCGTTCCCTTCTTTCCACTCCTTTCCAACAACAAATTCCAAGTTAAACGTTCAAATCGATGATGCTGGTTGAATATATATATTCTGCCATTAAGATAAAGAACATGGGATAACTATAACACAACTAGGATAAATAGGCCTATTGACATTAACTTAACGCCTCGAATCGAGGCGAGCAGTTTGGTTCAAA
Source organism: Iris pallida (assembly GCA_029216955.1). Lineage (NCBI taxonomy): Eukaryota > Viridiplantae > Streptophyta > Magnoliopsida > Asparagales > Iridaceae > Iris > Iris pallida. Next base: position 20,829,854 of record JANAVB010005796.1, on the reverse strand, counting down.
ACTGGAAAACTGTTGAAAGGAAGGACATTGAAACATCGATTTTTGGCACGATGCCTCGGAGTATTTAGTACATGCGAGTCACCAAATTTAACATACGGCTTTGAGGGAAATTGATGAATTGTTGCACGAGATATGGATTTTTACTGCTAAACTCTATTTGTGTCATGCATTATGTTGTCTAGCTTAAACTGTTCACACAATTGCATGATCATGGACAACTTGTATATAAGGTATTGTTTTCCTCAATGTGGTATCCGGGCGCCCCGAGACCGAATCGACCTAGGGGAAATTTGAGATTCGTGCATTGCACGAGGCATTACGAGACCCCCAGTTAGGCTCGTTACCTGGACTGTAAGGCATATCGCAATGCCATTAAGGATTGTCCTCTTGTGTGTCGTAACACCAATGACCACATATAAGATAGATAGCATGCTCACCTACTGTCTTGTGTAGGTGGTAAGTATTATATCTGTTTTATGCAAGGAGGAGCACGGTCGTGGTAAGATTTATTGAGAATGGTTATGTGTTTACTACTTTAACTATGCTTTCGATATGAACTAAAATTCATTTAGTTCTAAATAGAAAGATCACTTCGAATGCTTGAAATCCTTATTAAGCAGTGTCGGTTTAGACGAGTGGGTTCGTTCCGCTCACTAAAAATTGTGCTAACCCCCACTCCCCATGTGACGAGCGAACTGCAGGAGCACGAGACTAAGTTGAGCTGAAGAACAGGAGGTGGCTCGAATTGCTTTCCTATTTTGAAGCCCAATTCAGATCGAAGGCTTTTGTTTAAATGTATAAAGGGGCATGAATGTATGGAATGACAAGGATTATTTCATGGCAGCTTGTCGAGAGCTTTTCTTTTTAGTTTCAAAGAATGTAGCGGCAACGACATATGTATTGTAAAAATGACCTTGCATATACATTGCAAGTTAATTAATGAAAAGCCTAAATTTCTTCCTATTCTGCTTCTTCAACTCTCTGTACTGTTTAATTTCAACTTGTTATCATAAAAGAATTATCAAATTCACATACTTGCCTTGTACAAGTCCAAATTAGACTTGTACGACATCATGCCCTAGCGAGGACGATCGATTCGTCTTGAGTCAAAGTGAGGACGAACGATTCGGCGAATGGGGTGTGACACATTCCCTGAGCCAAAATGTTTTCTGATACTAAAGTAATAAAACAAGGCTTGTAACATCTGATGAATTATTACAAATCCAGTTATATTCTTTCTGATTGATGTTTAGAGAAGAACGATTAGAATATCAATCCATTCTTTTCAGTGAACTGTCAGGAAGTGATATAACGGATTCGAGTAAAAGAATATCAACTGTTGTTATATCATTCAGAAGCGAGGCACCTGCATTCAGTTTCTGAGCCTTTACCTTGACTGATCTCAAGGCTGCTGCTAAAAACTTTCGCTCTGAATCATTTCTTGGGGAAGGAGGATTTGGATGTGTTTTCAAAGGGTGGGTGATGAGAAAACATCTGCTCCCACCAAACCAGGATTTGAAATATATGTTGCAATCAATTAAATGGATAACATTTTCTAACAAACCTAAACAATTCCTAACCATAGTCAAACTGAAACAAGTTGACATAAATTAATAATATAAACTGTGTACAAATCCAACCTAATTCTAAAATAGGGGATTTGCGGAATGATAATCTTTTAACTTATATTAAAAAAATATAGTGGGCATTAATACAAACGGTTGGAGTGCATACTTGAGGATATTGTCTTTGTTGCAAACGGGAATGGTGTCAGTGATGGTGACGGAGGCCGTGGACATCGAAACGACGCTCTAGAGCTACTGGAGTGCCGATTATAGCCTCTATCACCTCTCTCTCATGTCCAGGTGATCAGCAACATGTCTTTGACTCCTCTTCATCGTCGAAATAGTCCATAAATAGAGTTAAGAAATAAAAGAAATAATCAAAACCCTAACCCTAACAAAAAATAATAGAAGAAAGAGATGGGGAGAGTAAAACTCTAACCCAAACTTGATAGCCTCATCAAGCCTAGCACGATTTTGGTTCGAGGATGGAGACTATGGCATCGTCGCTAGTGGAGAGACGTAGTCGAAGGGGCCCTGGTGGAGGAACGGAAGGGAGGGGTGGATGGGGACGAGGTTGATGTCACGATCTTTCGAGAGGTCGACGAGGGAGGCTGGATGAAGCTTTTCTGCTTCTTCGGGTGAAGGAATAGCCTATGGTAAACCTTTAAGATTTTGCCATAGCCACATTCAATGACGGAGGAACTAGGGTTTGAATGTGGAAGGAGGGAAAATAAGTGAGAAGAAAATTAGGTTTGGGAGAATTTAGAAGGAGAAGGAAAAATAGAGAGGGAGGGAAGAGTTTAAATCGATAGGGCTCGTCGACTAAATTTCACTTACAAGAGAAGGGGATTTTTCTTTAGAGGAGAAGGGTTTCGTTGTTATCGTAGAGGAGCAAAGTTTTTATGGTTCCTCGGACGCAGAACCATCAATATACATCCAACATTCAAAAAAAGTTTCAAAAAATTACTAAAATGGCAGCTAAAATTTGTACGACTTTTTCTGCACATATTAGTTGACTGTTATCACCAAACCATCAATAAATAAAATAATATTTTTTGATGGATCCTCTAAAATTGTCAACTATTATGTTATAAATTGTTAAATTGACATAAAATGTGTCCTTTCTTGACGTAAGTCTAGAACCATCAAGATAACCCATTTCCTTGACGATTTTCCACGACCGTCAAGAAACGTCATTTTTCTTGTAGTGGTGGCGTATGTGATGGGTTTTAGCTCAAATAAATCAACCAAATGTACGTTGAACCAAACCTAACCTAAAGGGAGGTTAGTTAACCTCAACACAGAGGCCTTAGACTCAGTTTAAGGTACATAAATTAATAAGTACAGCTGCATACAAATTAGGTTAGTCCAAACGTTGTAGGTGCTTTATATGCATAGTTTTAGCCCATATAAGTGAACCAAATGTTCACAACCCAACTCAAACCTACAGGGGACTTAGGTAACCCCAACCTAGTCGTCTTAAATCATGTTAGAGCCCATAAACCCGTGTGAATAGCAGCTAATGGCTGGTATAGTGGACGGCCAATTGGGGATGAATGTAAGGAGTGTGGGTGGTTATTTAACCCCTTTCCATTCCTCCCATCACCTAAAATAAGGCACAAAACCCCCACTACTTCCTCTATAGCCTAAACTCCTTCCCTATCATTTTTCCTCTTATTTCATATCTATTTTCCTCTCCCAAACAACCAATAGCTGGCGGGTTCCATAGGGTAGGTTTGTTGAAACTTTAGTGACTTTAGAGTCTCCTCGACGACCTTTCGGGAAGTGAAAGCCACCGAGGAGCAAGTTCGAAGGATAGACAAGTGTCTTGGCTTGCTATAAAAGGAGTTTCGAGACGAGAACACACTATTTTCCCCTCCGGACATCTCACAACTCGGGTGGACAGAATTGAGCTTCGGTGTGAATCATTGGAGTCCGACTTCTTTCCAAGTAAGTATCCTTTCCATTTGGTTCCCAAATCTTGCAAACTATATCTAGGACTTCCATGTCTTGTCTTGACATAGGTGGAAACCCTAATAACCTCGTAAAAGAAAATTTTAATATGGTTTTCTAGTTGTTACGAAATTATGAATTTTTATGTCGTATGTCGCACATATGTGAAGGTTGAGAGCAATATATGCATATTTTCCTTACCGTTTTTTTTTGTACAACTTAATAACATGTTAACCCAGTATTGAACCTTACAAACCATGATTAGTGGCATGTTAATTTGGGGTTTTAGAGCCTAATTAACAGCATATAAAATCTGGAATTTAGATTGGAATATGTAACATATATACGATTGTTGTGTATGAAATGAACATGTTCACCTTACCAATTTTTGTGACTAACTTAAGAACCTATTAACCCATGTATTAGATTATGTAAACCACAATTTATTTGACATATTAATTCTGATTTATAATTCGTAAATTCAGCGTGTAAAATTTGAATTGAGAACTTAGAATTTGACATGTTGAGGTGGAAACTAGTTTAGTTTGTGCCAATTTATGTATATTATGAGTAAGGAATTATGCCTAATCAAGGTTGCAAGTATAAGCCTTGATTATATAATAAAAACCCATTTATTAACTATATAAATTATGTTTTTAAAATTATATATCATAAGCTTGCTTTAGTGTCAACGAAATGGACAAGTTGAACCTAGAAAAGACTAGTTTGGTTATAAAGTTGGACCAAAAATTAGATAGGATTGTTAGCATTTTTCCTTGGAAAATACATTTAAAATCATTTTATATACAATATTCTGATTTTATTTGGATATTTTGGTATTAGGATTGAAACCATCTAATTTAAAATTGTGTCCGATAAGACCTAGAAAACTAATATGCGGACATAGTTAAGTTATGGCATTAATTTTTGTGTGATTGTGACTTAAATAAACATTTTATAATAAATTAGGTTCCAATTTTTAATAATTAATATTATATTTATATTTTTTATTTAAAGTTTAGACTAGGTTTTGTTATTTTCTTTAGTGGGGTCATTCATAGGAAAATGTTAAATTGTACACCCAAAGCCTTACCAATTTGTCATTTTGGAATATAGCTTAGTACATTGTATAGGTTTATTAGATTATAATTTCGAGGATAAAATTATAAGTCTACTAATCATGACAAGAAATTGGTAATTAGTCGACCTCTAGAAATAATCCTAAGCCATATCGATGTTAGAAAAACTTGTTAGGAGGAACATATAGTATCTATTTATAAAGGATTGACCTAGAAGACACCTATGATTAGTTCATATGAATATTTAGAGTATATATTGATTTGAGGATTCTAAGATATGTGACTTAACGATGATAATAATTTTCTAATTTAAACCCATCGTAAGTATCTAGCTTTCTCTTGTTAAATGTGACAATCTATTGTCATTTATATGTAATAAATAATTATATATTATGCATAATAGTAATTTAGATTATTAATTAAATTTTAATATTTAATATAGGCTCCCTGGACTCTTTAACTTTTGGCCAGGGATCCGGATCACAGCTTTTCTTCTTAGGAATATAGACAAGTATACCTTGCCTTGTTTTGTTGTTTATAGTTTTCATTCTTATTGTTATATACTCCTAATCTAGTCATTATATAATGTGTGCGTCCAATAATGACTTGGGTGCTATTAATGGTGGCAACGATATGGGGTGTGTGTAGGGTGAGAGACTTAGAGTTAGTGGACTTAACTTTAGTTGTCAAGTTATGGATATAACTTTTATGGCCTTGATACGTATTATTACATGACACCATGAGTGAGGTTACATATGCACAAGTTTGCGCATCGACTAGCCATCGGTGAGTTAACTTACTGGATAGTTAGATTGTGTCTAGGTAGGATGACTTTGCATCAAGATATGGTTTGTCGGAGTCATGGATATAACTTGTGCAAGTCCATGGACGGGAAAGACAACTAGTAGGCATATAGGACAGCCCTTAGACTGCATAATCCCTGGAGGAGGTTACGGAGTCATGAGCCTTAAGTTGGTTGTTTGGCTTATAGTTACATGTTTGGCTCATAGTTCATTGTTCCTTGTTTGGGCATCGGTTCGTGATCCGACATCGACATGTGATTCGGTGCTAATCCTTATTCATCTACCCATACATACCAAAGTTGTCTTAAAAATGCATTCACATAGACGGTTAGATCACCTTTATATTTATTCAGCATTTATATTATGGCATGTCTCTTTGTATCTGGTTACGTCCCTCTGAGGACCTGGTTTCCTGCCATATTACAGAGTTGATTAATATGGTGACTTGTTGGAGGTGATGATAGGTACTATCGGATATTCAGGCATATTGTAGATAGATGTTATCTTTCATATGTTCATCTACTACCTTTCTATTGTGTACTATTTGTTGTTACATCTAATTTTGCAAACTTATTCTATTCTCGAGTTTGCTCAGACGTGTATTATAGGGCAACCGACTATATTACATGTTGTTCATTCAATCCTTATTCATTTGTATGTGGATTAAGATATAGATATGATAATGTAGAATTAGTATACTTTCACATAGTACGTCTGGATAAGTCCATTAAATTGGGAACTCATTCTAGGTCGTATTACCTAGCATCGTCTCGTCCTAAGTTCCATTGTATTTGGGAACTTGGAAGTGACATGTTTTAGTAGTGGCCCATGCAGGTTAGAACATATCATTTCAGTTACATTATTGTATCGAACGAGCCTGTATTAGGATAATGTTTTAGTATCTCAATCCACAATTGCTATTAAAAATTTCTTTGAGTTAACTTCACCCTTGAACCTTTTGTATCCAATTGTTCCTCCTTAAACTCCTGGTGATTGATTCTCGTCTTCTTCCACTTTGGAAGGACGAACACTCATGCTTGATCGAATTTTCTTTTATGCTTTGTTATAGGATAAAGCATGCTGATAAAATTTTTTTGAGGTTAGTAGTTATTTATATTCGGAATGTATATGAAAGACGCCTCTAAGAGATAGAATGATTAGGTAGAATAGTAGTTGGATTTTGCATATGACGTTTAGTTAGGGGGATTTTTCTCTTATCGATAGATATGAATTACATAAAGGACTTACTAGGGGATAGTTATTGAGTGACCATATAAGTAAGGTAGGTTATGTCAGAAGTGGATAATAAGGGATAGCCAATAGGGTAAAAACCTTGGACATCATGGATAGATTGTATTGGACCAAGACAAACATCTATATATTGGAGACTAGCCTTGAAATGACATACTAAAAATCAGGACTAGAAGATTGATCAATAGGTTTATATAATATCATGGGTATTAGATCTAAGAACCTACTTAACTAATTCTCAACCTTTTATAGCAGATAGATGTTGAGTGGATAGGCATGCGTATAAGCATAGTATAGCCTCTTATAGATAGAAAAAGTAGAATATTAGTGATGCTTTTAAGAAATTTTGATATCACTTATAGGAGTGTAGTAGAGATTAAGGATCGATAGACTGAGTTTAAGTATCGATTGTGATTTTTATTTACTTGGATAGTCATAGCAAAGGAATTGAGAGTAGGGTTAGAAAACTCCCTCTTTGTAGACTAACAAACCCTTCATTGATGTTGATTAGATAGGAATTTTAGAAGAGATGTAATTAGAATAGTTGTGTTCGTATTAAGATGTACATTGTGGTTATATGAAAGAATGAATCATGGGAGTATTACTGTCTAGATTTGAGGGGGAATAGGAGGAAAGATGAAATTGTAATAGCAGGAAGGGTTAGTAAATGGAGACGAGGATTATTTATGATAACGTAATGAGCATCGCGTAGAGGGTATGGCTTAAGCAAAATTGGTGACTGTAAACTCAACCTTAAAGTTTGAGACTCGAAGGATGAAAAGTTTAGATCGAGGAAATAGAATATACCAGTTTATAAATAAGAGTAATGGTATGAAATGGTGAGGCCATACAAATATTTTGATCTGACAATGGAGAAGCCAATATCAGAGGTTATTAAAGGACTCGTGATTAAGATTTATGTTAGAAGGCATTAAGGAACCGAAACAAGCTATGTGAGATGAAGAGGAAAGCATAATTTCAAGACGAAAACGTGGGAATGAAATAGGATGAGTGAATCATTAATACACTACCAGAATAAGTCATATTAGCGACGCTAGAAAACGTCGCTAAAATGACAAAAAAACATCGCTAAAACTGTTTACCGCGTATTTAGCGACGTTTTCCTGTGGTCGCAGAAAGCCATGTCGCTAACAGGCAAAACGTCGGTAATCGTCGCTCTTACCGACGCTTACCGACGTAATTAAACGTCGGTAATCCTGGAACATTTACTGACGTTCACCGACGCCCCATCGGAAATATGGCAACGTCTCAAACGTCGGTGAATCCTGTAACAGTTAGCGACGTATATCTAGTTTTTACTGACGTTCATCGACTCTGTAGGCGAGGGAAATACTGGGACGTTTACCGATGCCACTGTACGTCGGTAACCGCCGGTATACCTGGTGATTTACCGACGTTTACTGACGTTTACCTGCGTCGCTAAACGTCAGTAAACGTCGCTAAATTACAAAAAAAATTATAGAATGTCCACAGAATCATATTTTCTACCGACAGTCCAATAAATAACAAAAAAACCACAAGCACATTTTCTTCCTGGTTCGCCGACCCCTTCGGTGGAAACTCAACACCGGTACATCACAATATTATAACAATCAACGCAAATAAGAGTAAAAGTCTACAACCAATATATGATAAGATACCAACACAACGAACACAAAAATATCCAAAGTCGATAAACGAATATCCAAAGTATACAACCAATATCCACATGAACCACAACAAATACTGAAAGTCTACACAAACAAATAATCCATAACCAATACTGAATCAACATAAACAAACACTAAAAAATACTACAATCTCATAAATAGTCCTAACTCGGACTACTACAGATCTGGATGAAGGGGCATCGCCGCGCCTCAATGATAGGAACATCTCGTACTGCTCCCGTGAAATCGTCACCGATGAAGAAGGTAGTGACGTCGGTGGAGTCAGAGGTAGTGACGCCGGCGGAGTCGACGACGATGAAGCCGCACCCGGAGGACAATAACGTTGTAACGCTTCTAGTCGTTGGTGGTAGGAATCCATGGTAGATAATAGCCTCGTACTGCTATCAACCATCGAATCCTACATCAACGTGAGCCTCTCGCCTATGGACAGCTGTGATGCCTACAGATCCGTCATGCTACGCTCTGTTGACGCTCTAAGATCAGTGACGCCCCGCTCTGTCCTCTCAGTCATATCCCTGAGCTCCATAATGCTGCAGTCGAGCGTATCCAATCGTGCTATGAGCGCAGCATCGTCCGTCTGGTGCTCTCCTGGATCCGTCGTAGCAGCTCATCACGGACAGACTCCAACATCTGCTGGACTCGGCCTAGAAAGCATGGATACTCTATAACTTCTAATGTCTAATGTACTTATTATTACTAACTACATGAATATCTATTTGTATGCATATTTACTAAGTTATATCAAAACTAACACGACGTATTTAAATTAATAAATAGAATTATAATACTTACATAGGCCTGCTCCGCCCTCTCGTCAATAAGCTTCCCGCTATTTCGATGTGTGGCCAGGAAGACAGTCACCATATTGGCGTCACCACCCTTTTTTACCTGTAATTAAATATATCACATTTTACTAATTTATCGGACTTACATTAAAATAGTAATTCTGAAATAAAAAGACATACCAAACGACGAAAATGTTCCATCATCGGAATCGACCCATCGTACACTTTGATCCCTGCTTTCTAGCCGCCGTGGCCTTCTCAGACTTTTCCTTGTATGTTGGCTCGTCGAATCGAGCCTTTATTGTAGTCCACTGATCAGGGGTGATCCAACCTTGGATCGGCTTTCTGACACGATCACGAGTCTTCTGATCATTAATAGCGTCGCAGATCAGCTTAGCAGTGACGGCAGGAAACATCCCCTCGACCATCTCGGCCCGGTACGGTGGATAGGAAAAAATATCCTAGAACAGTGCAAACCAAATATTTATCAGTTATATATAATATGCAAAAATTATATGATTCATGTTAAAAACAAATATATTTTAACCTTGAAGTGCACAAACCAGTAGGCCTTCCTCTCGTCCGGAGCATCAGAGTAGTTTATCCAAGGAACACCATAATTAGTCCTCAATAAGTAGTCTAGGCGTCTCTGTACCGATGTGGGAAGATATCTATACAGACATATTATATTGAAGAGAAAAGTTAATTTATGATAAACACGGGAAAAAATGATAAACCAAAATACTTACTTTGTACCGTCGACCCAGATCTCCGTCCTCGTCTTTTCCGGAGGTACGCATGCATCATCTGCCTAATACTGGTCGACCGTCGGCTCAGCCTCCTCCATCTTCTCATCTGTTGTAGTGTCTCACTCCGTGATGGCACTAGATAGACAGAAAGATCAGATTGCTGGCTCTACAACAGAAGACGATTGATCTGGGTGAGTGTACGAAGTCTCATTTGCTGATTCGCTTATGCCTAATAAGAATCTAGTTTTTGATTGACTGCTATTGTTAATAACAATATAGTAAATAATTGAGTATGTTTTAAGAGAATCCACATGTTGCCATGCTAAAAACAAGAAAAGAGATAACCTATATTCTAGAAAAAACGAACTGATGCATGCTAAAGAAAGATTATAGCCTGATAAAAAGAATGAATGTTTGCTATGTTAAATCAAACGAGATGCCTGCCATGTTAAACAAGTTAGAGATATGGTCTCAAAAGAGAGAACTATTGCCATGTTTAATAAGAATAGAAGAGAGATTGCTCACATGCCCTAAATTCGTATGCTTACAAAGAAAGAATATTTATGCCTAATCTGAACAGAACTGCTATCAGGTTTCAAAGAAATAAATAATTTCTTGTCCTTCAAGTATGTCTGAATGTTGGTCATATACAGATGGACTTGTATATGTTGCATAAAGAAAAGAATTATGTAGGAGCTTCGGCTCTGAGATCACAGAAAAGAAAGAAGACATAGTCATAGCTCTGTTGTTACAAAGAGAGAAGGCAGAGTCATAGCTCTACTGTTACAAAGATTGATATAGAGGAAGATAAGTCATTGCCCCTCAAAGAGTTTATCTGCTAGATATTGTATTCATACATTGGTCTCGGACAACTTGTATACAAGGTCACTAGATCTCTCGACGGTTTCCAGGGCACTGGGAGCCGATCGGCCTAGGAGAGATTGTCTAGACATTTTGAGGTACAAGGACCTCGGGTGTTGCATCAATGTCCTTAGAGACGATCTGAACCCAAGAGTCACAGCGACTAATCATAGGTTTCCCATGGACCATCATATAGATAAATGTGGATTGGTACAGAGCTGAACTGGAGAGTCACAGCTGCCAATCGGTCTATATGTGTCTATCATATGTTTTACTAAGAGCTAACAATGCAAAGACGAACAGAGAACAATGTTGGTATTATCACGTTTATGTTAATCCTGGTCTTGTGCAGGGATGGACGGCCGGCTATGGTAAGAATCACTTAAAAGTTAGACATATGTATTGTTTGAGTTTGCTATATGAATTGCTTGCAAAGATTAATCTGTTACAAAGAAGTGCTATGTTTCCTTTAAAGAAAGATATGATATCATGCTTATAATTTTCCCTAAGAGTTGCTTGAACAAAAGAAATGAATATGCTCATGAAACACGCTGCACACTTCACAGAAATGAATAGTCATTGTGCTTGAATTGAATAGTCCCTTGTATGCTTGAAATGAAATGAATTGTGGCTTTTCAAGATGTTTTTAAAGATGTTTTCAAAGAGATATAAACTGACTCTGTATGCATGAAATGAACATAGGTAAAAGTAGCAAGATCACATCACAAGAAACATTTTCTCATTAAATGAACAGTGATCGTTTCAGACAAATATAGCACTTTGTTCACAATCACCAGTATGCTAATATACTGATCCACCATCAGTCTGCATGCAGGTGCACTATGCATCGAGATGGATAGCCTAAAGCGATAGCCCGAGCCTCATCCTCAGGAGCAAAAAATTAAAAAAGAGCCAAGAGATGACATCTGTTGCAAGAGTTGATTTTGTATATAAAGTGATGTAATATTGGGAACGGGATCATTGTAATATGTAAAGTTCTGAGGGAATATAACATTGTATCAGAGAGAAATGAGAGCTTGTAATATGTTTAAATGAAATCAATAAGAGAATTGTTTCTTGTTACCATTGTGTTCAATGCATGTATTCTGAGATATGTCCGCTACCACTTCAATTATCTGCAATACGTTCCGTTGCGTATTGTCAATCTTGTCTATATCTTGCTTCAGGTCTTGGACGCAAGCGCAACTTAGGCTTGCACGGCATCACGCCTTAGCGAGGACGATCAGTCTCAAAGAGTCCGAAGCGAGGCCGAAAGGACTCTGCGGGATCGGGGCGTGACAAAGTGGTATCAGAGCAACACGATCCTCTGGCCAATTGATTCGATTGAATTCAAAGTTCTCCTCATCGAAAATTTTCTTGTCTACTTGATATCATCAATGAGATGAACGTTCCATACAATAAGTCCGTAAATTTTTTATGATGCCGGCATATGTTTTATCGATTTGATTGATTGAGATTGAAATGCTTTATTGAACAAGAGTATTGATATGATCTGAATAATAATTTCATGGATTGATGATGGCGAAGATGAGGACTATCGCTACTAAGGATATCATAAGTTTCTCCTTAAGTTTCAAGGACGAAACTTCTTTTCGGTGGGTAATTATGTAGTGCCCCGCTCCGCGAAGGCACTAGATAGACAGAAAGATCGGATTGCTGGCTCTGCAACAAAAGACGATTGATCTGGGTGATTGGACGAAGTCTTATTTGCTGATTCGCTTACGCCTAATAAGAATTTGTGTTTTTGATTGACTGCTATTGTTAATAACAAGATAGTAAATCATTGAGTATGCTTTAAGAGAATCCACATGTTGCCATGCTAAGAACAAGAAAAAGATAACCTGTATGCTAAGAAGAAATGAACTGATGCCTGTATGCTAAAGAAAGATTGTTGCCTGATAAAAAGAAATGAATGTTTGCTATGTTAAATCAAACGAGATACCTGCCATGTTAAACAAGTTAGAGATATGGTCTCAAAAGAGAAAACTATTTCCATGTTTAATAAGAATAGAAGAGAGATTGCTCACATGTCCTGAATTCGTATGCTTACAAAAAAGGATGTTTATGCCTAATCTGAACAAAACTGCTATCATGTTTCAAAGAAATGAATAATTGATTGTCCTTCAAGTATGCTCTGAATGCTGGTCATACAGACGGACTTGTATATGTTACATAAAGAAAAGAATTATGTAGGAGCTTCGGCTCTGAAATCACAGAAAAGAAAGAAGGCAGAGTCATAGCTCTGTTGTTACAAAGAGAGAAGGCAGAGTCATAGCTTGTTGTTACAAAGATTGATATAGAGAAAGATGAGTCATTGCCCCTCAAAGAGTTTATCTGCTAGATGTTGTATTCATGCATTGGTCTTGGACAACTTTTATACAAGGTTACTAGATCTCTCGACGGTTTCCAGGACACTGGGAGCCGATCGGCCTAGGAGAGATTGTCTAGACATTTTGAGGTGCAAGGACCTCGGGTGTTGCATCAATGTCCTTAGCGACGAGCTGAACCCAAGAGTCACAGCGGCTAATCATGGGTTTCCCATGGACCATCATATAGATATGTGTGGATTGGTGTAGAGCTGAACCGGAGAGTCACAGCTGCCAGTCGGTCTGCATGTGTGTATCATATGTTTTTCTAAGAGCTAACAATACAGAGACGAACATAGAACAATGTTGGTATTATTACGTTTATGCTAATCCTTGTCTTGTGCAGGGATGGACGGTCGGCTATGGTAAGAATCACTTAAAAGTGATACATATGTATTGTTTGAGTTTGCTATATGAATTGCTTGCAAAAATTAATCTGTTACAAAGAAGTGCTATGTTTCCTTTAAAGAAAAGATATGATATCATGCTTATAATTGTCCCTAAGAGTTGCTTGAACAAGAGAAATGGATATGCTCATGAAACACGCTGCACACTTCACAGAAATGAATAGTCATTGTGCTTGAATTGAATAGTCCCTTGTAAGCTTGAGATGAAATGAAAAGAATTGTGGCTTTTCAAGATGTTTTCAAAGAGATATAAACTGACTCTGTATGCATGAAATGAACATAGGTAAAAGTAGCAAGTCACATCACAAGAAATTTTTTTACTAAATAAACAGTAATTTTCAGACAAATGTAGCTCTTTGTTCACAATCACCAGTATGCTGATATATTGACCCACCATCTGTCTGCATGCAGGTGCACTATGCATCGAGAATGATAGTCCAAAGCGATAGCCTGAGCCTCATCCTCAGGATCCAGAAATCAAAAAAGATGCCAAGAGATGATATCTGTTGCAAGAGTTGGTTTTGTATATAAAGGGATGTAATGTATAGGAACGAGATCATTATAATCTGTAAAGTTCTGAGAGAATGTAACATTATATCAGAGAGAAATGAGAGCTTGTAATCTGTTCAAATGAAATCAATAAGAGAATTGTTTCTTGTTACCATTGTGTTCAATGCATGTATTCTGAGATATGTCTGATGCCGCTTCAATTATCTGTAATATGTTCCGCTGTGTATTGTCAATCTTGTCTATCTTGTCTTCTTCAGGTCTTGGCCTTGTGCAAGGGTAACTTAGGCTTGTATGGCATCATGCTTAGCGAGGACGATCGATCTCAAAGAGTCTGAAGCAAGGACGAAAGGACTCTGCGGGATCGGGGTGTGACATCTGTCTCTATCGTCGTATCAGCAGGAGGAACGCTAGACGACGGAGCAGTCTCAAGCCTGGAACTACTCATCCCAGGAGATATGCCACGTAGCGTGGGACAGTGGATGTACTATCTGATACACAGGAGTACTGAGCGACAAGGATCCAGAGCCGGTACCAGTAGGAGGTATCAAAGTAGTACCCTGTCCTCTGCCAGTACCAGTACCCCGTGTCCCATGTCGGGACAAGCGAAACGATCCACGATGACCTGTCATACCGGATAACACATATGATGAGATACAACAAATAATAGAAACTAAATATAAAAGTACAATAAAGGCAAGATAATAACCAAGACAACATATGATGATACATTTTACAAGAAACATCTAAGTCCAGATAGTATATTCTACAAGATACATGTAAGTTCAGATAGCAGATTCTACAAAAAACATCTAAGTCCAAATAGTACATTCTAAAAGAAACATCTAAGTTCAGATAGTAACCAAAACTAGATAATAACCAACTCTACATATTAAGAAAATGAAAGTACATCTCTCTCAACCATCTTCAGAATATTCATCTTGTTCGTCTTCCTCGACCTCATCTTTTTCTTCCTCATCTTCACTTTAATCTTCGCCTTCGTCGGCTTCGCCTTCCTCTTTGGATAATTCTACATCTTTGATATTAGTCGTATAATACGTAACTTCCGTGGAGTCCGCATCAACAATATGGTTACAAGAGGTAGCTCGTCCTCCTGATAAGCTTTTTTGTCAATATCAAAAGTATCTCTAGCTTTAGTCTTGCATACTGCCCACCAGTCAGACTTCGTTGCTCTCCGTCTCAGATAAGCTGTGAAGTACACGTACCGAGCCTGAGTTCATAGGACAAATGGTTCGTAGCCTTGATATCTATGCTTATAGTTTATATCCACAAGACCATGCTTGTCAATTTTCTAACCTTGATTTTCAATCAGATCGTACCATTCACACTTGAACAACACGGTCTTTGCTGGTTCTCGGCCATAATTATATGTTAAATCCACAATCTCTCGCAAGATGCCAAAGAAATCATTTCCTGGATCGACGTCTTTGTAGTTTGAAGATTTGATACACAAACAACTACTTTTCGTAGAATCAAGATCCATGAAGTTGTCTCTGATCAGAGCATTTGTCGACTTGAACCTAAAGCCATTGACACAGTAACTTGGCCATATTTTAATAAAAGTAATTGGTCCCTTGGCAAGGGTTCTAATTAATCAATCTCTGGTGAAATTAGACGATCGACCTGAATACCAAAGAAGAGATAGTAAGTTATTTATTGCGCAGTTGCATTAGAAGAGGCCAAGTAATTACCGAGTTGCTTACATATCGCTCAACCAAGAAGGAAAATGGCATCTCATTTCTTGTTCTAATGCTTCGTCTGTTAGGTAGGGTCTAACCGACCTCAACTCATCATTATATGTGCTGAAAAACAACGAAGCAACTGCCGATTAGTACAATAATATTAGCTTATACTATTACATTGAGATGACGTAAACTCATTATTAATTACTTACCCCTCTAGCTTCTCCACTTCATTCTTGTCGCAATTGAGTCAACTGAGCAGCCCTTAGCTCTTCGTTATTCAAATATCTCTTCTTTATTTTCCCCGAAGGCTTTCCGGACGCATTGAATACTTTTAGTATTCCATCATTAAATTCTTGATATTCGTCGTCGTTTCTCGGAGCCCTCGTTCTATTCGTAGCAACATGAGGTTTGAAATACGTCGAGCAGAAGTTTGTAATCTCCTCGAGAATATAGGCTTCACAAATAGAACCCTCGACCCGAGCCTTGTTTTTCACCTTCCTCTTTAGGTGGTTCAAATATCGCTCAAACGGGTACATCCACCGATAACCGACAGGCCCACCAACATGTGCCTCGTAGGAAAGATGAATTGGCAAATGCTTCATGGAGTCGAAGAATCCAGGAGGAAATACCTTCTTGAGCTTGTACAGTGTTACCGCAATATGGTTCTCCTGCTTTTCTAGACGATCGACGAGCAACTTAGTAGAACAAAGATCTATGAAGAATATGCTATGCTCGATCAATGGATCCCAAACAACCTGGGGTAAGAATTCCCGAAATACAATCGGAATTAGCCTCTCCATGAATACGTGACAATCATGGCTCTTCATACCTGTCAGTTTGTTCTCCTTGAGGTCGACGCATCTTCTCAAGTTTGAAACATACCCGTCTGGAAATTTTAGACCTTTAATCCACCTACAAAGTATCATTTTATCCTCCTTCTCCAGTGAGAAGACTGCCTTAGGATGCTTTAACTTTCCGTTCCCCTCCTCTATCAAATGCAATACAGGACGTCTACATATTTCTTCCAAGTCCAATCTAGCCTTTGGAGTGTCTTTCATCTTCCCCTTTACTTCCATTGCAGTATTAATTATGTTGTCAAACACATTCTTCTTGATATGAATGACATCAAGGTTATGTCTAATCAGATTGGTGCTCCAATATGGCAGATCCGAGAATATACTCCTGTTCGTCCAGTTATGAGTGCGACCAAATCCGTCACACTTTTAGCCCGTAGCAGGCTCTTTAATAGCTCTTGGTAAATCTTTTACCTATTTCCATATCGTGTATCCGGGGCACCTTGGTGGGGGATTAGCCTTTTCTACAACGCCAGCACGAAAAGCATTCTTGTTCCTCTGGTACGGATGATCCTTCGACAGAAATTGTCGATGACAATCGAAGAAAGACGGTTTGCCTTCGTGTTTCAAACAGAAAGCCTTAGTGCTGTCCATGCAATACGAACATGAAAGACGACCATGTGTGCTCCATCCAGATAACATACCATAGGCCAAAAAGTCGTTGATGGTCCACATAAATGATGCCCGCATCTGAAAATTTTGTTTTCTAGATATATCATACGTGTTGGAACCTACTTCCCACAACTGATTCAACTCATCAATCAATGGCTGTAAATACACATCGATGTTCCTTTTGGAATTGTTCGGACCTGGGATAATAACGGTGAGGAACATATACGGAGTCTTCATGCACATCAAAGACGGTAGATTGTACGGAGTGACGATCACAGGCCAACACGAATACTGGGATCCTGAAAGTGTGAATGGGGTAAACCGTCGGAACAGAGAACCAATCTGACATTACGCGGATCAGAAGCAAAATTTTGATACTCTCGATAAAAGTTCTTCCATGCTTCTCCATCAGATGGGTAATCCAACACTCCTTCCGTTTGTTCTCGCTTATGCCAAATCATGTTTTCTGCAATTTTTTTCACCAAAAACAACCGCTGCAACTGCGACGTCAACGGCAAGTAGTGCATCGAATCGGTAGGCTTTCTTTTACCGACAGACTTTCCTCTACCGCTGCCCTTGTAGCGATCAGCACCACAAAATCTGCAGGTGTCTTCATCCTTGTCGTCTTTGTAGTACAACATGCACCCATTGGGACATGTATCAATTTTCTCGTATCCCATCCAGAGCGATCTCACCATCCTCTTAGACCGGTAAAAGACTTTAGGCAACTTAGCACCCTCAGACAATATTTCTATAATCAACTCCATAACTCGGTTGTAGCAATCTTGCGACATATTAAAATCGGACTTGATGCTCAACAATATTGTAACCACCTCCAACGGTGAATGATCCTCACAACCAGGATATAATGGAGTCCTTGCATTCTCCAGCAACTCCATAAACTTTGCAGCATCGGCGTTTGGTGCCTCCTTAGGTGCATCATGATTGTCCGGATCGAAACTAGACCCCGCCGCATCAAAAACCATGTTCACCAACCCATCGTCGTAAGCAGCGTGGTTGTGGACATCCACATAAGGCTCATACTCCAATGCTAAATATACAAGTTATCCGTGCACGCTCCACTGATAGTAATTCGGTGTGAAATCCTTTGAGTATAAATGATACGTGACTTCCACTTCTGGATGATATTTCAAGTTGTGACATCTCACACACGGACACTTAATTTTGGTACCGTCCATGTACTGAGGAAACGCCTTGGCAAACTGCAGGAACTGTTGTACGCCCTCTATGAATTCATTCCGCACACCGCATATGTCATCAGGATGAGGGTTGTACATCCAAGAACGATTCCGCAGATAGTAATTCAGATCCATATCCATTTGAGGATAATTTTGTAAGATAGATACATGTACATTGTTAAAACACTTGTAAAAGTAATAGGCACATTAATCATGACATATCCTAAACATTGAAATAGAATCCCAAGTAATCATGATACAACAAGTGGTAATAGTGTATCACATGACATAACCATATAACCATAGTGTATCAGAATTGACCACACAGAAGACTTAGCCTAATTAATCTCCATAAAATAAGTGGTAATAAGTCCATAATTAATCTCCATAATTAATCTCCATAAAACAAGTACAGCAGGTAATAAGTCAATAAATAAGTCCATAAACTCATCTCCATAAAACAAGTACAGCTGGTAATAAGTACTAATAGTCCAACACAAATATATCTATAAAACTACAGTAATGATGACCACGTAGCTCACACATACGCTCAATGATACCATCATACAACATCTTCAAAAAGTGGGATCGACGGCAGGAATGCGTCATTCCACTGCAGGTGCTGGATGAATGGAACTCCCGGTACCACTTCCTTCTTAACGGTAGGAGGAGCCACCTCAGCAATCTGCATTTCCTCAAACGACGTGTCGCTTTTCGGGTCATAGGTGCCATCTGGTAAGATCGATATTCACAGAGAATATAATTGTAACATAAGCATGCTAACTAAAGGAACCATCATCTCGTTTCATGTATCAAAAACCAAGTTCCATTGTGAAATCTCAGTTTTCTTCAATGAGTATACCTATGTGTGTTTAGTTCAGTTTTTTCTGAGATTTTATACATATGTATATATGTAGATTGATAGATATAGCTATAGTTATATAAGAGTTTTTTCTGAGATTGTATACATATGTTTATATGTATATAAAAGAACCATCAATGAGTATACATATGTATATATTATATACATATGTATAAGAGTTTCATGTATACATGTATACATATGTATAAGAGTTTTCTTCACTGAGTATACATATGTATATATTGTATACATATGTGTAAGAGTTTTCTTCAATGTATACATATGTATAAGAGTTTTCTTCAATGTATACA
Organism: Iris pallida; assembly: GCA_029216955.1. Classification (NCBI taxonomy): domain Eukaryota; kingdom Viridiplantae; phylum Streptophyta; class Magnoliopsida; order Asparagales; family Iridaceae; genus Iris; species Iris pallida. The sequence goes on along the minus strand of JANAVB010005796.1, from coordinate 20,810,272 downwards.
TATGTATAAGAGTTTTCTTCAATGAGTATACATATATATACGTGTCTGTGTGTCGTGTGTGTCCACTTGTCTGTGTGTATTGTTATATATTTCTATGTCGGCGTATTAGGGTGCGTATGTATGTATCTGTGTGTCTTTGTGTCTGTGTCTGTGTTTGTGTCTGTGTCTTTGTCTCAGTGCGTAAATGTTTGTGTTCGTGTTCATGTCGTGGCATATTGAGGGAGTGTGTCATTATCGTGTCAGTGAGTGTGTTGGTTTCGTGTCAGTGAGTGTGTCAGTGTGTCTATGTCGTGTTAGTAGGAGATAGGGTTAGGGTTAGGTATACCTGGACGGGGTCGGGTCGGGGTCGCCAGAGCGGAGCAGGGGACGAGGGGGGTCGACGGTGGAGGAGCGACGATTAGGTCACCAGGGGGCGAAGGGGGTCGCCGTGGCAGGGGACGAGGGGGAAGGGACCAGAGGGAGGGGTCGCCGGAGGGAGGCCTCGCCGGAGTGGAGGAGCTTGTCAGGGGGAGAGGTCGCCGGAGACGAGAGGGGGAGGGGAGAGAGATTTGGGGCTCCAGGTGGAAGATTGATAATTTGGATGAAATAAAATAAAATCGATCGGGTTCCCAAAACCCTATATAAAAGTTTTTAGCGACGTCTGAGAGAGACGTTGCTAGACGTCGCTATTCAGTAATAGGATAGCGACGGACTTGATTAAATGTCACAAAATATCGCTGAATAAAATAAATCAACGACGTTTTGCGACTAAATAGCGACTTGTTCTTTCCAAACCATAATTCTAGTCACTATTAGTCGCTAAACGTCGTTGATAGTGACGTTCAGCGACGTCATTTTCATACGTCGCTAAATACACAAAACATAGCGACGTTTTTAACTGGAGTCGCTAATCTCGTCGCTAATTTGACATATTTGGTAGTCATAATTGATTATTGGAATCTAAGGTTTGAGTTGCAAAAGGAGGATAGTAAAAAAATAGAAATGAAGTGGTGTTATAAACAGGGAAATGCCATAAGTTAAATGCTACTAAAATTTTCAAGGATCGGGGACAAAAAAAACCTTGGCAGTTATGTTCTCAACATCGTCGATGGAAGCTACATTTTTGGAATTGAGCAAACTAGTAGAAGAGGAGATAAGATATATTAATATTAAGATGATATAAGTTAGATTTTGGCTTAAGTTTTGTTAGTCGCATTCTTAGGAATCAAATGTTACCCTAGGAAAGCAGGATAAATATGCTAAACCATAGTTCGGGTTGGTGTGCAATTTCTTTAGTATGAACCCAAGATTATTCTAGTAACCAGAAGTTGTAGTTTTGTTATTAACTCTACCATTATCCTTCTATTTTGTGAATACTATCTTATGATCGTAATCGCAGCTTTATAATTTGGCAATACAAATCATTTTGATTAAGCGATTGAAAAGATCTTATTCCTCCCCAAATAGTGTTGTATTTTGGAATCCAATCACATGAAATTACTCTTTGAACTTATCAACATTTGCCCTTATCTTGGCCTGAAAACTCCTCTTATCGTGATTCTCTCAATTTTGTTACCTCATCATTAATGTCATACGATAATTAAAACTATATATACTAGCTTGCCTCAATTAAGATTGACCAAGTTAACTCCTACTACCCTTATGAAAGCATGATCTATGTAGGAGTGGTGTAGAATTGATACTAATTTCTTTATAGAGCTTTTGACTATTAGCATCATGATAATACATCCTTGAAAGTCTATGACTACCATCACAAACATCAAATATTCTTGTATCTCCCAAACAAATTTTGGCCTTCCCATGAACATTACAAATATGATTAGGACTAGAGTTTCTGTAGTGCCCTGATCCCATTGTAGAGCACGGATCGGGCTAGCGGCCGAATGGCCGAGTCGGATGAGATTAGGGAAACATTACCAGGATCGCGGGATAATGAATTGAGATCCTTTTCTCCTTATGGATTGGACTCATTTGAAATGATGCCCAAGATGCAGTGGCGCACATCTTGGGGCAAGAGTTCTATATAAGAGTCACTTTTCCCGAGACCACAGCCCTGCTGGTTTTCGATATCACTTTTGATGTAGGCTTTTGTGTGTGTTTCGTAATTATTTTCGATGAATGTTTTCATGGATTTACTTTCACTGTCTACGCATTCATATCGAAGCACTGAGAGAAAGAAAGAAGTATGCTGACCAGACGTTGGTGCCAATGTAGGTGCTAACGTAGTGAACCGAGTTGAACATTGCATGGAAGACCTATTTCTCTCGTCAATTCACCAACAAGTGAGTGGCTTTAATCCTTCGACGATCCTTAATCTTCGCGCATAACAAAGGCAGACTTGTTATTGCATTCGGTGCTTAATAAAAGATGCCTAGTAATAACTCAGAAAGATAATGAAAGATAAATTATCACATGGCTAGGCTTATGTTGCAAGTCAAACGGTGCCTTGTATGCTGCAATATGAATTGTTGAACAGGTGATGCAAAGACCCAAACACTAGGCGATAAGTATATCGAACTTCGGTTTGAAAAAATGGTAACACAAATGAAAAGTTCCTTGGTTGGATAAATGTGTATACGAGCCTATGGCTCAAAGCAAGATGGTAAGATGGCAAGATGGCAAAATGAATGAGAACTGTGGCTTATGTACTTGAATTCTATTATCGTGCATGTATGTTTCTTACTTAATTAAGTTTCATTCACATGCATGGTCATGGACAACTTGTATACAAGGTATAGTTCCTCGAATGGTACTCCAAGGCCATGGAACCGATTTGACCTAGGAGGAACAATAGTGATGAAGTAGTAGCACGACATGGTGCTGAAGTAGTAGCACGATCTTTCGGAAACCTTCCGGTTGGGCTAGCTACCCGCTGCCGAAGGGGAGCTGTTTGACCACGATGTCCAGGATGGCATGTAGTTAGTGGCCTTCATATAGACAGGTGGCATAGCTAACAATGTCTTATGCAGGCAAAAGTAAGTATTACTCATAAATATACAGGAATGCCTATCGACCGTGGGTAAGATTCACCAAATTGGTGAACCATATAAATTGCTTATGTTTCTAACATCAATGTGTGCTTCTTATGTTTCGTATCAAATATGAATTGTTAATGGACCCTAAGACATGATAGAGAGATCACAAATTAATAGTGTACATTCACATAATTTACTACTGTTGATTTATGGTGAGATTGGTTGTGGCCGCTCACCAGTACATATGTGGCAATGTACTGACCCTCATCTCCACAGGTTTCGGGAATCTAATGGATAATCGTACACATTGAAGGCTTGTTGTCCGACTCTTTAGAAGCTTCAAACTTCCTTGAAGTTTCTACTTGAAGAAGAAGGTATTTTGCTGAAGGTGGTTATTGTCGCATTTTTAATAAAGGGATGTAATGTATGGAACAAGTTGTATCTCATTTCAATATTTTTGCAAGTTGTAGCCAAGTTTGGTATTTTATCTCGGTTGTTTGAGAGCCTTATGTTTTCTATACAAAGATATCAATAAAGTGCTTATTTCAGATTTTATCTGTGTTCTTCAATTTCTTTGTGAATTTGCTGTGAACTCTATTCAAAATGTCTCTTTTATAAAATGTACACGAGCGCGCCTTGTACAAATGCAACTCTAGACTTTTACGGCATCACACCTTAGCGAGGACGAACGATTCGGCGTGAATCAAAGCAAAGGCGGACGATTCCCCGAATCGGGGCATGATAGTTTGGTATCAGAGCATGGCTTTACTTCCTTGGGAATTTATTGGTTTTAAGATTTTGAAAACGACACAAGCTTTATTGTTTTTTGAAAACTTCGATTTTAAATGTCCTAAAATGAGATGTTCCATACAATAAGTCCATAAATATTTTATTAGACTAACAAACTTATCTATGTTGCAGAGATGACAAAGGCGGCCACCACGAACAATACGAGTAGCTCAAGGGCTGTAGCCTAAACCGACCCAATGGAGAGGATGCTGGCTATGATGGAGAGCCAGCAGAGGCAAAACACAAAGCAATTTAAAGTCCAACAAAAGAAGCTAGATACCCTACAATAGTTGATCCGATCAGTGGTGAACAATAGGGCTCAAGGCACTCCAATCTCAAAAGAGGGCGAGATCATAGAGGCAGAGGAATCCCAGGACGCTAAGAAGGAAAGTATCGTGACCGACATTACTAAGTTCAAAAAATATGCAATAAGGAATTCAAAGGGATGGAGGAAGCCACCATTGCTATGGATTGTCTAGTTGAAGTGGAGGACCATCTGGAAGCCTTGGGTATTATTGGATCTAAGCGGGTATCGTGTGCAAAACTACTGCTAGTTTCCAATGCACACTACTAGTGGCAAGGTCAGAAAAGGATCTTTACGGGAGCGAATGGAACGACAAAATTTACTTGGTAGATATTTCGGAAGGCTTTTCTGGCTCAATATTTCTCTTCGACTGAGCAGCGAGCAAAGGAATTAGAGTTCCAAAAGCTTGAACAGGGAAACTTGACTGTGAAATAGTGTGAGGCAGAATTCTCAAGACTGTCTCAGAATGCTATTACGAAGTTTACTGATGAAGCATCGAAGGCTCATAGGTTCTAGCAGGCTTAAGGCCTGCTCTGAAGGCTCAAGTTGTGGTCCAGAAGTATAAGACTTTCCATGAGTCTTATGAGGATGAAAAGGTGTTAAACCCACACTATCTTGCAACGACGGTGCAAATGTCGGTACAAAATATGCATAATAAGAGACCAAATGATGGAGGTAGATATCAGGCACCGAAGTGCCAAAATCACGGTGGCTATGAGCGACCCAACCAGAGTGGACCATTATGCAACAAGTGTTGCAATAGAGGGCACTTTGCTACTGAATATCAGGTCCTAGAGGGTGGATGATTCAAATATGGTCGCATGGGTCACGGTTTCAGAGATTGTCGAGGGAGGGGCCATTAGAACTCTCTGAGGTAGCAGTATTACCACCAGTATCAACAGAATCATGGATAGGCACCACGACCCCATCAGTTGCCACAGAATCAGAGGTTCGGTGCTCAGGGCCGAGTCTTTGCATTGACTCAAGAGGAGGCACTTGCATCAGATACTGTCATGACAAGTATATTGTTATTTAATAGCATTCCTCCACGTACTTTATTTGATTATGGTGTTACGTATAGTTTCATATCTGAAGATTATACTAAAGAACATGGAATAAAAATGTCAATGCTGAATGTATATCTTAGTATTAGTACTCCATCAAGAGTGGAGATGCCTACTAACATGATATGTAAGGATGGTTACATATGTATCGGAGACAGGAAGCTATGATTGGATGTAATCATACTCGATATCAAGAAATATGATATCATTCTAGGGATGGATTGGTTAAGTACATGTTGTGTAACGATTAACTGTGCAAAGAAGTAAGTTGTGTTTCGTCTACCTGGAGAAAGCCTTTGGATTGCGTCGAGTACAAGCAAGTTACGAGTTGGGTTAACAAGGTGTAATTATGGCAAGCGCTAACCTTGAATCGACATGGGTTAGGTGTTCATGGTTGCAATATGTCACGACCCGTACCCGCTTTTTCGGATACGAGACGTGTCCAAGCCAGCCTACGCCGCAGAGTCGGCGGTAGAACGCTGTCAAGCCCGCAAGAAATAAATGCTCAAGAAATAACATTTGCTGCTCATTCACAATTCTAAATTTATTACAACATTTATAAGATTTATAATTAAAGAAAATACAAGATTTTATAATTAATGAAAATGGTACAACTGTTTTCTATTTCTAGGTTGACATCAGCATACCCATGTCATATTTTTATTAATTATTATTATTATTATTTTTGTTTTCAAAAAAAAAGAAAAAAAGAGGGAGCAGCCATGTGTCCCAAGGAAGAATTTAGAAGGGGGGTTATGTGGCCCATGTAATAATTAAGGGGACACCTCACCTCCTATTCTCCTTTATATAAACACACACACACACAAGCAAAGGAAAAAAACCAAACAAACACACACAAACCGCCGCCACCACTAGCTACCGCCCGCCGCCGCCACCTGCTGTCGTCGTCGCCATCCGCCGCCCGCTGCCGGACCACCACCACTCCGGCCACCCCCTCACTCCCTCTTCATCTTCATCTTCTTCCTCATCTTCCTCTTCCTCTTCAAAAAAAAGGGGGAAAGAAAACCTAGGTATTTTCTAAACTACTTTTCTTCAACTCTAATTCAACTTTAACCTAAGATTAGGATTCCTAACAAGTTTTCTTTTATTGTTGTTGGGTTTAAAATTAGGAATTTATGGAGAAAGCTAGGTCAATTTCCAACCCAAGGCAAGTCCTCTCCCTCTTTTCCTCTTCTTTGAGACTCATCTTAAATTTTTGCTCTAAATTTCATAATAGAATAATTTAGGAAATTTTTCCATTTTTTGAAAATATATATATATTGTGGTTAAAACCTACCATGAAATATTGTAGCATGAATATAGAGATGAGCATGCACCTTTGACACAATACAAATGTATATATTGGACACAATACAATACAATATATATATTGGACACACATAAATAGATACTTGGACACAAGATGATTTATATGAATGTATAAGTTGGGCACATATGTTGCACTCAACACTTATGGCCACTTCAACTTTAAATTTTCAAGTGATATCATGTGGTTTCCATCTAAAGAATTATATATATATATAAATATATAGTTGATGTATATATATATATATATATATGGACCCAATATGACACAATATGTGATACTTTGAAGGATAATATGTATTGGACACGATACAGTTAATATATGTAAAGGACACCTTGTGTAGGACACAACGCAAATATATAAGTATTGAATACGACACCAATGGGTTCTTGGAAACATGATATATTTATACACACTTTGATACTATATATAGATGTAAATTCTTATTAATATATATATATATATATATATATATATATATATATATATATATATATATATATATATATATATATATATATCCATGTACATTTGTAACTCTCGGTATGATTTTAGGGGCTTAACCTAACAAATTGAAAATACGTAAAATATATATATATATATATATATATATATATATATATATATATATATATGTCTTACGTTTTCTTACTTGAACGCGTGTACACGAGAGTAGCTTCCGATATTAACATAATTATATAATTCTGTCCAAATTGTTAAACCTATCGAGATAACACATGTTGAAATAAATTAATTATTTTGCAAGTCACTATATACCACGATGACTTTACTTCTATGAATTTCCAACTCTCTAGCACACCAATACAATATTACAAAGAGTCTAACATGGTCTTTTAAGTCATGACACATAGATTTAATGCCTATAATAACTTCATTTGGATACTTGGGATAGTGAACTACAAGTCGCTCAAATCAAGGAAATTGCTTGCCTAAATAAATTGCTTGCTTGCCAAATTGCCATGGTAAGAATTAAGCATTTTATATATACATATGCTTGCGTGGTTCCGTTGTTGAGAGTTGCTCCACCGAAGGGGTCGGCGAACCCGTATTATTAACTGCGTGGTTTCGATGTTGAGAGTTGCTCCACCGAAGGGGTCGGCGATCCCGGATTTATATTTTTATGTTATATAATATCTCTTGTGAATTTTCGGAGTCGTCCTATACAAAGGAGACTCTGCCGAAATTTTTGGAAAATTTACGAGATAGTCAAATTCCTGACTTTCGGAAAATATCGGATTAGTATTTCAGACCTAAAGACATTTAGAAAAGATACTGAGGAAAACAACTAGGAAGCATTGGGCGGGGGAGAACAATCTGGATATTCCTAAATAGTTCCGTAGCATAATAAAATTAAAAGCTGATCAGTAAATTTCTACTCATTCGTAAGGCCATGCGGATGGAGTTTGTGAGGCTTAGCTCACGTATTTTCGTTTGCTCAAGGGAGGCAAACTAAGCCCAAGGGAGGCTCTTGTGTTCGTGCATCAGATTATTACATCTATTATGACAGTAATATCGAATAGATGTTTGTTAAGCCCAAGGGAGGCTCCAGGCCAGATACTAAGCACCGTGCCGTCGAATTCACAGCCTGATCCCGGATTAATAGGATTGTTGATAGGAATTCATTTAGATGAATATTCAGGGGTTGTTCTCAAATACTGTATTTCATGTTAGGTTTATTTCCTTTTAATATTATTACCTGCCATCACGCCTATCTGGATAAGAGGAACAGGACACTCACACATTAATAAAATGCTTCATTAAATATGACTACTTTATAAAAACTAATTGTCTCATTTTACTTCATATTTCTTTTGTTTTTCACCGTTCTTGGCCGAGGGCTTGCTTGTCGTTTCTAAATGACCTAGTATTTGTCCATTAGGAGAAGGAGAAGACAATCCTGCCGAGGCATTGCCACTGTACGTCGAGGAGTAGTAACCTGAAGACTTTCAGTTTATGACTAGTGCTGTCGTAGCTATTTTTGTAATGTACTTTTGTAATAAACCTATAAGACAATGTACTGTTAGATAAGTTTCCTATACTAGAATTACCATGTGTAATGCAATATAAATTTCCTTGTATTTCCTATTCTGCTGATTTACGGGCGACAAACGCGAATTTTGGCGCGTAGCCTGGGGATGTGTTTGACGTCACCGTTCAAATTTGGAAAGCGGGACGTGACACATCTTTAAGTGGTGGCCCATGCAGGTCCGCTAGAATGGGAAATCTAGGATAAAATATAGGTTCAGATAGGACGTAGGTTCTAGAATTATAAGGAGCACCTCGAGTCCAAACCACACCCTAGGAATCCTTGAGAAGGAAGTGTCAATATTTAGTAGCATTGTGCAATGATTACCTTTCTCTTATCTAACCAATTATTTTAATCTTAGTAAAAGGATACTGACCCAAGGAATTCTTGGTGTAGATCATGCCCCGATTCGCACCTTTTGCAAGACTAGGTAATGACAGCCACAGCCTGGACGAATATTATGCGTTTGTAAAGAAGATGTGGCGAGTAAAACCAAAAGGGATGATAGAGGCCTATGGGGTACATTATGAGTTGAAATATCCGGTGGTAACGGATATAGTGGATGAAAGAAGAGTATACTATAATACGGTGTATTACTATGTCCTGATCAAGGCAGAACCCACTGAAGGTCCAGAAACCGATCGTAACGGTACTCTGGAAGAATGGAAGCAGACGTACCCAGAGGCAAAAATCCATAACATAAGGCAAATATGGATTTAGATCCCCAGAATGTGGATGATGTGTAAATGTAAAAGTGTAAATAAGTATTAGATCCCTAGTTATGTAAAAGATGTGTGAATGTATGCACTAAGGATATAAAATAAGTATTAGATCCCCAATATATAGGTCAAGTATGAATGTATGTAGTAGGAATATGATGTATGAATGTATGTAGTAGGGGCATATTGTGCTGCCAATAAATAAAATATGCTTTTCCTATATTCTTATATTCCTTGTAAGTAATTCTTACTTGAGGATATTATGAATGTAGGTATGGACCTGTTTATGCCGAGTTTGGAATGGGATGGGAGCGACTACACTCTGTACTTATACCAACGCTATGCAAGAATAATGTGGAACGCACCAGATTGGTACGATGTTCATGTCTACCAAGTGTTCTATGTAATCATGCATCCCATTATCAGGGATGTCGAGGACGGAGCTGAAGTATATTTTGAAAATACAACCTACTGCTTGTATGTCTGAGATCCAAACCGCATCTACATCGAACTACATAGCTTTGAGGGCACACTAGACGACTTTGAAAGAATCCATCCAAAGGTCGACATCCTCACTGAGAAAAGGATCCTCATCGAGGCTATAGCATAAGAAAAACCTAACCATGTGTATATAGTGAAGAAGGAGTCCTTCCCTTTTGTCTGCTGTATGGTATTTTGGAAATCAGCAGATATGTATATGAGTAGGGATAGGTAGGGATAAAATAGATTACTATGTCACATTTTGGGAAAGTTGAGTGACATGAGTAGGCTAGGTGAGAAGAATGTAAACAAATGTAAAGTTGGGAGTAGAGACAACATTTTGTATTACTCTCATTATAATAAAATATATAAATATATGGTTTTGCTGTACACCTTGTTATAAATAAATATTGTGAGTCAAATAATCCTTGAGGATTATGTCTTTTAATTTTAGGATATGGACGACCCTGATCAGCCAAACAATCCACCACCTCAAGCATCAACGACACCAACCGTGGCTGATATGTTCCGTTTGTTCCAGCAACTATTGGAATCCAATAGTCAGCAGGCCAATGCTGCCCATGCAACAAATACCACAATATTGGAACAAATATAGAATTCTAACAATACCAAGGATAAAACCCAAAAAGAATTCAGGGATCTTAGGCCACCCAAGTTTAAGGGAACTGAAAATGCAATGGAAGCGGGTCAATGGCTAAGAACCATTGAAGGTTTGATGAAGGCTACAAAAGTTAAACCTGAGGATATGGTACCAGCAATCCGCATCCAGCTGGAAGACATTGTTGGATACTGGTGGAGTGCCGAGTATCGAGAAGATTCTGACAAGGACATGTCATGGGCTGAATTTAATAAGAAATTTGAAAAAATATTCTATCCTAAGTCAGCACGGATAGAATTAGAACGATAATTCAACTATCTGAAACAAGGGAGACGCACAGTTGATGAGTACACTATGGAATTTTTCAGGCTTAGTCGATTTGCCCCTAATATGATAGCGGATGAAGATACGAAAATATCTAGGTTCGTAGAAGGGCTTGGGACCCAACTGAAAAGTAGGGTCACATCTTATCGGTGCCAAACCTTTTTTGAGGAAACAAAAGCTGCTCGAGACCAAGAGAGAATACTAAAGGAAGAGCAACCTTTCCGGTCATCGCAACCTAAGAGAACCTTTGAAGAAGGGGCACCCTCCAACAAGAATCACTGGCAGGGACCATCTAAGCGTCCTCAGAATGGCAACCCAGACAGATTCATTGTCTACAACTACTGCCAGAAACCAGGACACAAGAAAGATGTATATAGAAAATTGTTTGGACTTTGCTTGAGATGTGGAGCGGGAGGACATCCAGTCAGTCAGTGCCCTCAGCTGCATGCAATTGGAGCGACGACACGAGGATTCAATCAAGGGTATCGACCTCCGATTCAGGGGAATAAACCTCAACCAAGGATTCAGGCACCAACCTCACAGGCGGTCATGACTTATAGGAATCAGCAAAGGCCACCATATACCCCTCAGGCATATCAGTTCCAACAAGCACAAAGGGCGAGTCAAGCCCAAAATTACAATAAGAAGAGGAAGGGACAAGGGCAAGCATTTATGATGGGAGCTGAAGATGCAAATATCCTGGAAGAAGTAGTCTCTGGTACGATTCTAGTTTCTGCATATCCAGCATCTGTATTATTTGATTCCGGGGCTACCCATTCATTTATAGCATCTTTTTTATATCGCAACGTGAAATAGAATCCCAACCTCTGCCTAAATCACTAAAGGTTCTCACCGGTAACGGAGTGGTAGAAGTCAACCGCGTATGTAGTAAATATCCCATAAAGTTGGGTGGAGGAGCTTTTCGAACTCGGTTACTTGTTTTCCCGACAAGCAACTACGATGTGATACTAGGCATGGATTGGCTAACCGCAACACTAGCCAATATAGACTGCGGTCAAGGGAAAGTTACATTTCAACTTCCCGACGGAGAATCTTATGAATTTGTGCGAGACCAAAATGAATTCAATATGGAAGAATTAGAGAAGTTTGAATTACCAGTTCAAGCAACGTTGCAAGAATCGGTAGAGCAATCATTCCTAAGGATAGTAGAAGAATTTAAAGATGTATTCCCAGAAGAATTGCCAGGGCTACCCCCAGATAGAGCTGTAGAATTCTATATAGATCTAATCCCAGGAGCAGCTCCAATAGCCACGAAAATATATCCAATAAACAAAGAGGAATTAGCTGAGTTGAATAAACAAATAAAGGAATTGTTAGAAAAAGGATTTATTTAATCCAGCGCTTCGCCGTGGGGAGCACCAGTATTGTTTGTGAAAAAGAAGGATGGTACCCTACGACTGGTAATTGATTATAGGGCTTTGAATTAGGTCACCATCAAGAATAAGTATCCTCTACCTAGAATTGATCGACTATTCGACCAGTTAGGAGAGGCAAGAGTATTCTCAAAAATTGATCTAAGGTCCAGATATCATCAAGTGAAGGTAAAGAAGGAAGACGTCCCTAAGACTGCATTTAGAACTCGATATGGGCATTATGAATTCTTAGTTATGCCATTCGGGTTAACAAATGCACCTGCCATATTTATGGACCTGATGAATCGAGTATTTTATCAATATCTAGATAAATTCGTGATTGTATTCATTGACGACATCCTTATATACTCCAAAAATGAAGAGGAAAATGAAAAACACCTGAGGATTGTATTACAAACGTTGCGGGAAGAACAATTATATGCCAAACTTAGTAAATGTGAATTTTGGCTGGACCAAATACCCTTTCTGGGGCATATTATCAGTGGAGAAGGCATCTCGGTAGACCCGAGGAAGGTGGAAGCAGTTAAGTCTTGGCCAACACCTAAGTCCGTAGCAGAAATCAGAAGTTTCTTAGGACTAGCTGGTTACTACCGAAGATTTGTAAAAAATTTTTTAAGAATCACAGAACCTTTAACCCGTCTTACCCGGAAAGAAGAAAATTTTAATTGGACAGAGAAATGTCAAATGACATTTGACGAATTGAAGCAAAGATTAAATTTGGCCCCAGTACTGGCATTACCATCTGGTTCGGGTGGATATGAGATATATAGTGATGCATCAGGTAAGTGTCTGGGATGTGTACTGATGCAACACGAGAGAGTCATAGCCTATGCATCCCGACAATTAAAGATACATGAAAGGAATTATCCAACTCACGATCTCGAACTTGCAGCTGTGGTATTCGCACTCAAGTTATGGAGGCATTATTTATATGAAGAGAGAATCAAAATATACACAGACCACAAAAGTTTGAAATATGTCTTCACACGGAAGGAGATCAATATGAGACAAAGAAGATGGTTGGAGTTACTGAAGGACTTCGATATGGAGCTGGAATATCACCCAGGCAAGGCTAATAAAGTGTCTGATGCTCTAAGCAGAAGACCTGAAGCCTTCTTTATGAATACACTCAAGGAGATCCTTGAGGATTTAAGAAAAATAGGAATTGAAGTGATATGCCCGATAACGGAAGGAATGTGGCAAAACTTACAAGTGCAATCCTCCTTAATAGATAGAATTAAAGAGGCTCAACAAAATGACTCAAAACTTCAAAAGATTTGGAAACAAACAGAAGCACGGCTCCGGACCGGGATAAGGAAGCATCCGGACGGATCATTAAGATTCGGAAATTGATTATGTGTGCCCAGTGGAGATTTAAGAACAGAGGTTATGTCAGAGGCTCATGACTCACAATATTCCATTCATTCGGGCAGCACTAAAATGTATAAAGATTTGAGACAAACATTTTGGTGGCACGGGATGAAAAGAGAAGTCGCCATATTTGTATCCAGATGTCTCGTCTGTCAACAAGTGAAAGCAGAACATCAAAGGACAGCAGGACTTCTTCAGCCTTTGCCCATACCCGAATGAAAGTGGGAGCATCTCACAATGGACTTTATGACAGGACTGCCTAGGACCCAGAGGGGTAATAATGCTATTTGGGTTATTATAGATAGATTTACGAAGTCCGCTCGTTTTCTTTCCTTTCGAGTTGGATAGTCGACAGAGGCACTGGCAAAAATGTACATGAAACAGATTGTCAGTCAAAATGGAGTGCCAGTGGGTATAGTATCAGATAGAGATACCAGACTCACTTCTCATTTCTGGAGAAGTCTACAAGAAAATCTTGGCACTCAATTGAAATATAGCTCCGTCTACCACCCCCAAACAGACGGCCAGTCGGAAAGAACCATTCAGACCCTAGAAGACATACTGAGAGCTTGCATTTTAGATTTTGGAGGAGCATGGGATGATCATCTACATTTGGTAGAATTTTCATTTAACAACAGTTACCATGATAGCATCAAAATGGCTCCTTTTGAAGCACTATATGGTAGAAAGTACAGATCGCTGGTATGTTGGACCGACGTTGGAGAGAGACAATTACTGGGACCAGAACTAATAACACAAACTGTGGATATAGTCAAAGCAATAAGAAGTCACCTGCAAGCAGCATAGGGTAGACAGAAGATGTGGGCTGATAAGCATCGAAGAATACTGGAGTTTCAATCTGGAGAGCATGTGTTTCTGAAGATTTCACCAACTAAGAAGACCATCAGATTCGGGACCAGAGAAAAACTGAGTCCGAGATACATTGGACCCTTCGATATATTGGAGAAAGTAGGAAATGTATCATATCGGCTTGCCTTACCACCAACGCTAGAGGGAGTCCACAATGTATTCCATGTTTTGCAGTTACAAAGATATGTGTCGGATCCGAGACATATACTCGACCATTCAGAAATCACCGTTGGACCTACACTACGGATAGAACAGAAACCCGTTGGGATCTTGGATAGAAGGTACACCGCAATCGGATCATCCTATTAGTACGAGTTGCATGGAGCAAGGATTCTCCTGGAGATTCAACTTGGGAGAAAGAAGAAGATATGCGAAGGCAATATCCGTATCTATTACCTAAGCCAGGTTAGTAATCAATTGTTGTACTTTCAAATTCTGAGGACAGAATTTTTCTAAGGGGAGTAGACTTGTCATATTCTTATTTATTATTATTATTATTATTTTTATTTTCAAAAAAAAGGAAAAAAGGGGGAGCAGCCATGTGTCCCATGGAAGAATTTAGAAGGGGGTTATGTGGCCCATGTAATAATTAAGGGGACACCTCACCTCCTATTCTCCTTTATATAAACACACACACACACAAGCAACGGAAAAAAAAAGCCCAAACAAACACACACAAACTGCCGCCAACAACTGCTGTCGCCCGCCGCCGCCACCTGCTGCCGCCGCCGGACCACCACCACTCCGGCCACCCCCTCACTCCCTCTTCATCTTCTTCCTCATCTTCCTCTTCCTCTTCAAAAAAAAAGGGGAAAGAAAACCTAGGTATTTTCTAAACTACTTTTCTCCATCTCTAATGAAACTTTAACCTAGGATTATGATTCCTAACAAGTTTTCTTTTATTGTTGTTGGGTTTAAAATTAGGAATTTCTGGAGAAAGCTAGGTCAATTCCCAACCCAAGGCAAGTCCTCTCCCTCTTTTCCTCTTCTTTGAGACTCATCTTAAATTTTTGCTCTAAATTTCATAATGGAATAATTTAGGAAAATTTTCCATTTTCTGAAAATATGTATATATTGTGGTTAAAACCTACCATGAAATATTGTAGCATGAATATAGAGATGAGCATGCACCTTTGACACAATACAAATATATATATTGGACACAATACAATACAATATATATTGGACACACATAAATAAATACTTGGACACAAGATGATTTATATGAATGTATAAGTTGGGCACATATGTTGCACTCAACACTTTTGGCCACTTCAACTTTAAATTTTCAAGTGATATCATGTGGTTTCCATCTAAAGAATTATATATATATATAAATATATAGTTGATGTATGTATATATATATATGGACCCAGCATGACACAATATGTGATACTTTGAAGGATAATATGTATTGGACACGATATAGTTAATATATGTAAAGGACACCTTGTGTAGGACACAACGCAAATATATAAGTATTGAATACGACACCAATGGGTTCTTGGAAACATGATATATTTATACACACTTTGATACTATATATAGATGTAAATTCTTATTCATATATATATATATATATATATATATATATATATATATATATAAAATATATATATATATATATATCCATGTACATTTGTAACTCTCGGTATGATTTTAGGGGCTTAACCTACACAAATTGAAAATACGTATATATATATATATATATATATATATATATATATATATATATATATATATATATATGTCTTACGTTTTCTTACTTGAACGCGTGTACACGAGAGTAGCTTCCGATATTAACATAATTATATAATTCTGTCCAAATTGTTAAACCTATCGAGATAAAACATGTTGAAATAAATTAATTATTTTGCAAGTAACTATATACCACGATGACTTTACCTCTATGAATTTCCAACTCTCTAGCACACTAATACAATATTACAAAGAGTCTAACATGGTCTTTTAATTCATGACACATAGATTTAATGCCTATAATAACTTCATTTGGATACTTGGGATAGTGAACCACAAGCCGCTCAAATCAAGGAAATTGCTTGCCTAAATAAATTGCTTGCTTGCTTGCTTGCTTGCCAAATTGCCATGGTAAGAATTAAGCATTTTATATATACATATGCTTGCGTGGTTCCAGTGTTGAGAGTTGCTCTACCGAAGGGGTCGGCGAACCCGTATTATTACCTGCGTGGTTCCGGTGTTGAGAGTTGCTCCACCGAAGGGGTCGGCGAACCCGGATTTATATTTTTATGTTATATAATATCTCTTGTGAATTTTCAGAGTCGTCCTATACAAAGGAGACTCTGTCGAAATTTTTGGAAAATTCACGAGATAGTCAAATTCCTGACTTTCGGAAAATATCGGATTAGTATTTAAGACCTAAAGTCATTTAGGAAAGATACTTAGGAAAATAACTAGGAAGCATTGGGCGGGGGAGAACAATCTGGATATTCCTAAATAGTTCCATAGCATAATAAAATTAAAAGCTGATCAGTAAATTAATACTCATTCGTAAGGCCATGCGGATGGAGTTTGTGAGGCATAGCTCACGTATTTTCGTTTGCTCAAGGGAGGCAAACTAAGCCCAAGGGAGGCTCTTGTGTTCGTGCATCAGATTATTACATCTATTACGACAGTAATATCGAATAGATGTTTGTTAAGCCCAAGGGAGGCTCCAGGCCGGATACTAAGCACCGTGCCGCCGAATTCACAGCCTGATCCCGGGTTAATAGGATTGTTGATGGGAAATCATTTAGATGAATATTCAGGGGTTGTTCTCCAATACTGCATTTCATGTTAGGTTCATTTCCTTTTAATATCATTATCTGCCATCTCGCCAATCAGGATAAGAGGAACAGGACACTCACACATTAACAAAATGCTTCATTAAATATGACTACTTTACAAAAACTAATTGTCTCATTTTACTTCATATTTCTTTTGTTTTTTACCGTTCTTGGCCGAGGGCTTGCTTGTCGTTTCTAAACGACTTAGTATTTGTTCAGTAGGGGAAGGAGAAGACAATCCTGCCGAGGCATTGCCACTGTACGTCGAGGAGTAGTAACCTGAAGACTTTCAGTTTATGATCATAAAGTTATCGTAGCTATTTTTGTAATGTACTTTTGTAATAAACCTGTAAGACAATGTACTTTTAGATAAGTTTCCTGTACTAGAATTACCATGTGTAATGCAATATAAATTTCTTTGTATTTTCCATTCTGCTGATTTACGGGCGACAATCGCGAATTTTGGCGCGTAGCCTGGGGATGTGTTTGACGTCACCGTTCAAATTTGGGAAGCGGGACGTGACAACCCAGGCTATCCCAATGCTAAGAGTGATCGCAGCTAAACCTAAAAAATGTTGATTTTCAGTCAGGAATGGAACAAGTACACAAACCGACGACAATACGAAGGCACAATAGAATTGACAAGACATGAAAATAACATATGAGATATAAAAACTGGAAGATAACTGATGCCATAACACGATAGAGAAATAAAGGAAAATAAAAGACATCTACCTATGTGGTGTGAAATATCTGTTTCGACATGTGAACGGCTAGGGGATAAATTCGGCACACTGCACGTGTCGTGTGCAGCGGCTATCGTTCAAGAATAGACATATTGGGATATTTCTGGGTAGTCTACATGTATACTAAGATATTTCCCCTCCCGACAACTCCGTGTGACGAGTGTGTCAACAAGCAGCAAGATATATGTATAGACATGAAATGAAAAGACTACTATGAATCAAAAGCAATCAGAAAGTGCACTTGCCTGAGGTCCTCAGCTGGAGAAACCAATAATAATATACCACTCAATAAGCCACAATCAGTCAACACATGCAGT
This sequence comes from Iris pallida, assembly GCA_029216955.1. Taxonomy (NCBI): domain Eukaryota; kingdom Viridiplantae; phylum Streptophyta; class Magnoliopsida; order Asparagales; family Iridaceae; genus Iris; species Iris pallida. The sequence goes on along the minus strand of JANAVB010005796.1, from coordinate 20,792,122 downwards.
AGTCTCCAGATGCTGAAATAAATAGTACCAACGTTCTCAGAATAGTCAAATTAGTTCGGATTGCCTGTCCTTAAGTCCAATACTGGACACAGGGGCAAAATGATAATTTCGGGCAAAAACGATGTCCGCCGTTGGACCCGCTTTACACCAAAAAGCGTGCCAGAGTCAACGGTCTCTAAAGTCATCAAACTATATTTCTACGGATCTGGTTTTCCGATACGAATCCAACCGTATGTCCAGAGTTGGATTTCGGCGGGCCGTGCACAAAATTATCCGTTGAGTGGGACCGGGGGGCCCGTAAAACGGCGTTCCGATTCCACTGTCTCAGAATCGGACCAAACTTATCATACAGGACCAGAAAAATGATACGGTCCTGTTGGCATAAGTTTTGCCTCGATCTGACAAGCGTACACAATGTTATGACTGAATTTGCATTGCACGAATACGGGGCGATTCCTACGGATACACATCAAATTCGTCGCGCATACGTGACCAATTTGAATTCCGTCAAAGCCCACACGACCACAAATCCGTTACGCACCTTTCCATGCGTACGGTGCGTGACCACGTCACCCGGTTTGGCGGGACGGACGTTGTATCGGAGGAATTTTCTAAAAGTTTATTGTTTTTGAAAATGGTTTTTGATGGTTTTTGAATTCGAATAACTTTGTACATACTTGATAAAAACTGAATCTACAAAATAGGTTTTAATCTCGTATATATTAACTAAAACTGTTTTAAATAGGTTTTCGAAAACTCTTACTATCTGGCTCGGGAATACTCTTCTAAAACAGGGTTCTTGCGGCTTACATTTTCTGTTTTTTTTTGGACATTGCTCGTCAGTTTTTGCATCGATTTCGTGAATCAATGGCTCGACCAGATTAGATTCTACTTGTTAGGATATCTGGGGGGTCATATAGGGTTCCTCTATGCGTTTATAGATCGAACTTTGATCGAAGGTACGGAGAGAAAACAAACCTCAAACTTCGGGTCGTAGCTACTGCTACTGCGGCTGTTCCTGCTATTTCTTTGCTCTGCTCCACGCAGACTCGGCCGACTCCGGCGGTCGTTGCGGCGGCGGGCGGCACGTCCAGGGTCAGGAAAGGATGGCGCGTGGTGGTGGGATGGAGAAAGTTAGGGTTTCACGAGATTTCTCTCCGTCCTCCCTCGGCTGTCTATATGTGCTGCTGTCGGGTTGGCTCGGTTTATATAGGTTCTGTTCTCGGGCTGGGGAAGGACGGAAGGGGGAGGTCGGGCCAGGAGGTTGGCTGGTGGGCCTTTGGGTTACGCTCGGTCGGGTTCGTTGTAGTTTTTGGTTTTGTGAAGAGCCTGGGATTAGTAGGGGATGCTCGGGCTGCCTCCGGGTCGGGCTTGGCTGAGCCCGGGCTGGCTTGGCCTGGTTGGGATTTTGTTTTTATTATTTCTCTTTCTATTTTTTCCTTTTTCTTTTTCTATATTCATTTCATATATATATATATATATATATATATATATATATATATACATATAATTATCTAGGTACAATTATACGTATATATATACGCACACATATACATATATATTATATATACCCACTTATACATATATTTATATTTACATAAACATGCAAATATATTTAATTTATATATTTATACACCTTCACACGTATATATGTATACCTACATATATACACATTTATACGTATACAATTCTATAACTCTATATATATATTCACTTTATTTTATAAAACAATAATGCGATTATATATTCACAATTATTTAATAAGCACCCACATATCCATATATATATATATATATATAAATATATATATATATATAAATATATATATATATATATATATATATATATATATATATATTTATATATATATATATATATATATATATATATATATATATAAATATATATATATATATATATATATATATATATATATATATATATATATATATATATGTATAGTAATCTCCATGAATCTAATTATCCTCAATATTACATATACATATTAAACATTTATTCTTTAAAAGTAATATAACCAATAATATTACTAGTATTATATAATGATAACCTTAATAAAATAATAATAATAATAGTAATAATAATAATAACAAATTTCCATAAACTATTTATCTAAAATCACCATTTAAATAAAATAAATAATAATAAAATATTTTAAAGAATCTGGGAAGGGGAGCTACAAATCTACCCACCTTAAAAATAATTTCGTCCTCGAAATTCTAACTCATAAACATGCCTAAAATTCAAACATAAAAAAATATCCACTATTACCATAATATCCTCGAATTTTAATTTCTCAGAAATATTTATATCCTCCTCCTAGCCATTTCGTAACTACGAATCATCGAGGACTTCTGCCCACCTTTGGTCACACTACTCCTCAAACTAAAATCTTAAAATCTGCTAACTGGTTGCTAACAATCCTACCAATAAATATCTAGGCATATGGTACCTATAATCCTCTCGTATCGATCAAGTACCCAAAATTTAACAAGCAACAATTTACACAAGTGGCTAAGAAATATTGCTAAATTCTAGTAAGCATGGTCATTCGTCACTCTGCAATAGGGAGGACCAGAAGATAAGGAAGAATAATCGAGCAATTATGAAGTTTCAAGAGCGGTAGAGAATATCCAATATTACGGTTAGAAATAGTACTTATGAACATATTGTCTTATTCGCTAGATTGGGCTACTCTAGTCCAGTCACTTGCTACAACGAAGACCCTTCGTTCTTAGAGCGGCTTGTAATCCATGCAATACATAAATTCCGTTCTCGGAGTTAATCTAAAACAAGGTTCAAAAATAGAACAGAATTTGGGAAATCAAGATTGTGATCTTTTTCGTGGTGATTTAAACACACGAGTGAGGGGTGTAATTGCAATACAAGGTCGTATCATGACTTCCAGTTAGATGGAATAAGGGTTATGAATGACTACATATACAAACAGGTGGAGGCTTCATAATAGGTACAGGGACCTACTTCAAATAGTTTGGTTTCCTAGTCCGAGTATGGTGGTATACATGGATGAGTTTTACTGAGTCTTAATGGGATTCCTGACTGGACATCCCTCGTTGGTTGGGTAAACCTTAGATTGCAATCTATATGGACTGGACAAGATTCCAAGATAAAACTATGTTTACTAGGTTAGGGTTGGGGCTCTAGTTGGAGTCGGAAAGTGTACTGTTACTATGGTGAGGGTTATAGCTAGTCCTTTTGACCTAAAAGTCGTACCATAAAAATAGAGTACAAGGGGACGGGTTTGAGCGGGACATGATATATCTAGGTGAAGGTGGACTCGTCTAGATCTTGCATGTGAAATTTATTGGGAGGTAACAGCTAATCTCATGCTCCAAATATTAATGACACGGCCGGGGACACAAAATGATCTGGGTGGAAAATGGGAGTCTATGGGGGCACTAATGATCACTCTAATGGAAAAATTATTCTAATCAATCGGTAATCCCGGTATATCCTAAAATTTTAGAAGGCTTACAGTCTACCCACCTTAGAAGCTAGGATATGATTTTAGGAATGGTGAGGTTTAGAAGGATCCCAAAGTCCAGATATTGCACCTCGACTTTTGTTAATAAAGAATAAGGCACGGCATACGGGATACGGTAGATATAAGTCAAGTCAAGGATCGTTCCTCAATAAATAGAAAACAAGTGCGTGTGCAATGACACATGGTCGATAAAATAGAATGACCTACTCATCTACAGTATACATGAGTTGTCGACGGGGTAACCAACTCTAAGGCACGTCATATGAAAAGGTTCCTAACAATTGGGTCATGAATTTCTATATGTGTCAAGCCTGCCAGTCTATTGTCACAAGGGCCCTGGTTAAAATAAGCTTCAACAAATAATTAAAGGCTCACAACAATCGGCCTCTTAGGAATAGATAGTCTCCTAGGTTGGCATTTGATTAAGGGAAAGATCCTAATCATTCTCGGACTCCAATGACTAGAAGATCAAGATAGTAGGTTTAGGGTTGCATAGAGGACGAGTAACTTAAGGCAAGGTTCCAATCACTGGCTGGCCGTGGATAACTATGCTTGTGTATGCAACTATCGTAGCCATGGGGATACTATGTATCTATCTATCAATTACGAGCTTTCGTCTTTCCAATCAGTGAAAGATAAAACAATAAAGAGTTCAAGAGAGGTGTCACTGAATACAATTACGTAATTCAAAGGCGAATGTATAAGTCAAGAGAAATTGTCAAAGCAGTCGCGAATGAGATCCTAGAGACATCTACATCTCAATCCACGTAAGAAAATTAGATGAAGAGTGAACCAAATGCATCATAGTTGATCAGACCGTAATACAATAATTCTGATTAGACAATATGTTAGCGGGCGTCCCCATTAAACATGTGTCTTGAATCAAGTTCGATAAGAGAGTAAGCTTGTAAAAAACTAGGCTGTAATAGCCAGTATTGGTCAAGAGAGTCAAAATATAAGTAGGCGAGATTTTTGAAAAAAGATACAAGTAGTTCGAGTTTTGAAAAAATCAAAACCTACCAGGTGCTATTGCTTATATAGGCATCCTACTATCTTCTTATTCTTAAGGCCTAGGTCGACTAATGGGTTATGGATCTCTAAATTCCATATTCTAGATAAACCTATTAGTGTCAGTCATTTACCTTGTTAATAGATCACAAGGACTACGGAATGCTAGGTTGGGAGACATGCTATCCAACTTATACTAGTATTGGTTTTGGATCTTAGGGTCATACAGGGCAGTCCCTATCCTCTATAGTATCCTAAACTTGTAATCACGTCTGAAATCATTTCACCGGGAATTATGTCTCGCCTGTATACTCTGGCTGTGATAAACCCTTGGTTCCGTGATTCGGTGTGATAAGCTATCAGGTACTCTACTCTATATTGTCATAAGGGTATCTAAGATCTAAAGAGGTCAATGGGAACATAGTTTTAGCAATGTTCCATAGACTATGATTCTTTGGAATGATTTCATTTCTATGGGTTGTGCCTCGCCAGTGCGCTGCTGGCTGTAGTGAACCCACATTCTCCACCTTCAAATAATTGACGACAGTGCGCTGCTGTCTAACCATTATTAGTTAACTAACTATATCCGTAAGAACTCATGAGCTTCTAGAGATTCAACAAGTTGACTCAAAATAAAGCGTAGGTATTCGTCCTGTCAATCACAACTCCTAAAACAAAAGAGTTAACATGGAGGAATTAACTAAAGACGAAAGGAATACAAACATTCGAGTATTTATTTTATATGCATTTCTATGATTGAGGGAAAATCTCAAATAAATCTACTTCGAGATTCGTATGCAAATAACAGAATCAGAAAATTTAAACTAATTCCCTACGGCAACGTAGTATTTAAAACAGGCAATTCTAACTTATGACATAAGATTTACATCTAAATAAGGAAATTGAACAGTTTATCAAAATTAACGCCTTAATTATAGGCAAGCCTAACATACCAAGCGAATAGTATATCCACATTGGATGACATTGTCATATCAAAATTAATAGTGTATTTATAGGGATCTAGCAAGCTATCTAAATTGCATGGCCTATCTAATAACCTTAACTACCCAACGGTCAATTTGAACAAGGGACTCCTAGTCCTAGTTATTCTTCTAAATTATTTAATCCTAATTGTGAATGAGCATTTCCTAGCGCAGGCTTGCAGCAGTACGACTAATATGGTACTACTGCGAGTTCGCATAATTTGCGAAGACTGACCTGCATGGGCCACCACAAAAACTTGTCACGACCCGTACCCATTTTTTCGGATACGAGACGTGTCCAAGCCAGACTACGCCGCAGAGTCGGCGGTAGAACGCTGTCAAGCCCGCAATAAATAAATGCTCAAGTAATAACATTTGCTGCTCATTCACAATTCTAAATTTATTACAATATTTATAAGATTTATAATTAAAGAAAATACAAGATTTTACAATTAATAAAAATGGTACAACTGTTTTCTATTTCTAGGTTGACCTCAGCATAACCAAGCCTTCCCAATGCTAAGAGCGATCGCGGCTAAACCTGAAAAATGTTGGTTTCCATTCAGGAATGGAACAAGTGCACAAACCGACGACAATACGAAGACACAATAGAATTGACAAGACATGAAAATAACATATGAGATATAAAAACTGGAAGATAACTGATGACATAGCACAATAGAGAAATAATGGAAAATAAAAGTCATCTACCTATATGGTGTGAAATATCTGTTTTGACATGTGAACGGCTAGGGGATAAATTCGGCACACTGTACGTGTCGTGTGCAGCGGCTATCATTCAAGAATAGACATATTGGAATATTTCTGGGTAGTCTACATGTATACTATGATATTTCCCCTTCCGATAACTCCGTGTGACGAGCGTGTCAACAAGCAGCAAGATATATGTATAGACATGAAATGAAAAGACTACTATGAATCGAAAGCAATCAGAAAGTACACTTGCCTGAGGTCCTTAGCTGGAGAAACCAATAATAATATACCACTCAATGAGCCACAATCATTCAACACATGCAAAAGTCTCCAGATGCTGAAATAAATAGTACCAACATTCTCAGAATAGTCAAATTAGCTAGGATTGCCTGTCCTTAAGTCCAATTCTGGACACAGAGGCAAAACGGTAATTTCGGGCAAAAACGATGTCCGTCGTTGGACCCGCTTTGCACCGAAAAGTGTGCCAGAGTCAATGGTCTCTAAAGTCGTCAAACTATATGTCTACGGATACGGTTTTCTGATACGAACCCAACCATATGTCCAGAGTTGGATTCCGGCGGGCCGTGCACAAAATCGCCCATTGAGTGGGACCGGGGGCCCGTAAAACGGCGTTCCGATTCCACTGTCTCAGAATCGGACCAAGCTTAGCATACAGGACCAAAAAAATGATACAGTCCTGTTGGCACAAGTTTCGTCTCGATCTGACGAGCATACACAAAGTTTTGACTGAATTTGCATTGCACGGATACGGGGCGATTCCTACGGATACGCATCAAATTCGTCGCGCATACGCGACCAATTTGAATTCCGTCAAAGCCAACACGACCACGGATCCGTTACGCACCATTTGATGCTTTCGGTGCGTGGCCACGTTGCCCGGTTTGGTGGGACGGACGTTGTATCGGAGGGATTTTCTAAAAGTTTATTGTTTTTGAAAATGGTTTTTGATGGTTTTTGAATTCGAATAACTTTGTACATACTTGATAAAAACTGAATCTACAAAATAGGTTTTAATCTCGTATATATTAACTAAAACTGTTTCAAAAAGGTTTTCGAAAACTCTTACTATCTGGCTCGGGAATACTCTTCTAAAACAGGGTTCTTGCTGCTTACATTTCTTGTTTTTCTTTTTTTCTTTTTTGGACATTGCTCGTCAATTTTCGCATCGATTTCGTGAATCAATGGCTCGACCGGATTAGATTCTACTTGTTATGACATCTAGGGGGTCATATAGGGTTCCTCTACGCATTTATAGATCGAACTTTGATCGAAGGTACGGAAAGAAAACAAACCTCAAACTCCGGGTCGTAGCTACTGCTACTGCGGCTGTTCCTGCTATTTCTTTGCTCTGCTCCGCGCGGACCCGGCCGACTCCAGCGGTCGTTGCGGCGGTGGGCGGCGCGTCCAGGGTCGGGGGAGGGTGGCGCGTTGTGGCGGCGTGGAGGAAGTTAGGGTTTCACGAGATTTCTCTCCGCCCTTCCTCGGCTGTCTATATGTGCTGCTGTCGGGTTGGCTCAGTTTATATAGGTTCTGTTCTCGGGCTGGGGAAGGACTGAAGGGAAGGTCGGGCCAGGAGGTTGGCTGGTGGGCCTTTGGGTTAGGCTCGGTCGGGTTCGTTGCAGTTTGTGGTTTTGTGAAGAGCCTGGGATTAGTTGGGGATGCTCGGGCTGCCTCCGGGTCGGGCTTGGCTGAGGCCGGACTGGCTTGGCCTGGTTGGGATTTTGTTTTTATTATTTCTCTTTCTATTTTTTCTTTTTTTTTTCCTTATTCATTTCATATATATATACATATATATACATATAATTATCTATGTACAATTATACGTATATATATACGCACACATATACATATATATTATATATACCCACTTACACATATATTTATATTTACATAAACATGCTAATATATTTAATATATATATTTATATTTTCATACACCTTCACACGTATATATGTATACCTATATATATACACATTTATACGTATACAATTTTCTATAACTCTACATTTATACGTATACAATTCTATAACTCTATATATATATTCACTTTATTTTATAAAACAATAATGCGAGTATATATTCACAATTATTTAATAAGCACCCACATATTCATATATATATATATATATATATATATATATATATATAATATATATATATATATATAAATATATATATATATATTTAATGGCTAGAGCCTTCATTGAAATAGAAAACGAGAGAGTGGAACCGGGAGATAGCCCAAGTTCCTACAAAGTGTGGGTGTAAACCCTGAACGGAGATCGATTGGAACTAGGAGTAGACCCAAGTTCATACAAAATGTGGGTATAACCCTAACGAGGATCCTGCAAAGTTAAGTCAAGTTTTTTTTCTTTTTTTTTCCCGAAAACTCACTGAGAAAATCGAGAAAAAAAATGGGTAAGCGCGAAGCGCTGCGCCCGAGGGGGGGTACAGTGTGCACTGCCCGAGGTTGGGTGTACTGCCCAAGGATGGGCTTGCGGAACGAGGAGTCTCGTCCCACCCCCCTACCCCCCCCGCCAGCGTGCGGAACGAAAAGGCTGGGGAGCCGACAACTCCGGTGGGAGGGGTGGTTTGCCGCTAGGGAGAGATGAGAGTACGACTTCGGGGGAGGAGGGAAGTCCCGGCGAGGGGAGAGGTCGGCCGGCGAGAAGGAGATGGGAAGGCCTGCCGGCGGGAGGGATGCTCGACCGGCGAGGGGGAGATGGGGAGGCTGTCCGGCGCAGCAGAGCACCTAGCAACGACGAGTGGAGGGGTCCTCCAGCATGCGCCGAAGGGAGCGCCGGATGGAGGAGGGTGGAGGAGCGGAGCGAGCAGGGGGTGACGGGGGCGGAGCCACCGCAGGCATGGGCGTCCGACCGACGACGGTGAGGTCGAGCTCAGTAAGGGGCGCTGCGCGGCCACGGACGCCCAAGAAGGGGGCTCAACGTACGTGGGAGAAGGGAGAGGGCCGGCAGCGGGGAGTGGGCACCAGGGGGAGACCGGGGCTGGAGGAGGGGGCGGAGCCCCGGCGGACCCGAGGAAGCCGGAGGAGGAAAGGGGGAGGACGCTCCAGAGGCCGGAGGGCACGGGGAGTGCACGGCCGAGGTTGGGGGCCGCTGTAGAGCATAGAAAGCGGCCGCCGCGGCGGAGCCAGGGGGTGCGGGGCGGATCCTGCCGGGGGAGTAGGAGGCCACGGCAGGGGGGCCGCCAGGGGCGCCGGTGACGGTACAGGGAGAGTTACGGCGGGAGGAGAGTGCACCGGAGCGGAAGGGCCAGGCGAAGCAAAACCCGGCGAGAGCGGGTCGTATCTGGCCCGGTGTCGCCGAAGCCGCCTGGGAGGTCGACGACGCCGAGGAGGGTGGGGTGAGAGGAGGAAGGGGAGCCAGCTGCAGTCAACGGGGAGGCAACTGAGGCCGGCGGGGAGCTGCGCGTGGCACGGCCAACCGGGCGGTCCGGGGAAGGGGAAAGCGAGGAGTCCTCCGAAGGGGAGGAAGACGCCGAGAGGCGCGGCATGTCCAAGAGGGCCAAACGGCCATCCAAGCCAACCGACCGCCGGGAGGGGCGGAGTGGCGAGCAGAGGCGGTCCCTCCTGCTTCCGCATATATATATATATATATATATATATATATATATATATATATATATATATATATATATATTCACTTTATTTTATAAAACAATAATGCGAGTATATATTCACAATTATTTAATAAGCACCCACATATTCATATATATATATATATATATATATATATATATATAAATATATATATATATATTATATATTATATTATATATATATATATATATATATATATATATATATAGTAATCTCCATGAATCTAATTATCCTCAATATTACATATACATATTAAAACATTTAATCTTTAAAAGTAATATAACCAATAATATTACTAGTATTATATAATGTTAACCCTAATAAAATAATAATAATAATAATAATAATTGTAATAATAATAATAACGAATTTCCATAAACTATTTATCTAAAATCACCATTTAAATAAAATAAATATTAATAAAATATTTTAAAGAATCTGGGAAGGGGAGCTACACAACACCATTTTGGAGCCTAAGATTTGGCTATAGCAAGGACACGTGCTTCAGCATGAATGTGACGTCATCTCGAGTTAAGTCAGAAAGGGCCGTAAGACAAGTTGGTTAAGTCTAGTTGATCCTTGAGAGGCACGACCTCGATCTTAAGGCACGATCAAGTCCATTAGCATGACCAGCACGAGTCATCCCCTTGACGTCATTGGCACGAGAATGGTCTAGAGGCACATAAATCAAGTGAAAGTCTTGGCACGGTCGAGTTTATATGAGTTTCCACTTGGCGAGGCACTGCCTCGAATATATATATTGAAGCCACGAATAGAATATAGCACGACCCTGTCGTTGCATTGCCAAGTATAGGCCAAGGTATCTTTGTCCTAAAATTTACCCTAAGGCAAGACTAGAAAGACAATCAAAAAGGGATTAAGCTGCACAAAGTAAATGAACGTGTCGGTTTTGTATGGGTGGACGAGGAGCTCACTCCACCAGTACAATAGAGTACTGACACCCACACAGTTTTTATGTACAGTCATAGGTAGAAGCCGATGGCGCAGAGCTCACTTAGATGCGTTGAGGCATGGAGTTCCTTAGCGTTTTGAGGCGTGTGGCCGCATGGAGTCAGAACTTATACGGGACATAATGTATGGACATCGCCATTCCACAGATTTTGCTACTCGTCGCTTGAAGCTTGTATTGAGAAATAAGAGAGAGTAGTGTGACCTGTAATATAAGAAAAAAGTGAGCTTGAGAGACTTGTAATTTTGGCTTCGTGCCCACATTGTAAATCTTTGTTCAATATCAATAAAAGAGTATTTTGTATGACTCGTGTTTTGCTTTAAATGTCCGCTGCTGATATTTCAATGTTTCTGCTTGGGACTTCTGTGCGACGACCCCTGTCGCTTAGCCTATTATCGGCCGTTATGGACCTGCCATGCGTGAGCGCAATCTAGGCTCACGCGGCATCACGCCTTAGCGAGGATGATCGCTCCTACGGAAGCGGGGCGTGACAACTTTCTTACTTGTCTTGTCTAGTCTCGCTTGTCTCATGTCTAGGATAGATTTTATGGAATGCTACACCCGAAGTCCTAAATGAAAATGTTAGGAACTATACAACTAGCTTGATTATTTAGATCATTAGGAGGGAAGAATTTCTCGGTTACCTGCACCCCTTGTTTCATGATCTTATATATATATATCTACTTAGAATTTGGAGCTATTTGTCATGATGAGCACTCTTCTAGCACACCGTCGAGTGGGAAACTTCTTTAGGACACACGTACCTTACTGCGATGTTTTTGATATACTTGTTTTCTTTTGGCTTGGATCAATCGGGTAGTCTATAGGGCAAGTAACTGGAATCAGATTTGTCAAACTTGTATATATTAGTAATTAGGATTGTGATAACCCTAGCTAGCTTATGTATCATTCCTTACTCATTGCTAGGCCACGATTGATGGATGGAGTCCATTCTTGTCTTGTCTTGTCTAGTCTAGTCTTCCTTCAGTTTATCTTATTCAGTACCAAGATTCATGTTATTCCTGTACGTGATATTATTTCTGCTACAAGCTTGGCTTTACTACATATCTTACATGCTTGGCTTCACTACTTGTCCTACATGCTCGGATTTATTACATACTTACATGCTCAGTTTCACCCTTACATGTTCACATGCTTTCTCTTACATGTTTATAATTTTCTTTTATATTCTTGTGGTACCTTTATATTATTATTGTCCTGCTTTTACTACTTTACTTTAGAGTTGTTATCATTTACATGCTAGTTTTAGTTCATAGTTGGCTTCCTTTGTGGTACTTGCTATTGGGGGTTTGACCCCACTAGTTTTGTTTGGCTAGATCTAATAGAGATGCCCGAGCATCTTTCGTACCTTCCACTTAATGGTGACTACCCGGAGCACCAGAGTACCTGAGTGGGTTTCCTATTTTATGCCCATTAGTTATGTTCATTATTCTTTTAAGGTTTTTTGCCACCGAGTACTTGTTTAGCTCGTGTTTGTATTTAACATTTAACCTATGGGTTTAGACATGATGTGCGTATTCTAGACTATAGCTAGAGCTTATCATGAATGAATACTACTCTTGCTAGTTATTTATTCTATATTACTAGCTTCATGATCATTAATATACGATAGTTTGGGATGTTGTACTATTTTATATTCCAGGTGATCATACTTCTTGTACATTGGTTAGTGCATATGATTGAGATACCTAGGATTCTTGACCTAGGATTTCCTTTTGGATTATAGTAGTGACCCCCATCTATACAGCATATATATTATTTCAGAGTACTGGAGTACTTTGGCCCTACTTGCCAGTATTCTGGTTCTAGGGCGTGACATAGATTTTAGTGGTGGCCCATACAGGTCTGATTTATTAGATGTGTGGAGGTTGCTGGTAGTTATCTCAATCAAAAATCTTCTTTATTGATATCTCTCATAATTTAATCTACCTATGTTCCTTTGACTTGATATCTGCTTTGATCGTTGATCCTTTCTGTTCCCTCAATTTGATCCCTATGTCCTTTAACTTTCAGGGGCATTTTTTCTAATCCTTTCGGTCAGCTTGTTCGGGTTTTGCCAATGGAAGATCAACATCCTTAGGTTCTGCTAATTCAGGCGGATCAGCCTCAATGTTCGAAAGCAGAGTCTCAAGTCGACCCGATGCTAGGTCTTCATGTTCAACCAGCAGTGCAAGTTCAGTTAGAGCAGCTGGAGAGTGTTGTTCGAGCGTAGATGGGCAGGACCGTCGATAGTTATACGATGGAGTTCAGCATGCTTAGTGGGTTTGTCTCTTCTATGATGGCAATCGAGTTGGATCGGTAGAGGCGATTCCAGCAGAGGCTTCATATGGAGATAATCTTGGCAAGGGAGCAGCATGAGTTCCAGACTTTTGGTGCTGAAATAAAAATGATGAGGAGGCATGAGTATGCATCCCAGAGGATTCGAGATAGAGTTGGAGGACATAAGAAGCCTCACATTTAGAAGGAATCTTCTTTCCAATAATCAGCACCAGTTCCAGCAATTCAAGATTTGACGATTGGATCTCCGAGGGGATCGGCTCCAGCGACTTCCTTTCAACATTCATCTCAACCGTATCCTTAGCAGGAGAGGTAGTCTACTTCAGTTGGTTGTTCTCATTATAGGAAAGCAGACATGTGTTGTCAGAGTGCCGTAGGGAACAGGGTTTATGCCTTATATGTGGAGCATCAGACCAAATGATAGGGGCTTGTCCCAGGAGGAGTTCGGCTAGATCATTA
>JANAVB010005796.1:20631027-20773527 GCA_029216955.1 Iris pallida | reverse complement strand
CAGTAGTCGCTGAGGACTTGCCATTAGTTTAGATTAGACTTATATCTTTATCTAGTCATTGAGACATTGTGATTGTATTGATATACTATTTATGGTGTGGTTTACACTGAGACTTATTATTCATATTGTGACTCTCTGTTGAGATTATCCTATCTTATTTTCCATCTTAGTTTGTGTAGTGCCCCGTCCCTACATCGTGCCCCGTTTCCGTCCGCGGGGTGTGCGAGAAAGGAACACTATCGCTATCGATTCGGTCGGGACCGATAGGTCGGAATCGGCCGAGTCGATCGAACGGAAACGGTTGAATTAAGATCCATTCCACGTTATGGAATAGCTTCTTCGGAACCAAGTCCCATATTCAGCGGGTTGCGTCTCGAGGATTGGCTCTGCGGCTGAGTCGGGAGAGACCTCCCGTTGCTCTGATTTTTCATGCCGTACTTGATTTGGCTTGGCTTTGGTTTTCGTGAATGTTTTCCGAATAAGTTTTCGTGACTTGCGTTTTCCAGCTTCGCATTCATATCAAATTTCCTTCAATTATACAGTGTTCTAATCAGTTGCTTATGCGATTGCAAGTGATCGCGTAGGCGACGTCAGCGCAGCCAACCGGTCGCTCGCTTGAAGCAAGGCTAAGGCGAATGGCTGACCTCCTTTGTCCCGTCCCTCTACTTCAAAACTCAATATGTGAAGTAAAATAAATGCTTGTCATAATAGTGTAGAATCAATGAAATCGTGGCACGATACTTCACGAAACACTTGTTATCGAACTGCCGGTTTTGGAAATAGAAAACATGCTTCCCTATGCAATTATACTTGGTCTATGCCAAACCAGTGAATGAATCAATTAACGCTTATCGCAATGATACGAATAAATGAGTAAATCAACTAAGTTCCAAAGAAAGCGGTCATTGGACAACTTGTCGACAAGGTATAGTTTTCCTCGAACGGTTACCTAGGCCAAGGGACCGATTCGGCCCGGGAGGAACGAGTGTATAGCAAGCGCCAGCCCTTCATCGGCGCGAGTTATGCGGGAACTTTCGCACAGGGCTCGCTACCCGACGCGAAAGGGTCGCCGTCTAACTCAGCTATATGTCCGCGATGGCTTGAAATTGCCAGTAGCCTTCACACCCTTCTCACTGCTTAACAAATACACGTGGCACGGGGTGAATATGATAGTTGCTCAATGTTATTCAATTTCATATGCTTGCCTCAAAACATGTTAACATGCAAATCGAGTAGGATGGTTTGAATGATCATTAAAATAGCTAGCTAACATGTTTACGAAACTTCTTGAATCAAATACAGAGCTTGGATTTAATTAGCCATTTGCCAGTACATGTGTTTCGTGCTGATCCTCGCTCTTTGCAGGTCCCGTGAACCAGGAAGGACGCACCAGCTAGCTCGGCGGCGTTCGTGACTTTTGAAGCTTCGGCCGTGCGTCGAAGACTTACTCTGCGACTCCACTTTTGAAGGCTCTCGATAGTCTAAGGAAAATGACTCAGCGTCCCTCCCTTCCAGGTCAATGGAGTACTTGTGTATATTGAGGGATGTGTGCAATGTATGGAATGGCTATCTCATCGGCACTCTTTTGTAATCGAGTCACGTTGTAGCCCGTATGGCAATGAGTCTTGTATCGAAGTCTATAAAAGATGTTCATTATCAATAAAGATCAAGTTTCCTTTACTTATTGTGTATATCAATTTGTCTGCGTACTCTCTCTTAGATCTCGTGTCTCGGATTACCTTATGACTTGGCCTTGTGCGATCGCAAATTAGGTTCGCACGGCATCACGCCCGGGGGACGACTATCGATTCGACGAAATCGGGGCATGATATAATGGTATCAGAGCATGGCTTTACGTCCTTGGCCTCCAGTGTCGAGTTCTAGTCTCCAACCGTTGACCTCGTGTCGATGAGAAGAGTTGTTCCATACGCTGAATACAGGACATTTTCTGAAACTAACGAGAGTTGCCTTTCCTTTTTCCTGCAGTTACGGGAGCTCAGACGGAAGACGAGACGAGCGCTTCCAGCGGCTCGAGTGTGTCTAGACCCGAGCATTCCGTCAGCCCAATGGGAATGACGGCTACTATAGCCGGATCTTCCGGCGACCCGATGCAACGTATGGTACAGATGCTTGAAATGCAGCAACGTCAAAACGAGCTCCATCGTCAGCAAGCGGAGGCTCATCAGACTCAATTTGAGAATCGGTCCGAGGCTCAATTCAAGCTGCAGCAGCAGCAGCTAAATACCCTCCAGCAGATCGTACAGTTTGTCGTCGACAATAACAGCAACTCAACGATGACACCTGCCGTGACCCAGCCTGCGGTTCGATCTAACGAAGCTGAACCAGAGGCGCCCGTGCTCTCAACTGCGGCACCGAGAAGTTCTAACTTCGACGTGTCAAAATTCTCTAAAAGCTGTCGTACTTCCTTCAACGGTACAGAAGATCCCTCGGTGGCGATCGACTGGCTGGAGGAGCTGGAAGATAAGTTCGAGCTTCTGGGTGTCGAGGACTCAAAGAAAGTCGCGTGTGCTCAACTTCTACTTCGAATGAACGCGCACAATTGGTGGGCTGCGCAGAAGCGGGCAATTCGACGTGAAGACGAGACGGCGGCGATCTCATGGGCGACATTCAAAAAGGCGTTTGGGACTGAATATCTTTCTGCAGCCGTGCGATAGGAGAAAGAAGATGAGTTTATGCAGTTAAGGCAAGGCAATATGACTGTACGACAATATGCGGCCAAATTCAACAAACTGGCCAAGTTTGCTGGGGACTTCCTACCTACCACTGCAAGTCGAGCTCGACGATTTGAAGTGGGTCTACGTTCCACTATCCGCGCTCACGTTTCGGTGGGTGAATACCAAACTGTGGGCGAGGCACTCAACCACGCCATCCGTCTGGAGTCCGAGTATCCTCCTACTACTACCGGCGCTGTTCACATTAATAACAAACGCCATAGTAATACGGGAGGCAACAACGCACACAAGCGTCAAAACCGCGACAACAGAGGCAGCAACCAGACGAAAGATCGAGTGGTCTGCACTTTCTGCGCCAAGGAGGGGCACTTTATCAGCGAGTGCCGATTGAAGAGCGGCACGTGCCTCGCGTGCGGCCGAACCGACCATATCGTAAGCAACTGTCCGGTAAAGTCAAACCAGCGCCGTCAACAATACCATCAGAACCGAGGCCAAGCACCTCGGGCTCCCCCGACTGCACAACAAAATGGCCAAGACCATCGCCTTAATGCTCAGGGCCGCATCTACGCCATGACTCGCGACGAGGCATTCGCATCCGATACAGTCGTGACAGGTATACTGCAATTCAATAATAAACCTGCTCGTATATTATTTGATTCAGGTACCACACATAGTTTTATATCGACGGACTTTATCGCCGAGCACAAATTCTTCTTGACCCCACTGGGCCTCGATCTATCTGTTAACGTACCGTCGGGCATGCCACTGCTTGCAAATTTAGTCTGCGGAGACGGAATCATCTGTATAGGTGGTCAAAAGTTTAGTCTCGATGCGATAGTTCTAAATATTAAGAACTACGATATCATTCTGGGGATGGATTGGCTCGGTCAATGCAACGCAACCATAGACTGCGCTGAAAAGAAAGTCACATTCTGCATACCTGGAGTGCCTGAATTCTGCTACTCGTGTGGTGAGGCATCGTCGACCTGCATGGTGATCTCCGCAATATCTGTTCGACGGATGCTGCATTCCGGGTGCGAAGGCTATCTAGCTTTCGTTCGAGACATGCGACAGGATGGTGCAAACGCGGATCAGACCGACGTTGTGGCAGAATTCCTCCATGTGTTCTCGGACGAGCTGCCCGGCATGCCGCCCGATCGAGAGATTGAGTTCACTATCGATACTTTCCCCGATACTCGACCAATCTTGAAAGCCCCGTACAGAATGGCCCTTGCAGAGCTAAAAGAACTCAAGGTGCAGTTACAGGAGTTACTCGACAAGGGATTCATTCGACCCAGCATCTCACCCTGGGAAGCGCCCGTACTGTTTGTTAAGAAAAAGGATGGCTCTATGCGTCTTTGTATCGACTAACATGAGCTAAATAAAGCCACCGTCCGAAACAAATACCCCCGGTCCCGCATCGACGATCTGTTTGATCAGCTTCAGGGAGCCACGGTGTTTTCGAAAATTGATCTGCGTTCGGGTTACCATCAACTCAAGATCAAGCCGAACGATGTGCCAAAGTCTGCCTTTCGCACTCGATACGGCCATTACGAGTTCTTGGTAATGCCGTTCGGCCTAACGAACGCCCCTGCTGCTTTCATGGATTTAATGAATCGGGTGTTCCGACCATTCCTCGACAAGTTCGTAGTTGTCTTTATCGACGATATACTCGTCTACTCGAAGAATAGGTAACAACACAATGAGCATCTGCGGACCGTGCTTTAGACCCTTCGAGAAAATCAACTTTACGCAAAGCGAAGCAAATGTGAATTTTGGCTTAGCAGCATCGCATTCCTCGGACACATCATTTCTGTTGAAGGCATTACGGTCGACCTAAAGAAAGTTGAAGCCGTTGTCGATTGGAAACGGCCAGCGTCCGTCGGCGAGATTTGAAGTTTCCTTGGCTTAGCGGGATACTACCGACGCTTCGTGAAAGACTTCGCGAAGACCGCATCGCCTCTGACTCGCCTCACCCAGAAAGGAGTCGCATTTGAATGGTCAGACGACTGCGAAGTTGCATTCCAAGAGTTGAAGCAACGGCTCGTCTCGGTCCCGATACTCGCACTTCCAGAAGGGACTGAGGGTTTCCAGATATTCTGCGACGCGTTCGGTCAGGGCTTGGGTTGTGTGCTGATGCAGCAGAACAAGGTGATATCTTTTGCTTCCCGACAGCTAAAGTCGCACGAGAAAAATTATCCCACGCACGACCTGGAGTTAGCGGCGATTGTATTTGCGTTGAAATTGTGGCGTCACTACCTCTATGGCGTGGCTTGCACGATCTACTCCGATCACAAGAGCCTCAAGTATCTATTCACGCAGAGGGAACTGAACTTGCGGCAGAGGCGCTGGCTTGAACTGATCAAGGATTACGACTTGATTATCGACTATACGCCGGGAAAAGAAAATGTTGTGGCGGACGCTTTGAGTCGGAAGTACATTGTCTCATTATCCATCGACCCCAGATTGCTATGCGACCTAGAAGAGATGTGCATCGAGCTCCGAGTCAGATTTCGGAATGTGCAGTTGGCAAAGTTGCAGTTAGAGCCGAGCTTGCTTGAAAAGATCAAGACTGCTCAGACGGACGATCCGTACCTGAAGAAAGTGCGAGAGCTAATTTCGATAGACAGGACGACCGACTTTGCGGAAGACGAAACTGGCGTGCTTCGATTGAAGGGAAGGCTATGCATTCCGGACGATTCAGAACTCAGAAAGGAGATACTGTCGGAGGCGAACTATGCGAAATACACCTTGCATCCCGGTAGCACGAAGATATACAAGGACCTCCGCACAAACTTCTGGTGGCACAGAATGAAAAGAGATGTGGCACTCTTCGTGTCGCAATGCATGGCCTGTCAGCAGGTGAAAGCTGAGCACCAGAGACCAGGCGGGGAGATGCAGAATCTGACGATTCCGGAATGGAAGTGGCAGCACGTGTGTATGGATTTTATTGTTGGTCTGCCGAAGACGCCACGGGAAAATAATGCCATCTGGGTCATCGTTGTAACGACCCGCTCCGCCCTAGCGGAACGTCGATTCAAACGGCAAGTGCAACGACTCGAACGAGCCGTCGACCCGAAGAGTTGGCATCGACCTGAAGAAGAATCGATGCAAGGCTTACATTGGCCCGTCAAGATGAATCCAGACTTAGACTTTCAAAGGCGCGCTCGGAGTGTCGCTCGGCCGATACGAACAACGCTAAGGTGGGTGGCTCCGATGAACCCGTCTTTGCTTAGCCTAGACACATAACAATACGGACACTATCACGAGAATCGCTAGGCGATAACACCGTACATACTAATAAATGACTCAACGCACCTAGCTAAGGGAATAATCCCATCTTGTATGCTTGTATAGAATATGGAAAGGAACTTGGAAAATGTGAACTCTCGTACTGTGCTCCACGCTCGTGCTAAGGCACAAGCTTACGTTCAAGTCACTTATACGTTCAAACAATAAAACAATGAATGGTTTACAACAATGAAACGGAAAGACTATCAACATAGTCGTTTCGAGTAGAGTATAGCAACATTGAAAGACTATGGGACCGATGGGTCGCCAAGGCGACTCCCGCACTGGGAGTTGCGTAATGCGTGAATGAATGAATCAACGAATAAATGAATGAATGAATGAATACGTGAATGAATCGATGAACGAATGAACAAGTGAAAGAAAGAAAGACAAGAAAGAATACATGAAAGATAATAAAGGAAAGAATGGCTAGCGACAGGTGTGATGGGCACGTGCAACGGGGCTCGCTACTCGTGTTGCACGGACGCCAACCTGGTCGATAACGCATTATGGCTAAGGGTTAGCCTACGGCTCGGAGATAGCCGCTAAGTTTAAAATGTCAAGATAATACGAAATGGTCGTGGATAAATGGCACGGACGATGGGGGAGAATACCGTGGCCGTGCAGTGATTCTGCGGTACGGGCGTTGTGTGGAGTATACCGTGGTCGGCCTAGGCGGAATCAAAAGTCGGGGCTTATGGGCTGCCTGGGTGTGGGCTTGGGCACCGGGAGACGTAAGTGCAGGATATTTCAAGAGACTTAACGGGGTGTACCAGCCATCACCCTATGCTAAGTTGAGAAATACCAAGGAGAAATGTCCAAAATGGCTTGTAAAGCCAGCGACCGGTGCATATAGATTAAGTGGACTTTGCTGGTGGCTATCCACGTGCAAGTCCTTGCATTGAAATCAAAGTAGTCTAAGTTAAATGAACAAGCGCCTACTGAACTGTAACGCCCCAGTCCCAAAATATATAGGACCAAGTACGTGAACATGCCAGCTGCACATATATGAAGAATACTCCAATATATGGAACCCTCGTATATGCACATAAGCTGTAAATAAATAATCACAGGCCAGAATAACATATCTAATCTCATCACAGCTCAACACAAAAGATAATGAAGTCCAAATAAATAAATAAGAGTATCAAAAGATAGCCGGGTGAACATACTCACTCCAAACAGCTATGAAAAATAGTCTCACAAGATTGGAGTCCGACCTCCGCAAAATAGAAAGAAAAGAGATGTAAAATAATGTCTACAACTGTCTAAGATGAGTAATAGACTAGGGATCATAAGGCACTGTCTCGTCATCAATGTAAGATAGCTCCAATGTCGCTCTGTACTCCTGTGGAAAATCGTCTAAACCTGGAGAGATAACCAGGTCCTCAGGGGACATAGCAAGATACAAGAAAACACCATGCCATATAAACTGTGATAATATAATAAGAGAAAAGGTATGCATGCAATCGGGTTCCTGACCATTCTACTGTGAATATGCAGTTGAGATACAATCCTTCGACGCATGAGCCCTGGCTGAAAATAGGATCGGCATAGTTCCCATAGAGGGTTCCAGGGGCCTACGTCCATAACGCTCGGGAAACGTCAGAGGGCACCATGTGCAAGGGGCTACGTCCATAACGCTCTGGGAAATGTCAGAGGGCGCCTGGAGCCTGCGTCTCCGGAGGAGCGCACAGGTAAACAGGAAAGTGTAAAGAAGCCCATACGTCAGATATTGTTCTCTCCATCCAATGCCTAGTATCATCATCTCCATGACTGATATGAACCTCTAGTAACCGCCAAGTCTTCTAACATGCAATACTATTGGCAGTTACTCCTATCCGTTGTACGCTCCATACGTATCGGTGGCCAGCCGACTACGCAGAAACGTGTCCTATATGTGACTCACATCACGTGATACAACAAGTGTCAAGGCCGTATGAGATATACCAATACCTCAACATCAATGGGTGGTCACTAGACTAAGTCAATACAAGAGAATAAATAAAGCAAGAAGAACGATCGAAAGAGTCGCTTGCACCCAAGTGTGACTTGGACGCACAGTTTAAATATCATGAAACAATGCTGAAAATAACAACTGAAAATAAAAATATAACAATCACAGAGTAAGGTGGCAAGGTATCTTGCCTGGTGGTGCAAAGTGGCAAGTCCAAGAGTAGCAAGTGTCAGCACCAAAACTCACAAATCATAGATGACTCCAAACGCTGAAACAAACATCAAAAATGATCTCGGGGAAGAAGATATACCTAGGAAACGCCTGTCTAAAAGTCAAATTCTGGAACAGGGGCAAAATCGTAATTTCGGGTCAAAATGATATTGCCGTTGGACCCGCTTTGTACCGAAATGCGTGCCAAAGTCTATAATATCTAAAGTTGTCAAACTACATGTCTATGATTTTAGTTTGAGGAGAGGAACTCAACGGTATGTCCAGTTTTGGATTCCGAGGAGCCGTGTACAAAATCGCCCGTTTGAGTGGGTCGCGGGCCCGCCAAAATTGTGTTCCGATTCGACCATCTCAGAATCGAACCAAACATGGCATGCAGGACCAGAATTTTGATCGGGACCTGTTGGTGCAAGTTTCGTCTCGATCCGACGACTGTACACGAAGTTATGGACAAGTTTACAAAACGTCGATACGGGGGTATCTCGACGGATACACGTTGATTTCGTCGTACACACGCAACGAAACTGAGTTCCGTCAGTTCCCACACGTCCGTAACGTCCATACGCAATTTTTGATGTGTATAGCGCCCGACCACGTCGCCCGGTTTGTCGGGGCGTACATCGTATCGGAGAAAATTTCAAAATTTTACTATTTAGAAAATAGTTTTTCACCCAAGTTTAATACGAATTTAATTCTTGCACAGAAATCTAAATACCGATCTACCAGTTACGTTTCCATCGTGGTTATGTTGCCTTCAAATGTGTTCAATTAGTTTCTAAAAAATCTCGACACACAGAGCGGAATCTGGCTTCTAAGTTGTGGTTTGAAACTGATTTCAGACTCTGTTTTCGACAGAGTTTTACCCGACTTTGCTTCGAGTTACTAGTCAAACCAGTGGGTTAAAGCTGATTCCCTTTGAAGGGACTCAAAGAGGGTTACATTGCCTACACGTAGCATCTTTCGGATCGCAAAATGATCAAACGTGCAAGAAGTAATCGAAGCCGAAAAAGAGTGGTACCTGTTGTCGAGTTCCTGAACGGGGGTTGGTTGGGGGCGACGCTCCGGCGATCCTGGCGGTGGCACGGTGGTTGTCCGGCGCTTGAGGGTACGCGGGAAGGTAGGTAGCCTTGGGGTCGAGGTGGAGAAGAGATGGAAAGTGGTTAGGGTTCGGTTTGCGCCTCCAAATATTTATACTACTGTCGGCTATACTAATGTAAATAGGTTTTCGAAGGAGGTCTTATCCACGTTGGGCTAGACTTGGTATTCCTTATAGCAGCTGCTAAGTTCTCATATGGGTGTGGGGTCGGCTAAAGCAATAGCAGTTGCTTGCAAAGCTATGCTTTGCATTAAGAGAGAGGGGGTCGGGTGAGGTGGACCGGCCCCACGTTGGTTGGTCCCCTCCCCCCTACATATTTAATTTTTTTTTCAAACACCAAAGTGTTGCAAACAGAGGCATGGCCGCCCCCCCTCCTTTCTGAGTGTTGGGCCGGCTGCTTTATTATTATTATTATTATTATTAACCATTATAAATATATATATATATACATACACCAAACTATAAGTAATTTTATATTCTAGGCTAAAAATTCCTAATAATTTCTAAAAAATCCTAGAATTTATATTCCTACTTAATAGTAATATTACATGCACACATATATTATATACACACATGCCTTTATATTTACGTACATACCAAATAAATTCTAAATAATATAGAAAAATAATTTTTAAGGCACTAAAATAATTAGGAAAATATTGGGGGTTTACATCCTACCCAACTTAAAGAAAATTTTGTCCTCGAAATTAAACTAAGGTCGGGGGATCAAATGCAACGCATGGAAATATAAATGCAAGACATACCTTCGCCTTCGAACAAATGCGGGTAGCGGTTTCGGATGTCGTCCTCGCGCTCCCAAGTAGACTCCCCTGGTGAGTGATGCTTCCATGCCACGCGAACCAATGGAATAGATTGATTCCACAACACCTTCACTCGGCGATCGAGGATACCTACTGGTTGCTCATCGTACGACAAACTCGGTCCAACTGTGATCTCGGAGTGATCAAGCACATGATTGCTGTCTGCCACGTACCTCCTCAACTGAGATACATAGAATATGTCATGTACTCCTTCTAGTGACGGTGGCAATGCCAATCTGTAGGCAACCTCTCCAACACGTTCCAAGACATCGAAAGGGTCGATGTACCTTGGACTCAACTTGCCACGTACTCCGAATCGAATCGTGCCTCTAGTGGGGGATATCATCAAGAACACATGGTCACCCTTTTTGAACTCCAAGGGTCGACGACGATTATCTGCCCACTGCTTCTGACGATCCTGCGCTGCTCGCAGGTGGTCCTGAATCTTCTTCACTGTCTCCACTGTGCTTAAGACTAACTCGGGACCCAATAGCTGTCGCTCTCCTATGTCGCTCCAACAAATAGGAGACCGACACTTCCTACCATACAATGCCTCAAACGGAGCCATCTGAATGCTTGCTTGATAGCTATTATTGTAGGAAAACTCAACAAGATGAAGATGGTCCTCCCACGAACCGCCAAAATCAAGCATACACGCTCTCAACATATCCTCTAGCGTCTGAATGGTACGCTCCGACTGGCCGTCTGCCTGCGGATGATACGATGTGCTAAACTTCAATCGAGTGCCCAAACTCTCTTGCATGCTCCTCCAAAAATGTGAGGTGAATCTCGAGTCATGGTCCGACATAATACTAACAGGCACACCGTACAATCTCACAATCTGCTCCATATAAATCTCTGCCAATACCTCTGTCGACTGGCCCACTCTAAAAGGTAAGAAATGGGCTGACTTCGTAAGTCTATCAACAATCACCCACACTGCGTCACGTCCCCTAGGACTCTGAGGAAAACTCGTGACAAAATTTATAGTAATATGCTCCCACTTCCACTCGGGAATGGGTAGCAGCTGCAATAATCCGGCCATCCTATGGTGCTCCGCCTTAACTTGTTGACATACCAAGCACTTGGCAACGAAACGAGCTATCTCCCGCTTTATTCCATGCCACCAATAATTCTGTCGTAAGTCACAATACATCTTGGTCCCTCCGGGATGAATAGAGTAAGTCGAACTGTAAGCCTCGGCCAACAGCTTCTGCCGTAGATCTCTATTGGGTACATAAATGCGATCACCACATCGCAATGTCCCATCTGAGTGGATCCTCAAACCTGTCTGCTCTCCTGCTTCAGTCCTCTCTTTCAGCCGTCAAAATCTAGCATCATTGGGCAATGCTGCCTTGATGCGCTCTACCAATAATGATTGCACTTGAAGGTTGGCTAATACGTCGTCTGCTGCAGGCAATACTACCTCAATACCAAGCTGCTCCAAGTCTCTAATCAATTCCTTCTGTGTATGTCACCCTCATTTTTCGTATTTCGTATTATGCTCGTATTTGGATTTTGGCACGTATTTTATTATTCTCGACTTGCGGATTTTTGAATTCTTGTAATTGGGTTTTAGACCATGGCTTGGTTTTATTTTGGAGATTGGTTTGGTTTGTCATGATGGAACACCATAGCCTACACACCACCTCCATTACACCACAACACCCTCATTATAACCCACCTACTTTCTCTCTCCTACATAATTTCTCCATTAATTTCTTCTTCTTCTTCTTCTTCTTCCTCCACCAACACCCATAGGCAAGTGCATCTTGCCATTAAATAAGCACCTCTTTTTATTTGTTCATTAGCTAGATTAGGACATGGAGAACAACATTAGAACTTGGAATTTTGTGAATTGGAGTCTCCATTGTTCTAGACCTAGGTTTTAATTATTTTCGGATTTACATGGTTTTGATCTATTTTAGTTGGATTTTATGGGTTTTTGATGCTTCCATATGGAAGAGAATTCAATTTTACTCAAGTTAGAACTTTGAAAATCTAAATTTGGTTTTGATTTGGCAAAGTTATGAAGAATTGAAGTTTTGGGTTGGGTGTTCTTCCTCTCGGACAGAGGTAGGAGAAGAACACAGCCTTTCCCTCTTGTTGGCCACGCGGCTCCCGCGTACGGCCTCTGCGTAGAGCTCCTGCGTAGTGTTGCTTGCGTAGAACCCTTGCTTAGGGTCTTCTGCGTATTGCACCCGGCGTATTGCACCCTGCGTATTGCACCCTGCGTATTGCACCCTGCGTATTGCACCTTGCGTAGTGACTTGCGTAGCCCCTGCGTATGCTGGCCTGCGTACTGTGCATTGCGTAGTGGCTTGCGTACTGTGCATTGCGTATTGCTTGCGTAGTGACTTGCGTAGCCCCTGCGTATGCTGGCCTGCGTACTGTGCATTGCGTAGTGGCTTGCGTACTGTGCATTGCGTATTGCTTGCGTAGTGACTTGCGTAGCCCCTGCGTATGCTGGCCTGCATACTGTGCATTGCGTAGTGGCTTGCGTACTGTGCATTGCGTATTGCTTGCGTACTGCTCACCTTGCGCAATGTAACCCTTGCGCAATGTAACCCTTGCGCAAGACAACCCTTGTGCAGCCTTGTATGCGCAGTCTATACCCTGCGTAGCCCAACCTTTGACCCCTTTGTGCTACCTACTTGTTTATGATGAATTGTTATTTCTTGGTCTTGGCTCTTTTATGATCCTATATATATTGGTATTGTATCAGGTATTTTACGCCCATTTTATATCCTTACGCCTTTTGTCATGAACTTGATTTTACTTGTATATTTGGAATAACTATTGTATATGGCCTGGTATGACAATGAACTAGCATAACATGACAGCGACCCGTAGTGGTGCACTCCTGACATGACCCGACCTGACATGATAGCGACCCGTAGTGGTGCACTCCTGACAAGTACCCTGACATGAACTATCTTGATAACTTGATAGTGGCCGTGGCGGCGCACTCCTGACTTGACTTGACCTGATAACTTAATTTGACTTGCCTTGACACCGTGGGTATTCCTGCTTGCTTGCTTGTACAATCACTTGTCTTGTCTTGCATCATGCTAGGAGGTGACCCCCTGGGTACCACGGCCAGGGACTCACACTAAAATTGGACTAGGTAATGAGTAGACCAAATTAGAACATGGAGAATTCCCGGTCACAGGCAGTCTCGTTATCTGGAGGCATTAATGGACTTGTAGCTTGCCGACGAGTAGAGCACATTTCCAGCACACTGTCATGTGTTGCACCCTCTAAGTCACCTAAGGGTACATTTGTCTCCCGGGCGATGTACCCACCTATAACTCTCAACCCGCGGAAGGATAACTGGATGGTCTGCAGGGCTTGGGACTGGGAGTTTCTCACTTGCATCTTGTTAGTAATTAGGCTTGTGATAACCCTAGTTAGTTAAAGTAGTAAGCCGTAGTACTTGCTTGGCCGATTGTGAATGAATGGTGTCCAACCCTGTCTAAGTCTTGTCTAGCCACTGTACCTGGAACTCTTGATCATGATTGTTTTACTTATCTCTAACGATAAATGGATAGAGACAGTGAACTATTCAGGCGAAGGGGTACAATCCCGGTCCTTGTTTGGTTTAAGGATTGTAACCTGGCTCCCGGAATGGTTCCACGTCCCTAGTCGTTTATCGCTCTGCGTACTTTTATTACTTGTACCTTCTTTTATTCTTTATGTTCTGATATGCTGGCTTTTGTTCTTATTTGTGGCCTCCTTGTGGCACTTGCTCTTTCTGGGGTTTGACCCAGCTGGTTTTGTGTGGCCAGATTTCGGAGCAGCTCCCGAGGATCTACCAAGCTTCCAGCCCAATGGTGAACACTAGACGGAACCCGGGCTACGAGTGGGTTTTCCCTTTTGTTTCACCCACTTATATGTAAATTTATTCTTTTGAGGCGTTTGCCGACGAGCACCTGTTAGCTCGATGCACCTTTACTTACTGTCTGCCTACGGGCTGTAACATGATTAACAAATCCTAGGGTTGATCATGTATGACTGAACTCTTGCTAGCCCTATCATTTTGTACGACTAGCTTCATGATCATCCAATATGTAATATTTGGGACGCCTTATATATATATATTTGATGCTCTAACATCTTGTAACTCTGTTAATTGCTTGAGATTGAGTCAATCGGCTTGACCTTAAGAGACTGCTGGCTTGTAGTAAACCCTCATATCTAGACAGCCGTGACCGTATTGTTGAGATGTATTCTATTTCAAGATACGTAGCTGGCTGTGTCTGCCCCCGCTCTCCAGTATTCTGGTTCTGGGGCGTGACACGGTTTAAGTGGTGGCCCATGCAGGTCTTGTCAATCAAGAAAGGTGAGGGTTTACCCATAGATGTCTCAATCAATATTCGCCCTTGATCTCCACCCGTATTTTCAAATCCCTGAGATTCT
The DNA here is from genome assembly GCA_029216955.1 of Iris pallida. NCBI lineage: Eukaryota > Viridiplantae > Streptophyta > Magnoliopsida > Asparagales > Iridaceae > Iris > Iris pallida. The sequence goes on along the minus strand of JANAVB010005796.1, from coordinate 20,759,022 downwards.
TGACCTGATCACATGCTTGTATCATTGATCTGTCCTGGTCCTTTCCTTATTGTTCCCTATGTCGTCTTCTTCAGCGGCATTACTCCCGGACCTGCCAACCAGCCAGAGGAAGCTCGACAAGCACCCCAGCGCCAGGAAGATCAAGTTCAGCACTCTGGAGTAGCCTCCCGAGTTATGCTTCCCGGAGGCTCAGAACCTCTAGTTCAGGAAGCTCCGCCCGTTCAACCAGCTAGACAGGATGAGGGACCTTTGGTAGGGCTTATCAGGGAACTGCTTGCATCCCAAGATCGTCGAGGCGACGCCTTGCACCAGGAAGTTCATGATGCACTAAACCGAGGAGGTCCCCAAGGAAATCAAGCGGCCAACAGTTTCAAGCGCTTGAACCCTCCCTTCTTCGACGGCAGTGAAGATGCGATTGCCGCGGACGCTTGGCTTCAGGATACCGAGGTGGTTCTAGAAGCAGCTAGGACACCTGAAAATGAGAAGGTGGCGGTGGTACGCCTACAGTTGTTAGACTTGGCTCGCGATTGGTGGGCAGCTCAGGCCATGGGATTAGCAACACCAGTCACTTGGGCGACGTTCAGAGAGAGGTTTCAGACAAAGTACTTCGATGCGGTGGCACGGTACGACCTGCAGACCAGATTCACCAACTTGAAGCAAGGAGGCAGGACGGTCGATGGCTATGCGACCGAGTTTTCCAGGCTGAGTAGGTTTGCCCCCACCTTGGTGGCAACCGAGTTCGATAGGGCTCAGCGGTTCCAGCAAGGGCTGCACTTAGAGATATTATTAGCTGTGGAGCAGTTCGAGCACCAGACGTTCGATGCAGTGTTGAAGGCAGCAAGGAGGCATGAGTATACCTCCCAGAGAATTGTGGACAGGACCGGAGGCAGGAAACGGTCCCACAGTCAGATGCACCAATCATCAACTCCAGCCCCGGCAGCTAGGGGATTAACCATTGGAACTCCGAGGCGGGCAGCCTCAGTGACGTCGGTTCAGCATTCGACCCCGACGTACCCGCAGCAGCAGAAGCAGAAGCAGTCTTCCGCGGTGGAATGTTCTCATTGCGGGAAGCCGGGCCATGTAGTGGCAGAGTGTCGTAGGGCACAGGGATTATGCCTTGCTTGTGGAGGAGCAGACCACCAGATAGGGACCTGCCCGAATAGGGGAGGTCCATCATCATCCAACCTTTCTAGTTCTTCAGTGAGGGGACCAGCCCCAGTTCCAATCCAGCAGCAGCAGCAGCAGTACCCTAGGCCATTGTTGCCTCAGGCCCAGGCCTTTCAGCAGCAGAACCAGCAGCAGTTCACCCAGGCTCCAGCACAGAATCGACAGAGGGGTTTCCAGCAGAGGGGACCCGCAGCTAGAGGTCAGGCTATGATGATGACCATGGAAGAAGAAGTTGCACCAGGTGAGGTAGTGGCAGGTACTATTCTCGTCAACACCTTTCCAGCATCTGTACTATTTGATTCTGGTGCATCGCATTCATTCATGTCTGCACGATTCGCGACACGGATAGGATTGGAGCCCGAGTCATTATCAGTGAGGCTCAATATACTTACTGGTAATGGTCTTGTGGGAGTAGATCGAGTGTTTTCCTCGTGTCGAATCGCAGTTAGCGGTAGAGAGTTCCCCGCTAGATTTATAGAATTTCCTATGGCAGACTATGATGTAGTCCTAGGCATGGATTGGTTGAGGAACCATTATGCTAGGATAGACTGCCATGTTGGCAGAGTTGTCTTTAGTATTCCCGGAGAGCCAGAGTTTTCATTTTCCAGAGGCACAGTAGAGCCATCTCCTCCAGTATTGCGGATGGCAGTAGCAGCAGTGCAATTGCCCCGGATAGTTTAAGAGTTTCCAGATGTCTTCCCAGAGGAACTTCCAGGGATGCCACCAGAGCGAGAGATCGAGTTCACCATTGACTTGATTCCCGGAACAGCACCAGTATCAGAGCGAGTCTACAGAATGGCGCCTTCAGAGTTGGAGATTTTGTACAAGATGATTGAAGAACTTAGAACCAAGGGATTCATTCGTGCTAGTGGATCGCCTTGGGGAGCCCCGATGCTTCTTGTGAAAAAGAAGGATGGTACATCTAGGCTATGTGTAGATTATCGTACCTTGAACTCAGTGACAATTAAGAACAGATACCCTCTTCCAAGGATAGACGATTTGTTTGATCAACTCAGAGGGGCTTCAGTTTTCTCGAAGATAGACTTGCGGTCAGGATACCACCAGATCAGAGTCAGAGAGCAGGACATCCCGAAGACAGCGTTCAGATCTAGGTACGGGCATTGGGAGTTTCTAGTTATGCCTTTTGGAGCGACCAATGTGCCGGCAGTGTTCATGGACCTCATGAACCGTATTTTCATGCCTTACTTAGATCAGTTTGTGATAGTATTCCTTGATGACATCCTGGTCTACAGCAAGTGTGAAGCAGAGCACGAGCAGCATCTCAGAGTTGTCCTCCAGATTCTCAGAGAGCACCAGTTGTACGCCAAGTTCAGTAAATGCGAGTTCTGGCTCGATCGCATTTCTTACTTGGGTCACATCATTACCAGAGGAGGAGTGGAAGTTGATCCCCAGAAGATTGTGGCTATCGAGGCATGGCCAGTACCCAGCTCAGTGGCAGAAGTTCGCAACTTTCTTGGGTTGGCCGGCTACTACCGGCGGTTCGTCTCTGATTTTGCAAGGATTTCAGCGCCGATGACCCAGTTGACCCGCAAGGATGTGCCGTTCGTTTGGGCAGCAGAATGTCAGGAATCATTTGAGAAGTTGAAGCGAGGTTTGATAACGGCTCCCATTCTCACACTTCCAGATGGGACCGGAGGATTCACAGTTTATTGTGACGCTTCAGGCAGAGGATTGGGATGTGTTTTGATGCAGCATGGGAAGGTAATTGCTTATGCGTCACGTCAACTCCGTGATCATGAGAAGAATTACCCGACCCACGACTTGGAGCTAGCAGCAATAGTGTTTGCACTTAAGTTGTGGAGGCACTACTTGTACGGGGACAGAGTGGAGATATTTACTGATCACAAGAGCCTGAAGTATGTTTTCACCCAGAAGGATCTTAATATGCGGCAGAGAAGATGGCTCGAGCTACTTGTGGACTATGATATGGATTTGCAGTATCATCCAGGGAAGGCCAACGTAGTAGCAGATGCATTGAGCAGGAGAGCCGGAGTTTACTTCTTGACGACGCAACCAGAACTATTGTCAGATCTTCAGAAGATGGGAATTGAAGTGATTCTTCCTTCCAATGTGGCCTTGATGGCCAGCCTACAGATTCAGTCCACCATAGTTGAGAGGATCCGGACATCACAGTTAACAGATTCCAAGATTCAGCGGCTCAGAGCAGAGTGCGAGGCAGGAAGAAGGCCAGAGTTATGTATTCATAAAGATGATACACTTCGACACGGCACGCGTCTTTGTGTACCCAGTGGAGATATCAGACAGGAAGTCATGGCAGAGGCTCACAGTTCGCAGTATTCCATCCACCCAGGCAGCACAAAGATGTACAGAGATATTCGTCAGCACTTTTGGTGGAATGGTATGAAGAGGGAGATAGCCCGGTATGTCTCTCGATGTTTGGTTTGCCAACAGGTCAAGGCTGAACATCAGAGGCCAGCTGGACTTCTTCAACCTTTACCGATCCCAGAATGGAAATGGGAGCACATTACCATGGATTTCGTGACTGGATTACCCAGGTCTCCGGCAGGCAGAGATGCTGTTTGGGTCATTGTGGACAGGCTTACCAAGGTGGCACACTTTCTTCCATTTAGAGTTGGACAGTCAACGGCATAGCTAGCAGAGATGTATCTCAGGCAGATTGTCAGACTTCACGGAGTGCCAGTCAGTATAGTATCAGACAGGGATACGAGATTCACATCGCACTTCTGGCGCAGTCTTCATCAAAGTTTGGGGACTCGTCTCAAGTTCAGCTCAGCGTATCATCCACAGACAGATGGGCAATCAGAGCGTACTATACAAACTCTCGAAGATATGTTGCGGTCATGTACCCTTGACTTCGGTGGTTCATGGGAGGATCACCTGCACCTGGTGGAATTCTCGTACAACAATAGTTTCCAGGCCAGTATCCAGATGGCACCCTTTGAGGCTCTGTATGGCAGGAAGTGCAGATCTCCGTTAGCATGGGACGATGTCGGAGAGAGGCAGATGCTCGGTCCAGAACTGATTTCTCAGACGGTTGAAGTGGTCAGGAAAGTCAGAGATCACCTCCGAGTTGCTCAGGATCGTCAGCGCCATTGGGCCGATGCTCATCGGCGTCCCTTAGAATTTGCCGTCGGCGACCATGTATTCCTTAGGATCTCGCCTACCCGCGGCGTCATTCGTTTTGGCGTACGGGGAAAGCTTAGTCCTAGGTATATAGGGCCGTTCGATATTCTGGAGCGAGTAGGCGACGTGTCCTATCGTCTCGCTCTTCCGCCGTCGCTAAGTGAGGTACATGATGTATTCCATGTATCCCAATTAAGACGGTACATCCCAGACCCTAGCCATATCCTAGATCATTCGGAATTGGTTGTTGGTACCAACCTTTCGTATGAGGAGAGGCCCGTGTCTATATTGGACCGGAGAGAAAAGACGCTCAAGAACAAGACTATTAACTTAGTCCGTGTTGCTTGGGGTCATCACTCTCTAGGTGAGTCAACATGGGAGCGTGAGGACGACATCCGATCGCGATATCCCTACCTGTTTGACTCGTGAGGTATAATGTCTTTCTTATACCTTACGCTTTCCCTTCCTTGCTTGCATTGTATGATTGTATGATTGGACTGCTTAGTGTAGCTTGTCTGTGCTTAGTATAGCTTGTCGTGGCAATCTCTAGCTCCTTGATTTAATTCCGAGGACGGAATTCTTTGAAGGTGGGTAGAGTTGTCACCCTCATTTTCCGTATTTCGTATTATGCTCGTATTTGGATTTTGGCACGTATTTTATTATTCTCGACTTGCGGATTTTTGAATTCTTGTAATTGGGTTTTAGACCATGGCTTGGTTTTATTTTGGAGATTGGTTTGGTTTGGTTTGTCATGATGGAACACCATAGCCTACACACCACCTCCATTACACCACAACACCCTCATTATAACCCACCTACTTTCTCTCTCCTACATAATTTCTCCATTAATTTCTTCTTCTTCTTCTTCTTCTTCCTCCACCAACACCCATAGGCAAGTGCATCTTGCCATTAAATAAGCACCTCTTTTTATTTGTTCATTAGCTAGATTAGGACATGGAGAACAACATTAGAACTTGGAATTTTGTGAATTGGAGTCTCTATTGTTCTAGACCTAGGTTTTAATTATTTTCGGATTTACATGGTTTTGATCTATTTTAGTTGGATTTTATGGGTTTTTGATGCTTCCATATGGAAGAGAATTCAATTTTACTCAAGTTAGAACTTTGAAAATCTAAATTTGGTTTTGATTTGGCAAAGTTATGAAGAATTGAAGTTTTGGGTTGGGTGTTCTTCCTCTCGGACAGAGGTAGGAGAAGAACACAGCCTTTCCCTCTTGTTGGCCACGCGGCTCCCGCGTACGGCCTCTGCGTAGAGCTCCTGCGTAGTGTTGCTTGCGTAGAACCCTTGCTTAGGGTCTTCTGCGTATTGCACCCGGCGTATTGCACCCTGCGTATTGCACCCTGCGTATTGCACCCTGCGTATTGCACCTTGCGTAGTGACTTGCGTAGCCCCTGCGTATGCTGGCCTGCGTACTGTGCATTGCGTAGTGGCTTGCGTACTGTGCATTGCGTATTGCTTGCGTAGTGACTTGCGTAGCCCCTGCGTATGCTGGCCTGCGTACTGTGCATTGCGTAGTGGCTTGCGTACTGTGCATTGCGTATTGCTTGCGTAGTGACTTGCGTAGCCCCTGTGTATGCTGGCCTGCATACTGTGCATTGCGTAGTGGCTTGCGTACTGTGCATTGCGTATTGCTTGCGTACTGCTCACCTTGCGCAATGTAACCCTTGCGCAATGTAACCCTTGCGCAAGACAACCCTTGTGCAGCCTTGTATGCGCAGTCTATACCCTGCGTAGCCCAACCTTTGACCCCCTTGTGCTACCTACTTGTTTATGATGAATTGTTATTTCTTGGTCTTGGCTCTTTTATGATCCTATATATATTGGTATTGTATCAGGTATTTTACGCCCATTTTATATCCTTACGCCTTTTGTCATGAACTTGATTTTACTTGTATATTTGGAATAACTATTGTATATGGCCTGGTATGACAATGAACTAGCATAACATGACAGCGACCCGTAGTGGTGCACTCCTGACATGACCCGACCTGACATGATAGCGACCCGTAGTGGTGCACTCCTGACAAGTACCCTGACATGAACTATCTTGATAACTTGATAGTGGCCGTGGCGGCGCACTCCTGACTTGACTTGACCTGATAACTTAATTTGACTTGCCTTGACACCGTGGGTGTTCCTGCTTGCTTGCTTGTACAATCACTTGTCTTGTCTTGCATCATGCTAGGAGGTGACCCCCTGGGTACCACGGCCAGGGACTCACACTAAAATTGGACTAGGTAATGAGTAGACCAAATTAGAACATGGAGAATTCCCGGTCACAGGCAGTCTCGTTATCTGGAGGCATTAATGGACTTGTAGCTTGCCGACGAGTAGAGCTCATTTCCAGCACACTGTCATGTGTTGCACCCTCTAAGTCACCTAAGGGTACATTTGTCTCCCGGGCGATGTACCCACCTATAACTCTCAACCCGCGGAAGGATAACTGGATGGTCTGCAGGGCTTGGGACTGGGAGTTTCTCACTTGCATCTTGTTAGTAATTAGGCTTGTGATAACCCTAGTTAGTTAAAGTAGTAAGCCGTAGTACTTGCTTGGCCGATTGTGAATGAATGGTGTCCAACCCTGTCTAAGTCTTGTCTAGCCACTGTACCTGGAACTCTTGATCATGATTGTTTTACTTATCTCTAACGATAAATGGGTAGAGACAGTGAACTATTCAGGCGAAGGGGTACAATCCCGGTCCTTGTTTGGTTTAAGGATTGTAACCTGGCTCCCGGAATGGTTCCACGTCCCTAGTCGTTTATCGCTCTGCGTACTTTTATTACTTGTACCTTCTTTTATTCTTTATGTTCTGATATGCTGGCTTTTGTTCTTATTTGTGGCCTCCTTGTGGCACTTGCTCTTTCTGGGGTTTGACCCAGCTGGTTTTGTGTGGCCAGATTTCGGAGCAGCTCCCGAGGATCTACCAAGCTTCCAGCCCAATGGTGAACACTAGACGGAACCCGGGCTACGAGTGGGTTTTCCCTTTTGTTTCACCCACTTATATATAAATTTATTCTTTTGAGGCGTTTGCCGACGAGCACCTGTTAGCTCGATGCACCTTTACTTACTGTCTGCCTACGGGCTGTAACATGATTAACAAATCCTAGGGTTGATCATGTATGACTGAACTCTTGCTAGTCCTATCATTTTGTACGACTAGCTTTATGATCATCCAATATGTAATATTTGGGACGCCTTATATATATATATTTGATGCTCTAACATCTTGTAACTCTGTTAATTGCTTGAGATTGAGACAATCGGCTTGACCTTAAGAGACTGCTGGCTTGTAGTAAACCCTCATATCTAGACAGCCGTGACCGTATTGTTGAGATGTATTCTATTTCAAGATACGTAGCTGGCTGTGTCTGCCCCCGCTCTCCAGTATTCTGGTTCTGGGGCGTGACAGTGTAGTAAAAAAGTGTGCCATGGGCTTGCGGCTTAATACGTCTGCCACGACAATAGCCTTCCCCGGATGATAATGTAGCTCAATCTCATTATCCTTCATCAACTCCAACCAACGTCGTTGTCGCATATTCAACTCCTTTTGTGTGAACACGTACTTGAGGCTCTTATGATCAGTGTAGATATCAACCTTCTCGCCGTACAGGTAGGGTCTCCATAGCTTCAAGGAAAAGATAACCGCCGCGAGCTCTAGATCGTGGGTCGAATAATTCTTCTCATGCACTCTCAATTGTCGCGATGCATATGCTACTACCCGACCATGCTGCATCAATACACATCCTAATCCCTTCCCGGATGCGTCGCTGTAGATCACAAATCCTCCTGGGCCTGATGGTAGTGTCAGGATCGGTGCTGTGGTCAATCGCTTCTTCAACTCATCGAAAGAGGCTTGACACTCGTCTGTCCATACAAACTCCTGATCCTTGCAAGTCAATCGAGTCATGGGCCCCGCTATTCGAGAGAAATCTTCTACGAACTGTCGGTAGTAACCCGCTAGTCCGACGAAACTTCTCACTTCAGAAGCTGATGTGGGAGCGGGCCATGATTTGACTGCTGTGATCTTCTCTGGGTCTACTGATATACTATCGCCCGTAACAATATGACCAAGGAATGATACCTAGTTGAGAAAGAAATCACACTTGCTAAGCTTCGTAAAGAGTCTCTCGTTCCTCAATGTTCACAAAACTATCCGTAGATGCTACTCATGCTCCTCTTGACTCTTGGAGTAAATCAAGATATCATCTATAAAGAATACTACAAATTTGGCCAAGTATTGGTGAAAGATCTTGTTCATTAAATTCATGAAAACTGCGGGAGCATTGGTCAAACCGAAAGGCATGACCAAGAACTCGTAGTGTCCATACCTTGATCGAAAGGCCGTCTTGGCAATATCTTCCTTCCGAACCTTCAATTGGTGATAGCCCGATCGTAAGTCAATCTTGGAGAATACTTTTGCTCAACTCAGTTGGTCAAATAGATCGTCTATACGCGGCAAGGGATACTTGTTCTTCACCGTCACCGTATTCAATGCTCTGTAGTCAATGCACATGCACACTGTCCCATCTTTCTTAGGCACAAAAAGAATGGGTGCTCCCCATGGTGACGTACTGGCACGAATAAATCCCTTCTCTAATAAGTCATCAATCTGCGTCTTCATCTCTACCAACTCCTTGGGGGCCAGACGATATACTCGAGATGAAATAGGCTCGGCTCCGGGAATAAGCTCAATAGAAAACTCAATATCTCGGTCAGGTGGTAGTCCTGGCAACTCCTCGGGGAATACATCCTCGAACTCGGTGATAATAGCGTGCTGAGGGATGTCATACATCATCATATGAGTCTCCGATGTGGGTGCATCACAACTCTCTCCGTCTTTTTTGGTGAACTCAAACTTTGCCGCATTCGGTGGTCTAAAGATAATAGTGCTCCTATGGCAGTCTATGAGAGCGAAATGCTGGCTCAACCAGTCCATTCCAAGAACCACATCAAATGTCGGCATAGGGAATACAAGAAGTCGTGCCACCATCTCTCTACCATTTATCACTACAGGACAAAGTCTACAAACACCACTAACAGGTACAACTCCTCCTCCAGTGAGGATTTTAACATTCTTAGCTAAGGGTGTGATGGGAATGCTGTGTCTAGTGGCAAAACTAGTGGCTATAAATGAATGAGTGGCTCCAGTATCAAATAATATAATAGCAGGAAAAGATGCAACTAAAACCATACCTGCTATAACTTCCGCCTCTGTCTCTATATCCTCAACAGCAAGTGAGAATGACTGTCCATAGTTCTGTCCCGGGCCCTGAGCTCTGGCGTTGTTGTACTGTGTGCCTTGGGGAGACAATGGTGGATGAGGTGCTCCTGCTATAGGCCGTGGTGTTGGGAGAGCTAGAGCTGTGGGCCTCAAATTTTGCCGAGCTTGTACTATTGCATGTTGCTCCGGACAATCCTTGAGCATGTGCTGATTAGATCCACATCTCAAACATAATCCAAGGCGAGTCCTGCAGTCGTTCTGGATATGTCCTTGTTTACCGCAGTAATGGCAAACAGGCTTCTGATAAGGTGAGGGCCTCTGCTGGAACTGTCCTATAGTCCTCCTGATAGGTCCACTCTGAGTAGCTCGGGCTGGTGTAGCTGCTGGGGTATGACGCCTCGATGTCTGCTGCTGTTCCTTACGAAGAATCTCCTGAGCACGAGCTTCTTCTAAGACAACTGAATGGAAGACTCGAGACTGAGTAGTCGTATAAGACTTGAGCTCTGGTGCAAGCCCCTGGTGAAATCTCCTCGCCTTCTCTAACTCTGTCGGAATCAATCCCGTACCAAATCGACTCAGGCGATTGAACTCCGAGTCATACTCATCAACTGCCATACTCCCTTGCTTCAGATGTAGGAACTGGTCGTAGAGACCATCACGAACATGAATAGGGAAGAATCTCTCATAAAATGCATCATAGAACTGCTTCCAAGTGATCCCAGTGCCTAATCGTCTCTCTTCTGCCTTCCACCAGTGGTGAACATTGTCTTCTAACAGTAGGTCCACTGCTATCATCCAATCTCGAGCTGGCAACTGGGATGCCTTCGGTAGCTTCTCAGTACTAATAAGCCACTGTGACACCTCTAATGGCTTCTTCGTCCCTCTAAAGGCCTTGGGGTTCATATCTGTAAAATTCTTGATAGAGCCTTCATAGGGGTACAGAGCCGGTGCTGGTGCTGGTACTCGAGGTGGTGGTGGAGGTCTAGCCATAGCTGCCATCATAGTCTGTCTCATCAGCTCAGTCTGCTGCCACCGAGCCTGCATCATGGCATACATAAACTGAGTAGTAGGGTTCCCATCAGTCGGTGGTGGAGGCATCTGAGGTCCCGACTGTAGAGGAAACTGCTGAGGGAATGGTGGTGGAGGAGGCTGGGGTACATTCCCTCCCGGTGGCATGGTAGTGGTCTGCCCAGCCTGGCTGCTTGGAGGTGCAGCAGTCCCTGGGTACTCCGTCGTCGGTGTCGTAGTAGGCTGCGACAGTCCAGGCTGGTATGGTGTTGCTGGAGTCATGGGAGGATTCTGTCCCTCCGAAGTAATCTCCTCACTAGATGTGAGGGCCAAGGCAGAAGTGCGTCCGCTACGTAGTTTCATACTGTTGGCACGAGAAGGACAGATTGATATTAGGAAAGATTAGATATGAAGTAAATCGAATAATCAAGGAAGTTTCAAAAAGATTGGAAGTCAAGGGATAGTAGTAGTTCTAGATGAGATATTCCTATTCCTATATGCAGGCTTGTTGGGCACAGTCATGTAACCCAACAATATGAGATTGGACCTGCATGGGCCACCACAAAAACATGTAATGCCCCAGTCCCAAAATACATAGGACCAAGTACGTGAACATGCCAGCTGCACATATACGAAGAATACTCCAATATATGGAACCCTCATATATGCACATAAGCTGTAAATAAATAATCACAGGCCAGAATAACATATCTAATCTCATCACAGCTCAACACAGAAGATAATGAAGTCCAAATAAATAAATAAGAGTATCAAAAGATAGCCGGATGAACATACTCACTCCAAACAGCTATGAAAAATAGTCTCACAAGATCGGAGTCCGACCTCCGCAAAATAGAAAGAAAAGAGATGTAAAATAATGTCTACAACTGTCTCAGATGAGTAATAGACTAGGGATCATAAGGCACTGCCTCGTCATCAATGTAAGATAGCTCCAATGCCGCTCCGTACTCCTGTGGAAAATCGTCTAAACCTGGAGAGATAACCAGGTCCTCAGGGGACATAGCAAGATACAAGAAAACACCATGCCATATAAATTGTGATAATATAATAAGAGAAAAGGTATGCATGCAGTCGGGTTCCTGACCATTCTACTGTGAATATACAGTTGAGATATAATCCTTCGACGCATGAGCCCTGGCTGAAAATAGGATCGGCATAGTTCCCATAGAGGGTACCAAGGGCCTACGTCCATAACGCTCAGGAAACGTCAGAGGGCACCATGTGCAAGGGACTACGTCCATAACGCTCTGGGAAACGTCAGAGGGCGCCTGGAGCCTGCGTCTCCGAAGGAGCGCACAGGTAAATAGGGAAGTGTAAAGAAGCCCATACATCAGGTATTGTTCTCCCCCCCCAATGCCTAGTAACATCATCTCCATGACTGATATGAACCTCTAGTAACCGCCAAGTTTTCTAACATGCAATACTATTGGCAGTTACTCCTATCCGTCGCACGCTCCATAAGTATCGGTGGCCAGCCGACTATGCGGAAACGTGTCCTATATGTGACTCACATCACATGATACAACAAGTGTCAAGGCCGTATGAGATATACCAATACCTCAACATCAATGGGTTGTCACTAGACTAAGTCAATGCAAGAGAATAAATAAAGCAAGAAGAACGACCGATAGAGTCGCTTGCACCCAAGTGTGACTTGGACGCACAGTTTAAATATCATGAAACAATGCTGAAAATAACAACTGAAAATAAGAATATAACAATCACAGAGTAAGGTGGCAAGGTATCTTGCCTGGTGGTGCAAAGTGGCAAGTCCAAGAGTAGCAAGTGTCGGCACCAAAACTCACAAATCACAGATGACTCCAAATGCTGAAACAAACATCAAAAATGATCTCGGTGAAGAAGATATACCTAGGAAATGCTTGTCTAAAAGTCAAATTCTGGAACATGGGCAAAATCATAATTTCGGGTCAAAACGATGTCCGCCGTTGGACCCACTTTGCACCGAAACGCATGCCAAAGTCTACGGTCTCTAAAGTCGTCAAACTATATGTCTATGGTTTCAGTTTGAGGATAGGAACTCAACGTTATGTCCAGTTTTGGATTCCGAGGAGCCTTGTACAAAATTGCCCGTTTGAGTGGGTCGCAGGCCCGCCAAAATTGGGTTCCGATTCGACCTTCTCAGAATCGAACCAAACTTGGCATGCAGGACCAGAATTTCTATCTGGACCTGTTGGCGCAAGTTTCGTCTCGATCCGACGACTGTACACGAAGTTATGGACAAGTTTGCAAAACGTCGATACGGGGGTATCTCGACGGATACACGTTGATTTCGTCGCGCACACGCGACGAAACTGAGTTCCGTCAGTTCCCACACGTCCGCTACATCCATACGCGCCTTTCGATGCGTATAGCGCGCAACCACGTCGCCCGGTTTGTCGGGACGTACGTCGTATCGGAGAAAATTTCAAAATTTTACTATTTAGAAAACAGTTTTTCACCCAAGTTTAATACGAATTTAATTCTTGCACAGAAATCTAAATAACGATCTACCAGTTACGTTTCCATCGTGGTTATGTTGCCTTCAAACGTGTTCAATTAGTTTCTAAAAACTCTCGACACACAGGGCGGAATCTGGCTTCTAAGTTGTGGTTTGAAACTGATTTCAGACTCTGTTTTCGACAAAGTTTTACCCGACTTTGCATCGAGTTACCAGTCAAACCAGTGGGTTAAAGCTGATTCCCTTTGAAGGGACTCAAAGAGGGTTACATTGCCTACACGTAGCCTCTTTCGGATCGCAAAACGATCAAACGTGCGAGAAGTAATCCAAGCCAAAAAAGAGTGGTACCTGTTGTCGAGTTCCTGAACGGGGGTTGGTTGGGGGCGACGCTCCGGCGATCCTGGCGGTGGCACGGTGGTTGTTCTGTGCTTGGGGGTGCGTGGGAAGGTAGGCAGCCTTGGGGTCGAGGTGGAGAAGAGATGGGAAGTGGTTAGGGTTCGGTTTGCGCCTCCAAATATTTATACTGCTGTCGGCTATACTAATGTAAATAGGTTTTCGAAGGAGCTCTTATCCATGTTGGGCTCGGGTTGGTATTCCTTATAGCAGCTGCTAAGTTCTCATATGGGTGTGGGGTCGGCTAAAGCAACAGCAGTTGCTTGTAAAGCTATGCTTTGCATTAAGAGATAGGGGGTCGGGTGAGGTGGACCGACCCCACGTGGGTTGGTCCCCTCCCCCTACATATTTAATTTTTTTTTATCAAACACCAAAGTGTTGCAAACAGAGGCATGGCCACCCCCCCTCCTTTCTGAGTGTGGGGCCTGCTGCTTTATTATTGTTATTATTATTATTATTACCAACCATTATAAATATATATATATACACACATGCCTTTATATTTACGTACATACCAAATAAATTCTAAATAATATAGAAAAATAATTTTTAAGGCACTAAAATAATTAGGAAAATATTGGGGGTTTACATCCTACCCAACTTAAAGAAAATTTCGTCCTCGAAATTAAACTAAGGTCGGGGGATCAAATGCAATGCATGGAAATATAAAGTAGTCTAAGTTAAATGAACAAGCGCCTACTGAACGGCTTGAAACGTATCACACCAAATAACAAAGAGTGCTTCATGCAAATGAGTTAGAGAACATGCCTACGACGTGCTAGGGCCCGAGGCAGGGACACGCTCTTGATAATGAAAGTTTACATGAGACACGTTAAGTTATTCCTTATGAATTGTTGACTAACTTGGTTTACTTTGGACAGGGAAGGCCGGACGGTAAGTATGGGTAAGTCGCGCATGTATTTCCATGCGACACTTGTATTCGACAACACGAGATAGGCTATGAGATATGCCATAAAATGATCCTAAGGCAAGATTAGAAAGACAACGAATGATAGACGGTGCACAAAAGTAAATATAACGTGGTTGGTAATGATAGCATTGTGGGCGAGCTAGCCTCCCCACCAGTACATAACAATGTACTGATAACCCTACAGTATGCTTGCAGGATGCAGGAGACGCCGGCGGGTGCGGAGCTTCCATCGAACGTGTTAAGGCGCGGAGCCAACTCCGGGGCCTTGGGACGTTGCAAGAAGCTGAAGTACCCTATACAGGACATAATATATCAGAACATCGCCATGAATCATTCCATGTTGTAAGCCACTTGGCACGCCTTTTATGTTTCAGAAAGAGAGCTTGAGCGACTTGTAATATCGGCCTAGCGCCGCTTGTAAACTTCTTGAATATCAATAAAGAGTTGAATTCGCCTCTACTTGTGTTCATTTACTTTCCGCTGCAATGGGGACACTCTGTGCGACTCTGTGGCCTAGCTCAAATCGGCCATTTTTGGACTTGGCCTTGCACGGGCGCAACCTAGGCCCGTGCTGCATCACGCTGTCACGCTCCAGAACCAGAATACTGGAGAGCGGGGGCAGACATAGCCAGCTACGTATACTGAAATGGAAACCACCTCGATATAAGGTCACGGCTGTCTAGATATATGAGGGTTTACTACAAGCCAACAGTCTCTTATGGTCATGAACAAGCCTAGTGTCTCAATCACAGCAAGTAAGTAAAGTCACAAGATGTATGATCATTAAATATACAATAATAAGGCGTACCAAATATTATATATTCAGCTGATCATGAAGCTAGTCGTTACAAAATGTTAGGACTAGCAAGAGTTTAGTCATACATGATCAACCCTAAGATTTGTTAATCATGTTTACAGCCCGTAGGCAGACAGTAAGTAAAAGTGCATCGAGCTAACAGGAGCTCGTCGGCTAAACGCCTCCAAAGAATAGTTTTACAATAAAGTGGGCAAGACAAAAAGGAAAACCCACTCTTAGCCCGGGTTCCGTCTAGTTGTCACCATTGGGCTGGAAGCTTGGTAGATCCTCGGGAGCAGCTCCAAAATCTGGCCACACAAAACCAGCTGGGTCAACCCCAGAAAGAGCAAGTGCCACAAGGGGGCCACGAAATAAGAACAAAAGCCAGCAAATAGCACAAGAAAATCTAATATTAAAACTAGAATTACGAAAACATGACAGGATGATATACGACGAGATAACCATGGAACTATTCCGATAGCCAGGTTACAACCCGTAAACCAAACAAGGACCGGGGTTGTAACCCTTCATCTGAACAGAACTTGGTTTCCCACCATTTATCGGCAAGATAATAATGTAAGAAATCAAGACAGGAAGCAGTCTTGTACTGGATCAAGACATGGCCTGGACTGGTTATACCTCATTCAATCAATCACGGCCAAGCAGACGCTACGGCTTGCTACTTTAACTAACTAGGGTTATCACAGGCCTAATTACTAACAAGATGCAGTGAGATTGTTCCACAGCCACAAGCCCTGCAGACCATCCAGGTTACCCAGGTCGAAAATTAGGGGTTGAATTCAGGTGGATATATCGCCCGGGAGACAAATGTACCCTTAGGTGACATAGAGGGTGCAACACTCGACGGTGCGCTGGAAATATGCCCTACTCGATGGAAGGCTACAGATCCCAAGAGCGCCTAGGTAACGGGATTGCCTGTAGCTGTGTTATCTCTTCATGACTACTGTGTTATTCTAGTTATTAACCTTAATCCATTTTAGTAGGTACTCCTGACCGTGGTACTCAGGAGTCCCATCGTAGACATGATGTAAGACAGGACAAGTGGATTTAACAAGCAAGCAAGAAAGAACCACCCACCGTGTCAAGGCAGGTCAAGTTAAGTTATCAAGTCATGCTACAAGTCAGGAGTGCGCCGCCACGGGCCACTATCAAGTTATCAAGTCACTGGGATTAATCACAAGTTACAAGTTAAGTGTACACCCTACTGGGTCACTAGCAAGGAGTTCAGAGAATACCAAGGTCATAAATCACAGAAAATCTCAAGAACCGTACTAGTCATAAATAATTAATGAAAACCGTGTTAGGCCGTGTCGGGTCAAGATAGCCGTGCTGTGTTAAACAGATCTCAGGAAAACCCAATCCACAAAGAGAAACCAAATCGAGAAATAAAACCAAAACTCGAAGAGCTAATGGGTTAAGCAAGGGGTCAGGGGGCAGCGTACACACAAAAGCACGCACGCAGGGAAGCTGCGTACGCACTAAAGCACGCACACAGGGGAGCTGCGTACACGAAAAGTCACACACGTATGGGAGCTGCGTACGCGAAAAGTCACGCACACAGGGGGAGCAGCGTACGCAAAAAATCATGCACGCTCAAGGGAAGCAGCGTATGCGAAAAGTCACGCACGCTCAAGGGAAGCAGCGTACGCGAAAAGTCACGCACGCTCAAGGGGAGCAGCATACGCGAAAAGTCACGCACGCAGGGGGAGCTGCGTACGCGAAAAATCACGCACGCTCAAGGGAAGCAACGTACGCGAAAAGTCACGCACGCTCAAGGGAAGCAGCGTACGCAAAAAGTTACGCACGCTCAAGAGACACGCTTCCAATAGGAAGCGTACCCAAGTCTGCGTACGCTGCGCTAAAGAGCACGCGCAGCTCAGTGTGCGTAAGCTAATCAGCTCTGCACACTGCTCACTGTCTTCTCCAAACAGCAAGAACACCATGGTTGAACTCAAGGCTACACAGCATCATAACTTGGCCATCCGAACTCCAAATTCGGATTTCCAACGTTCCAACTTGGGTGAAACTGAATGCTCTTCCACATGGAAACATCAAAATCCTATAAAATCCAACTTAATTAGATCAAAACCAAGCAAAATCTGAAAATAGGAAAACTTAGATCTAGAACAATGGAGACTCCAAATCACAAAATACCAAGTTCTAATGTTGATCACCATGTCCTAATCTAGCAAATGGACAAATAAAAGAGGGTTCTCATGTAGTGGCAAGATGCACTTGCCTAGGGTTGGGAGAGTTGTGTAGAGGAAGGAGAAGAAAAAGAAGAAGGAAATAAATGGTGGTTATGAGGAGAGAGAAAATGTTGGTAGAGTTTTAAAGAGGGTGGGATGTGGTGTGTTGAGGGTGTAGCATATGTTAAGGTGATCCAATACATAATAAACCAAACCAAACCATCCCAATTAAAACCGAGCCATGCCAAAACCCAAAATACGAGAAATACTGAAATTCCATAAGTTGAGAAAAAATAAAAATTCATGCCAAAATCCAGATACGAGTATAATTACGAAATACGGGAATGAGGGTGACAACTCTACCCACCTTAAAAGAATTCCGTCCTCGGAATTTAATCAAGGAGCTAGAGATTGCCACGACAAGCTACACTAAGCACAAGCAAGTTACACTAAGCAGTTCAATCATACAATCATACAATGCAAGCAAGGAAGGAAAAACGTAAGGCATAAGAAAGACATTATACCTCACGAGTCAAACAGGTAGGGATATCGCTATCGGATGTCGTCCTCACGCTCCCACGTTGACTCACCTAGAGAGTGATGACCCCAAGCAACACGAACTAATTTAACAGTCTTGTTCTTGAGTATCTTTTCCCTCCGGTCCAAAATAGACACGGGCCTCTCCTCATACGAAAGGTTGGTACCAACAACCAATTCCGAATGGTCTAGCATGTGGCTCGGGTCCGGAATATACCGTCATAATTGGGACACATGGAATACCTCATGTACCTCACTTAGCGACGGCGGAAGAGCGAGACGATAGGATACATCTCCTACTCGCTCTAGAATATCGAACGGCCCTATATACCTAGGACTATGCTTTCCCCGCACGCCGAAGCGAATGACGCCGCGGTAAGGCGAGATCCTAAGGAATACATGGTCGCCGACAGCAAATTCTAAGGGACGCCGATGAGCATCGGCCCAATGGCGCTGGCGGTCCTGGGCAACTCGGAGGTGATCTCTGACCTTCCTGACCACTTCAACCGTCTGGAAAATCAATTCGGGTCCGAGCATCTGCCTCTCCCCGACATCGTCCCATGCTAGCGGGGATCTGCACTTCCTGCCATAAAGAGCCTCGAAGGGTGCCATCTGGATACTGGCCTGATAACTGTTGTTGTACGAGAATTCCACCAGGTGCAGATGATTCTTCCATGAGCCACCGAAGTCAAGGGTACAAGATCTCAACATGTCTTAAAGAGTCTGGATTGTGCGCTCTGATTGACCATCCGTCTGCGGGTGATAAGCTGAGCTGAATTGAAGGCGAGTCCCCAAACTCTTCTGCAAGCTGCGCCAAAAGTGTGATGTGAATCTTAAATCCCTGTCCGAGGTGATGCTGACTGGCACACCGTGAAACCTGACGATCTGCCTGAGATACATCTCTGCTAGCTGCGCCATCGATTGTCCTACTCTGAATGGAAGAAAGTGTGCCACCTTGGTAAGCCTCTCCACAATTACCCAAATAACATATCTGCCGGCCGAAGATCTGGGCAATCCGGTCACGAAATCCATGGTTATATGTTTCCATTTCCATTCTGGGATCGGTAAGGGTTGAAGAAGTCCAGCGGGCCTCTGATGTTCAGCTTTAACCTGTTGGCAAACCAAACACCGAGAGACAAATCGGGCTATCTCCCTCTTTATGCCATTCCACCAGAAATGCTGACAAATATCACGGTACATCTTCGTACCACCCGGATGAATAGAATATTGTGAACTGTGGGCTTCTGCCATGACTTCCTGTCTGATATCTCCACTGGGTACACAAAGACGAGTGCCGTGCCAAAGTGCACCGTCTTCATGGATACATAACTCTGGCCTTCTTCCTGCTTCACACTCTGCTTTGAGTCGCTGGATCTTAGAATCTGTTGACTGCGCCACCCGGATCCTCTCAACTATGCTGGACTGAACCTGTAGACTGGCCATCAATGCCACGCTGGTTGGAAGAACCACTTCAATTCCCATCTTCTGAAGATCTGCCAATAATTCTGGTTGCGCCGTCAAGAAATAAACTCCGACTCTCCTGCTCAATGCATCTGCTACCTCGTTGGCCTTCCCGGGATGATACTACAAATCCACATCATAGTCCACTAGTAGCTCGAGCCATCTTCTCTGCCGCATATTAAGGTCCTTCTGGGTGAAAACATACTTCAGGCTCTTATGATCAGAAAAGATCTCCACTCTATCTCCGTACAAGTAGTGTCTCCACAACTTCAAAGCAAACACTACCGCCGCCAATTCCAAGTCGTGGGTCGGGTAATTCTTCTCCTGATCACATAGTTGACGTGATGCATAAGATATTACCTTTCCATGCTGCATCAAGACACAACCCAATCCTCTGCCTGAAGTGTCGCAATAAACTGTGAATCCTCCGGTCCCATCTGGAAGGGTGAGAATGGGAGCCGTTATCAAACCTCGCTTCAACTTCTCAAATGAACTTTGACACTCTGCGGTCCAAACAAACGGCATATCCTTGCGGGTCAACTGGGTCATCGGCGCTGAAATCCTTGCGAAATCTGAAACGAACCGTCGGTAGTAGCCGGCCAATCCAAGGAAGCTGCGAACCTCTGCCACTGAGCTGGGTACCGGCCATGATTCGATAGCCACAATCTTCTGGGGATCCACTTTCACTCCTCCTAGAGTAATGATGTGATCCAAGTATGAAATGCGATCGAGCCAGAACTCGTATTTATTGAACTTGGCGTACAACTGATACTCCTTAAGCGTCTGGAGGACGACTCTGAGATGTTGCTCATGCTCTGCTTCGCTCTTACTGTAGACCAAGATATCATCTAGGAACACGATCACGAACTGATCCAAGTAAGGCATGAAAATGCGGTTCATGAGGTCCATGAATACGGCCGGCGCATTGGTCGCTCCAAAGGGCATAACAAGGAACTCCCAATATCCATACCTCGATCTGAATGCTGTCTTCGGGATGTCCTGCTCTCTGACTCTGATCTGGTGGTATCCCGACCGCAAATCGATCTTCGAGAACACTGAAGCCCCTCTGAGCTAATCAAACAAGTCATCTATCCTCGGAAGAGGGTATCTGTTCTTGATTGTCACCGAATTCAAGGTACGATAATCAACACATAGCCTAGACGTACCATCCTTCTTTTTCACAAGAAGCATCTGGGCTCCCCAAGGCGATCCACTTGCATGGATGAATCCTTTGGTCCTCAGTTCTTTAATCATCTTGTATAAAATCTCCAACTCTGAAGGCGCCATCCTGTAGACTCGCTCTGATACTGGTGCTACCCCGGGAATCAAGTCTATAGTGAACTCAATCTCCCGCTCTGGCGACATCCCTGGATGCTCCTCTGGAAAGAGATCTGGAAACTCTTCAACTATCCGGGGTAACTACACTGCTGCTACTGCCATCCGCAATGCTGGGGAAGACGGCTCCACTGCGCCTCTAGAAAATGAAAACTCTGGCTCACCGGGGATACTAAAGACAACTCTGCCAATATGGCAGTCTATCTTAGCATACTGGTTCCTCAACCAATCCATGCCTAGGACTACATCATAGTCTGCCATAGGAAACTCTATAAATCTAGCGGGGAACTCCCTACCGCTAACTACGATCCGACACAAGGAAAACACTCGATCTACTCCCACAAGACCATTACCAGCAAGTATATTGAGCCTCACTGATAATGACTCGAGCTCCAATCCTATCCGTGTCGCGAATCGTACAGACATGAATGAATGCGATGCACCAGAATCAAATAATACCGAAGCTGGAAAGGAGTTGACGAGAATAGTACCTGCCACAACCTCACCTGGTGCAACTTCTTCTTCCATAGCCATTATCATGGCCTGACCTTGTCCTCTGGCTGCTGGTCCCCTCTGCTGGAAACCTCTCTGCCTATTTTGGGTCTGAGCTTGGGCTTGTGCATACTGCTGGGGGTGTTGTTGCTGGAATGCCTGAGACTGAGGCGGCAAGGGCCTGGAAGACTGATACTGCTGCTGCTGAACTGGCACTGGGGCCGGTCCTCTCACCGAAGAGCTAGAAGGGTTGGATGCAGATGAACCACCCCTATTCGGGCAAGCCCCAATCCTATGATCTGCTGCTCCACAAGCCAGGCACAATTCCTGCGCCCTGCGACAGTCTGCCACCATATGGCCTGGCTTCCCGCAATGAGAACATCCTATCGCGGAAGTCTGCTTCTGCTTCTGCTGCTGCTGGTACGTCGGGGTCGAATGCTGAACCGACGTTACTAAGGCCACCCGCCTCGGAGTTCCAATGGTCAATCCCCTAGCTGCCGGGGCTGGAGCTGATGATTGGTGCATCTGACTGTGGGACCGCTTCCTACCTCTGGTCCTATCCACGATCCTCTGGGAGGTGTACTCATGCCTCCTAGCTACTCTCAAGACTGTATCGAACGTCTGGTGCTCGAATTGCTCAACCGCCAACAAGATCTCCAAATGCAGTCCCTGCTGGAACCGCTGGGCCCTATCAAACTCGGTCGCCACCAAGGTGGGGGCAAACCTACTGAGCCTAGAAAACTCCGATGCATAACTGTCGACTGATCTGCCTCCTTGCTTCAAGTTGGTAAATCTGGTCTGCAGGTCGTACCGAGCCACAGCATCAAAGTACTTCATCTAGAATCTCTCTCTAAACACTGCCCAAGTAATGGGTGCCACTAATCCCATGGCCTGCGCCGCCCACCAATTGCGAGCTAAATCCAACACCTGCAGGCATACCACCGCCACCTTCTCATTCTCGGGTGTCCTAGCTGCTTCCAGAATCACCTCGGTATCCTGAAGCCATGCATCCGCGGCAATCGCATCCTCGGTGCCGTCGAAGAAAGGAGGGTTCAATCGCTTGAAGCTGTTTGCCGCCTGGTTCCTTGGATGTCCGCCTCTAGTCAAAGCATCTTGAACTGCCCGGTGCAGGGCGTCGCTTCGACGATCCTGGGAAGCTATTAAGGTTCTGATGAGGCCTACTAAGGTACCATCATCAGGCTCTGCGGGCTGGACGGGCCAAACTGGTGACTCTCCTCTAGTAGGCACAACTCTGAATGCTATCCCGGAATGCTGGGCTTGATCTCCGGGTTGCTGCTGATCCACGGGACGTGCTACAACTCGGTGATCGGTAGGACCAGGTACAGTGCCACTGAAGAAGACGACACAGGAAACAATAAGGAAAGGACCAGGACAGATCAATAATATAAGCACATGATCAGGGCAAGAATCCAGGGATTCAGAAAATACGAACAGAGATCAAGGACGAGTACTGATTGAGACATCTATCTGGTAAACCCCCGCATATCTTGATTGACAAGACCTGCATGGGCCACCACTTAAACCATGTCACGCCCCAGAACCAGAATACTGGAGAGCGGGGGCAGACATAGCCAGCTACGTATACTGAAATGGAAACTACCTCGATATACGGTCACGGCTGTCTAGATATATGAGGGTTTACTACAAGCCAACAGTCTCTTATGGTCATGAACAAGCCTAGTGTCTCAATTACAGCAAGTAAGTAAAGTCGTAAGATGTATGATCATTAAATATACAATAATAAGGCGTCCCAAATATTATATATTCAGCTGATCATGAAGCTAGTCGTTACAAAATGTTAGGACTAGCAAGAGTTTAGTCATACATAATCAACCCTAGGATTTGTTAATCATGTTTACAGTCCATAGGCAGACAGTAAGTAAAAGTGCATCGAGCTAACAGGTGCTCGTCGGCTAAACGCCTCAAAAGAATAGTTTTACAATAAAGTGGGCAAGACAAAAAGGAAAACCCACTCTTGGCCCGGGTTCCGTCTAGTTGTCACCATTGGGCTGGAAGCTTGGTAGATCCTCGGAAGCTGCTACGAAATCTGGCCACACAAAACCAGCTGGGTCAACCCCAGAAAGAGCAAGTGCCACAAGGGGGCCACGAAATAAGAACAAAAGCCAGCAAATAGCACAAGAAAATCTAATATTAAAACTAGAATTACGAAAACATGACAGGATGATATACGACGAGATAACCATGGAACTATTCCGATAGCCAGGTTACAACCCGTAAACCAAACAAGGACCGGGGTTATAACCCTTCATCTGAACAGAACTTGGTTTCCCACCATTTATCGGCAAGATAATAATGTAAGAAATCATGACAGGAAGCAGTCTTGTACTGGATCAAGACATGGCTTGGACTGGTTATACCTCATTCAATCAATCACGGCCAAGCAGACGCTATGGCTTGCTACTTTAACTAACTAGGGTTATCACAGGCCTAATTACTAACAAGATGCAGTGAGATTGTTCCACAGCCACAAGTCCTGCAGACCATCCAGGTTACCCAGGTCAAAAATTAGGGGTTAAATTCAGGTGGGTACATCGTCCGGGAGACAAATGTACCCTTAGGTGACTTAGAGGGTGCAACACTCGACGGTGCGCTGGAAATGTGTCCTACTCGACGGCAGGCTACAGATGCCAAGAGCGCCCAGGTAACAGGATTGCCTATAGCTGTGTCATCTCTTCATGACTACTGTGTTATTCTAGTAATTAACCTTAATCCATTTTAGTAGGTACTCCTGACCGTGGTACTCAGGAGTCCCATCCTAGACATGATGTAAGACAGGACACGTGGATTTAACAAGCAAGCAAGAAAGAACCACCCACGGTGTCAAGGCAGGTCAAGTTAAGTTATCAAGTCATGCTACAAGTCAGGAGTGCGCCGCCACGGGCCACTATCAAGTTATCAAGTCACTGGGATTAATCACAAGTTACAAGTTAAGTATACACCCTACTGGGTCACTAGCAAGGAGTTCAGAGAATACCAAGATCATAAATCACAGAAAATCTCGAGAACCGTACTAGTCATAAATAATTACTGAAAACCGTGTTAGGCCGTGTCGGGTCAAGATAGCCGTGATGTGTTAAACAGATCTCAGGAAAACCCAATCCACAAAGAGAAACCAAATCGAGAAATAAAACCAAAACTCCAAGAGCCAATGGGTTAAGCAAGGGGTCAGGGGGCAGCGTACACACAAAAGCACGCACGCAGGGAAGCTACGTACGCACTAAAGCACGCACACAGGGGAGCTGCGTACACGAAAAGTCACGTACGCAGGGGAGCTGCGTACGTGAAAAGTCACACACGTAGGGGGAGCAGCGTACGCGAAAAATCACGCACGCTCAAGGAAAGCAGCGTACGCGAAAAGTCACGCACGCTCAAGGGAAGCAGCGTACGCGAAAAGTCACGCACGCTCAAGGGAGCAGCGTACGCGAAAAGTCACACACGCAGGGGGAGCTGCGTACGCGAAAAATCACACACGCTCAAGGGAAGCAGCGTACGCAAAAAGTCACGCACGCTCAAGGGAAGCAGCGTACACAAAAAGTTACGCACGCTCAAGAGACACGCTTCCAATATGAAGCGTACCCAAGTCTGCGTATGCTGCGCTAAAGAGCGCACGCAGCTCACTGTGCGTAAGCTAATCAGCTCTGCACACTGCTCACTGTCTTCTCCAAACAGCAAGAACACCATGGTTGATCTCAAGGCTACACAACATCATAACTTGGCCATCCGAACTCCAAATCCAGATTTCCAAAGTTCCAACTTGGGTGAAACTGAATGCTCTTCCATATGGAAACATCAAAATCCCATAAAATCCAACTTAAATAGATCAAAATCAAGCAAAATCCGAAAATAGAAAACTTAGATCTAGAACAATGGAGACTCCAAATCATAAAATACCAAGTTCTAATGTTGATCACCATGTCCTAATCTAGCAAATGGAAAAATAAAAGAGGGTTCTCATGTAGTGGCAAGATGCACTTGCCTAGGGTTGGGAGAGTTGTGTAGAGGAAGGAGAAGAAGAAGAAGAAGGAAATAAATGGTGGTTATGAGGAGAGAGAAAATGTTGGTGGAGTTTTAAAGAGGGTGGGATGTGGTGTGTTGAGGGTGTAGCATATGTTAAGGTGATCGAATACATAATAAACCAAACCAAACCATCCCAATTAAAACCGAGCCATGCCAAAACCCAAAATACGAGAAATATTAAAATTCCACAAGTTGAGAAAAAATAAAAATACATGCCAAAATCTAGATACGAGTATAATTACGAAATACAGGAATGAGGGTGACACAGGCCTTAGTGAGGACGATCGCTCCTACGGGAGCGGGGCATGACAGATTGGTATCAAAGCACGGCTTTATGTCCTTGGACTTCACGTCGATTTCTCAGTTTTGAAAGCTCGTCGTTGGAAAAAAAAGTGTACGCTCTCTCTCATTGTGCCTTGGGATGTTCCATACAATAAGTCTAATATTTTCAAAAGCTCATACAAGTACTCGGTTGAACGGGATCGATAGGCGAAGGCCTTTGTGCCGAACGATGTTAAACTTGAATCGATAAAAGAACACATGCTAAGTTACCATGTCGTGTGCGTGCCTGACTAGTCTTATGTCGACCTAGCAAATGAGCGTGCAAACTCGAATATATTTCGCATGAGATGGTTATGCGGCACAACTTAGTCCGTGTGTCGTGCACCTCGACTTTTGGGTACAATCGGGTTGCGAGCGATATCAAGTATCGCTCGATCGAGAACGGAGATACACTTTGAGTGTCTATCGATAGGAACCTTATCGAGTTAACGCTTAGGCATACCCGAAAGATTGGCTTGAATTTTGAGGATTAGTGCGAACGACTTAGTACGTCGAGGCGATGTGAGCGATTACGCTAGAGATTCGTCGAACGAATCTGAAGGATGTCTTAGCGCATGACGCGAACCTGATTGAGGACTAGATCGTATAGCTTGAATCTGAGTGGTGTATGTGATAGGTTCGAAGAAGAATAAAAATGAGTGTCAACGACTAGTCGAGTGGCTCGAACCCTGAGTGGTGTATGGACGTTATATAAATTGTTTGAGTGAGACTAAAGGATTTACGGATAGAACAAGTACGTCGGCGAAGCGATGCGATCGCGCAAAGCCTTAGAACATGTCAAGCTTAGTTGGCCGTGACTTCAAAAGTCCCGAACGAGATGTCGCTGGACAACTTGTCAATGGACAACGCGAGTTAGAAGATGGTTCGGAACGATGAATGAAAATGAATGGTCTTGATCGAGGAAACCTAGAGGATCGTGCATACGATTTTGGATTGATTCAAATGAATTGTGACTTGAGTTTGAACAACGATCTTGAAACTAGCTTGAGGAATAGCAGTTGAACTTGATCTTGAATATTAAATGAAATTGTGGAATATCCAACCTGGACAACAGTATCAACGCACGACTCGAAATCGATTGCAAAGGAAGATCGTCAGGTTACGCATATCGTCGATGGTATTAAGGCGTATCAAAGATCGATATGCGATAACTCGAGGGTACTCTGACTCGGTGAATGACGATCGTGCAAATGTCATTGTTCCATTGGATGCTATATTTGGGATGTTAAAAATGTGTCGAGGAAAAGATAGACTTGGCTCAAGGATTTTCTAGTTGAACGCATGACGGTCAGACTGTCGAATTGATTTGGCTTGGATGAAAATGTGAACGCTTGGATTTACTTCGACGATAACCCTAATGTCGACATGCTTGTCTTATGCGAGCGCAACTCCAGCCTCGCACATGCGTCGTGCCGATTAGGGCGATCACTCTGCGTGAGCGCTGGTATGGTGATTCATACAGCGGGGGTGATTGAACTAGCATGGCGTGGCAATTTGTGTGCTTCGACTTGTGGTGACGTGAAGGTGAACTTAAGAATGACTTGGTGTGCTTGATGATTGAGTTTGAGGATTGAGTAGGTCCAATCTGCGTATCAAGAATGAATTAGTCTAGACGCAAGCAAGAGTTACGCCCCGATGAGAATGATTATTCTGCGGGAGCGTTGCATGGTGATTCATGAACCACCGTGGATAATCGGACTCGCGTGAGATTGGAGCACAACGTATTGTCAATGCTAGACGACCTCGTGATCGAATACATGAATTGGTTAGAATTGGTGATTTGAATAGATTCGAATATGTACAACGATGTATTGATGCGAATAGGTGATCGTGCTCGATATTTAGAAATCTGAGTGACGCGAGCTTGGGTAGAAAACCCCCGTACGATCGACTTTGGTTTGACCCTAAGATTGGGGTCAGTATTGGCATTATTGTTGGGGAACTATGATTCCAATCCTGACATTGACTTAGCCTCGAAAAGAAATAGCCTAGCGGTTAGGCGAGATGCCCTGTTTCAATTGTTAGCAATCGAAAGATTGATCTTGAGGATTGGCAAGGAGGGATAGCATGAATCACGAATATAGGAAACCCTGCTCACAAGACTCGGCTGACATGCATATATTTTAGGGACGCCGGAGTATATGCATGATGCGACTCGAGTGAGAATGATGAATTCTCTATCACGCGGTTTGGCTGAATGCATGTTTTCTGGGGACACCTGGAATGCAGTGCACGATCCAGCCAAGTGATACGTTGAGTACAAACGAGACTTGAGGAATGGATGAGTGTCGAGAACTTGAAATCGTGTTAAAAGAAAGGAATGATACTAGTACGAGCGTGGCTCGGAATCAAGAAACGTGTGAGCGGAGTGTGCGTGAACGACACCAAGATTTGGCCCTAAACAAGCGAATAATATGGAATCGATATCGTGAAAGTAAAAGTTGGTATAACGAATTGAACCATTGATAGGAAGATATACTCGATGATAGTACAATACGTGGTCTTGAATCGGACGAAAATTACTTAGACTTGGTCGACCCCGCTAAGAAGAAATCATACTGATTTCGTTGACACAAACGCTTGAGAAGCGAATCGGGTCATCTCGATGACCGAGATAAATGAAAGCTGAGTTTGCTTCAGCCTACGACCCTCGCATTTGACGAATTACAACGTGCCTCGTAAAACCATTTTCGTCCTATGACACGGAGAAATAGCAACCAAGACGAGGAAACACTTGAATTGAATAAGTACCATCAACTCTAAAATGAATGAAAGGCTATTCAATAAAATCGACCAAACACGTGCGACACGGAACTTAGAAAGATATCAAGTATGGTTCGATGCCATTGAACGATAGAGCCATTCGATGAAATCGTCTAAGAAATATGACGACACGAGTTATGGAATGGTAGAATAACCTGCACTCAGAAAGTCTCGAGGACGAGACTTATTTTGAGTGGTGTATTATGTAACGACCCGCTCCGCCCTAGCGGAACGCCGATTCAAATGGCAAGTGCAACGACTCGAACGAGCCGTCGACCCGAAGAGTTGGCATCGACCTGAAGAAGAATCGATGCAAGGCTTACATTGGCTCGTCAAGATGAATCCAGACTTAGACTTTCAAAGGCGCGCTCGGAGTATCGCTCGGCCGATGCGAACATAGCTAAGGTGGATGGCTCCGATGAACCCGTCTTTGCTTAGCCTAGACACATAACAATACGAACACTATCACGAAATCGCTAGGCGATAACACCGCACATGCTAAAAAATGACTCAACGCACCTAGCTAAGGGAATAATCCCATCTTGTATGCTTGTATAGAATATGGAAAGGAACTTGGAAAATGTGAACTCTCGTACTGCGCTCCACGCTCGTGCTAAGGCACAAGCTTACGTTCAAGTCACTTATGCGTTCAAACAATGAAATAATGAATGGTTTACAACAATAAAATGGGAAGAATATCAACATAGTCGTTCCGAGTAGAGTATAGCAACATTGAAAGATTATGGGACCGATGGGTCGCCAAGGCGACTCCCGTACTGGGAGTTGCGTAATGCGTGAATGAATGAATCAACGAATAAATGAATGAATGAATGAATACGTGAATGAATCGATGAACGAATGAACAAGTGAAAGAAAGAAAGACAAGAAAGAATACATGAAAGATAAGAAAGGAAAGAATGGCTAGCGACAGGTGTGACGGGCACGTGCAACGGGGCTCGCTTCCTGCGTTGCACGGATGCCAACCTGGTCGATAACGTATTATGGCTAAGGGTTAGCCTATGGCTCAGAGATAGCCGCTAAGTTTAAAATGTCAAGATAATACGAAATGATCGTAGACAAACGGCATGGGCGATGGGGGGAATACCGTGGCCGTGCAGTGATTCTGCGGCACGGGCGTTGTGTGGAGTATACCGTGGCCGGCCTAGGCGGAATCAAAAGTCGGGGCTTACGGGCTGCCTGGGTGCGGGCTTGGGCACCGGGAGACGTAAGTACAAGGTATTTCAAGAGACTTAACAGGGTGTACCAGCCATCACCCTATGCTAAGTTGAGAAATACCAAGAAGAAATGTCCAAAATGGCTTGTAAAGCCAGCGACCAGTGCATATAGATTAAGTGGACTTTGCTGGTGGCTATCCACGTGCAAGTCCTTGCATTGAAATCAAAGTAGTCTAAGTTAAATGAACAAGTGCCCTACTGAATGGCATGAAACGTATCACACCAAATAACAAAGAGTGCTTCATGCAAATGAGTTAGAGAACGTGTCTACGACGTGCTAGGACCCAAGGAAGGGACACGCTCTTGATAATGAATGTTTACATGAGACATGTTAAGTTATTCCTTATTAATTGTTGACTAACTTGGTTTACTTTGGACAGGGAAGGCCGGACGGTAAGTATGGATAAGTCGTACATGTATTTCCATACGACACTTGTATTCGACAACAAGAGATAGGCTATGAGATATGCCATGAAATGATCCTAAGACAAGATTAGAAAGAAAAAGAATGATAGACGGTGCACAAAAGTAAATATAACATGTTTGGTAATGATAGCATTGTGGGCGAGCTAGCCTCCCCACCAGTGCATAACAATGTACTGATAACCCCACAGTCTGCTTGCAGGATATAGGAGACGCCGGCGGGTGCGGAGCTTCCATCGAACATGTTAAGGCACGGAACCAACTCCGGGGCCTTGGGACGTTGCAAGAAGCTGAAGTACCCTATACAGGACATAATGTATCGGAACATCGCCATGAATCATTCCATGTTGTAAGCCACTTGGCACGTCTTTTATGTTTCAGAGAGAGAGCTTGAGCGACTTATAATATCGGCCTAGCACCGCTTGTAAACTTCTTGAATATCAATAAAGAGTTGAATTCGCCTCTACTTGTGTTCATTTACTTTCCGCTGCAATGGGGACACTCTGTGCGACTCTGTGGCCTAGCTCAAATCGGCCGTTTCTGGACATGGCCTTGCACGGGTACAACCTAGGCCCGTGCGGCATCACGCCTTAGCAAGGACGATCGCTCCTACGGGAGCGGGGCGTGACAATCGTCGATCGATTAACCAAGTTAGCGCATTTTATTGCCATCAAAGTTACTTGGAGCGTTGATCGCCTGGCGCAGATATATCTTGATAAGATAGTACGGCTGCACGGAGTTCCAGTATCTATCGTCTCTGATTGGGATTCACGGTTCATGTCGCGATTCTGGAGTAGCCTTCAGTCGGCACTGGGTACCAAGTTACAGTTCAGCTCAGCTTACCATCCTCAGACCGACGGCCAAACGGAGCGTGTCAATCAGATTCTCGAAGACATGCTACGACTCTGCGCAATTGACTTCAAATCAAGCTGGGACAATTATCTACCTCTGGCCGAATTTGCGTACAACAATAGTTATCAATCCAGCTTTCAAATGGCACCGTATGAAGCCTTGTACGGGCGCAAGTGCCGATCAGCCATTTGCTGGGACGAAGTCGGAGAGCGGCAGATTCTCGGCCCGGAACTGGTGGAACAGACCGTGCAAAAAATTCGGCTCATTCGAGAAAGACTAAAGACTGCGCAGAGTCGTCAGAAAAGCTATGCAGACGTTCATCATCGACCTCTCGAGTTTCTAGAAGGCGATCACGTGTTTCTCAAAGTGTCGTCCATGCGGGGAGTTACTCGGTTCGGTGCAAAGGGGAAGTTGAGTCCGAGATTCGTTGGACCGTTCGAAATACTTGAACGGGTCACCCCAGTGGCCTATAAAATTGCCTTACTGCCGGCGCTTGAAGGTGTACACAATGTCTTCCATGTCTCTCAACTGCGGAAGTACGTGCACGACCCGAGCCACGTGGTAGATTTTGGCCAGCTGGAGCTAAAGTCCGACTTATCCTACGTTGAAGAGCCAGTTCAAATCATAGAACGGAAGGATAAGCTGCTGCACAATCGAGCGATCCCTCTCGTCCGCGTCCTCTGGAGGAACCATTCGGTCGAAGAGTCGACGTAGGAGCTTGAATCGGAAATGAAGGAGAAATTTTCTTCGTTATTCTCGTAGAGGTAGGTTCTATCTTTAAAGTTTCGAGGATAAAACTTTTTATTAGTTGGTTATGGTGTAGTGCCCCGTCCCTACATCGTGCCCCATTTCCGTCCATGGGGTGCGCGAGAAAGGAACACTGTCGATATCGATTTGGTCGGGACCGATAGGTCGGAATCGACCGAGTCGATCGAACGAGAACGGTTGAATTAAGATCCATTCCACGTTATGGAATGGCTTCTTCGGAACCAAGTCCCATATTCAGCGGGTTGCACCTCGAGGATTGGCTCTGCGGCTGAGTCGGGAGAGACCTCTCGTTGCTCTGATTTTTCATACCGCACTTGATTTGGATTGGCTTTTGTTTTCGTGAATACGCTTTTCGTGAATGTTTTTCGAATGAGTTTTCGTAACTTGCGTTTTCGAGCTTCGCATTCATATCGAATTTCCTTGAATTATACAGTGTTCTAATCAGTTGCTTATGGGATTGCAGGTGATCGCGTAGGCGACGTCAGCGCAGCCAACCGGTCGCTCGCTTGAAGCAAGGCTAAGGCGAGTGGCCGACCTCCTTCGTCCCGTCCCTCTACTTCAAAACTCAATATGTGAAGTAAAATGAATGCTTGTCATAATAGTGTAGAATCAATGAAATCGTGTCACGATACTTCACGAAACACTTGTTATCGAACTGCCGATTTTAGAAATAGAAAACATGCTTCCCTATGCAATTATACTTGGTCTATGCCAAACCAATGAATGAATCAATTAATGCTTATCGCAACGATACGGATAAATGAGTAAATCAACTAAGTTCCAAAGAAAACGGTCATTGGACAACTTGTCGACAAGGTGTAGTTTTCCTCGAACGGTTACCTAGGCCAAGGGACCGATTCGGCCCGGAAGGAACGAGTGTATAGCAAGCGCCAGCCCTTCATCGGCGTGAGTTATGCAGGAACTTTCGCACAGGGCTCGCTACCCGACGCGAAAGGGTCGCCGTCTAACTCAGCTATATGTCCGCGATGGCTTGAAATTGCCAGTAGCCTTCACACCCTTCTTACTGCTTAACAAATGCACGTGGCACGGGGTGAATATGATAGTTGCTCAATGTTATACAATTTCATATGCTTGCCTCAAAACATGTTAACATGCAAATCGAGTAGGATGGTTAGAAAGATCATTGAAATAGCAAGCTAACATGTTTACAAAACTTCTTGAATCAAATGCAGAGCTTGGATTTAATTAGCCATTTGCCAGTACATGTGTTTCGTGCTGATCCTCGCTCTTTGCAGGTCCCGCGAACTAGGAAGGACGCGCCAGCTAGCTCGGCGGCGTTCGTGACTTTTGAAGCTTCGGCCGTGCGTCGAAGACTTACTCTGCGACTCCACTTTTGAAGGCTCTCGACAGTCCAAGGAAAATGACTCAGCGTCCCTCCCATCCAGGTCAATGGAGTACTTGTGTATATTGAGGGATGTGTGCAATGTATGGAACGGCTATCTCATCGGCACTCTTTTATAATCGAGTCATGTTGTAGCCCGTACGGCAATGAGTCTTGTATCAGAGTCTGTAAAAGATGTTCATTATCAATAAAGATCAAGTTTCCTTTACTTATTGTGTGTATCAATTTGTCTGCGTGCTCTCTCTTAGATCTCGTATCTCGGATTACCTTATGACTTGGCCTTGTGCGATCGCAAATTAGGTTCGCATAGTATCACGCCCGGGGAACGACTATCGATTCGACGGAATCGAGGCGTGACAGTTTGTGATTGAGATTACTTATTATATTGTTCTCCTTTCGGAGCATGTTCTAGATTGTGTTAGATGTTGTGACCTAGGACAGCGTTCTACCGCCGACACTGCGGCGTAGGCTGGACGTACCCACTTCTCGTGCCCTTACTCTGGGTACGGGTCGTGACAATCGATTCCAATGCTCTTGTAGCGCTAAAATCTATATGGTTGACTCAAATCATCGGGTTTGTGTCGGTTGACTTTTTAGTCAACGGTACGTCTCGACTTGCGTGTCACGGATTCTGAATTTGAAACCGTAACTTTCTTTAGCCAAAAATCTTTGTCTACTTTTTATTTAAGATTATTATTAGATTAAATTATGATTCTAGATGATTTATTCTAGAATTAATTAGGATAACCTATTAGCCACTTTATATGGTTTTTAAAATAGGATTTTAGACCTAACTTGTGGTTATTCATGTGACGGGGTTCGTACGATGATGGTATGGTTTGATAGCTTTTACAACAGAGTTCACCTTGTTTTCAACTTGTGAAATCAATCCGTCCAGGAATTCAGACAAGTACTTGTTTATTCTTTCATGTACAATTACTTATATTGTAGTATTTTACTTATACATGATATCTTTTTGTGTCTTGACTATTTACACACATGATAGCAGAGTAACTTATTCATGATACATGTTTTCTTATTATCATCATCGTGATCATGTTTTGTTATTGTGAGGGATAGATGTGAGGGAGGTATAATTATAATTAGGCACGTAGAGAAGACATATCGTTGGCATCTCTCCCATTTACGGGGATGAGCCATTTTCTATCGTTTATTACCCAAGCCCTCCACGTGTAGGAACATTATACTTCTTGTGACACATGCACTTTTATTATTTTCTCATGAGTTCCTTCAGTCTTTCCATGCTTGGTACTTCCTTTATTAGTTTATTATATTGTATATTTTCTTGTTCATATTATACATGTTTCTCTTGATCATTGTTCACATGTTTAGTGTTATATTGCTTTATATTGCACTTGCATTGTCATGGCTTAGACTTGTACTTATTCTAATCCAGACTGGATAATTATTTTTTAGCTGTAGACGACGTGATCTGTCCTGAGGTCTACGGTGAGTATGTTGGAGACACCGACGTCCCCGATATACCAGATTCTGGCACTAATGAGAATTAGCATTTTTTTAGCTTATGCATTCACATTGGTTAGTAGTCAAAGCTATGGATTCTAGTTTATCTATTCTTGCTACCAGGTTTGTTCCTGAGACTATATGAGTAGTAGTAGATTATTTGACAATTTTCTTTAGTATTTATTTGAGACTATTAGATATAGTTTTATTGTGAGCATTGGTGATTTAGATGTGGATGTTATATATGTGTTGTTCTGGTTGTGGACCATTGTTCTTATTGCGGTGTAGGTTGGACTTGGTCACGTACTTGTTGTAACCCCTTGTGTTTGACTTAGAAATTTTTTTTCCCGAATTTATAAAACCTTTTCCAATTTTCATCGAATTTTTTCAGAGTTTCTAGAATGCCAAATTATTTTTTTTAAGTCATTGTTTGATTTAGATCCTTAGCCATGACATATTTAGTCATGAGATGACTAGCCCATGGTTTTGATTATGGCCCATGGCCGGTGGCACATGGCCAAGATTAGTTAACTCTAACTAAATTAGTTAGCTAGCTAATTAATGGTTAGTGGTTAGTCATGGCTACTAAGCCATGTGACCCTCCTAGACTCTTCCATACAACCATACATTTCCTTACTTATCCCTCTCCTCTACACAATTTACATGGAATGCCCATGGTTGCTTGGTCTTCAAGCTCTCCGTACTCTATTTAATGGGGCATTCCCCATTCTTCTGGACACACATAATTATTATAATTTACAACAATCACAAGATTATAATTCTCTCTCACCCACTCCTCTCTCAGTCTCTTCCCTGGCCACCTCGCCGGAGCCATCCTCACCAGCCCCCTGTCCCGATACTCCACCTATCCATAACTACCACTAGTCTCAACCCACCGCCAGCACCACCATTAGTATCACCATCGCCAGCATTCCCCTCCGGCCAACACCTATCGCAACCAATCCTTTTGGTCGCGGGCCCAAAAGGATTAATTTGATTTTGGACTTTGAGTCCTACATGACATTTACATATTTTATTGACAAAGTGGACATTGGTCCTATAAATGATTAATTGGGTTTAATAAATATATTAATTATTTGTCTTCATAAATTTACATATATATTATACATAATTTCTTGAAGTCAGTTATGACTAGTAATTTTTTATGAATATTTTATATAATTTCTTAAGAATATTGCATTCTTATCATGACTAATTTCCTTAAATATTCCTTTTAGCCTATTTAATCAAATCGTGATCATGTCTAATCAAATTATTTTCTTTTCTCGATCATCGTACCAACTTCCAATCTGGACTTCTATATCTTAAACTGGGCAATTTCGACTATTCTTGACTTAATGGAACAGTTTGTTTCATCGTTTGGGATCATTTATTGGGATTTAGCTTCTAAGATATTCTATGTCGACACCAACTACTTCAGGCAAGTACACCATGCTTTATCTTTTATTATATATTATAAATGCTGCTATTATATCTTTTCTAGTTGGTTTTCATATTGAGACACGATTCTGACACGTGATGACATTGCTTTAATTTGATTCATGAACAATGATCTGGACCCATTTAGAATCCTTGATCACCTTCTGAATCACCTATTTTAGAATATTTGAATCACTTGTTACATGAATCATGGAAAGGGGAAATGCCAAGTAGTTATGTGACTAAGAGCCAACCGTCAGAGTCATTTCAGAATGATAGTTCGACATACATCTCACGTATGTTCAAGCCGTAACTTTAGAATCACCAACCCAAGCCGGTCACATAATGAAAACGAAATTTCAAACACACTTAGCATAGTTTTGTCATACTTGATCTTGTACGATTATTTTGGTAGCATAGTTAGTTCTTTAAATTACTTGTCTTTATCTACCATTTTCTTAGAATTATTTATCATTATCTAGTATAATATTTTATTGTCATGTACAGTCTCTTTATCTAGTTACTTGTTATATTATTTACATGGATTTATTCTGTTTATTACGATATTGTGTGTGGTATTACTTGTTCCAATCCTGACTGGATAACTATTTTTAGGTATTGTCGACGACCGTTATACCTCTCTGGACCTTTGGACCATCTGATGAAGCAGGACGAAGTTATATTCGGATGGAGCTATTTAGGACTTTTACTTGCAAGTTTTTTCTTCTTAGTTTCATTTCCATTCGTTGCTACCGGATTTGTCTCCGGGAGACTTTCATGGTTTTGTAATGAATTTGTGATCAAACTCTTGGAATTCACTTACTTTATGCTACTTTAATTATTAGTTTATCAAATTTAGATTATTTCCTTATATTTTGTATCTCTTTAGCACTGTGATTGAGTTAGCTTGCTTGACTTACTAGAACAGCGTGCTACTCCGCTAACGCGACGTAGGCTAAACGTGTCTCATGATCCCGTACCCTAATATCTTGCGGGCACGGATCGTGACACTTGTATCCCAAAAGTGGGAACAGTCGTGACAAGTTTTTATGGTGGCCCATGCAGGTCCAATTTTGCAAAAGGTTGCAAACTCGTTGTTGTTCTTAAGTTAGCCATACTATGCGAGCATGCAGATAGAGTTAAAATTAGGAAGTATGAATAATTATATGAGAGGTTATATCATCCACAAATAGTATTTTCAACCCTATGAGTCTATTTTATCTTTAGATTATGTTGTCGCCCATTGCATCCTGCTTGATTTTGTCCGTGATTTCTTTAATATGTCTGCATCTATCGTTCTAATCATGTCCTTTTTGTTTCTTTTTAGTTAGCAATGGTTGATACAAGGCGTAGTACAATCCGTAGGGGGAGAGAGAGTAGCTAACCTATATTCTACTCCCGAGCCCGAGGGACCAACAGTAGAGAGTATTGAGTTCATAGAGCCGACTGACCATCACCAAGAGAGAGTTAGTGATGAGGAGGACCCACCACCAGCATCAGCACCAGCCAAAAAAGTAACTATGGATAAAGCTCTTATTCTTGCGATACTCCAAGGAATGATAGACACTCAGCAGAGGCATGCAGATGTTTTAGAGAGGAGCGTAGCAATACAACAAGATCATATGGATACTATTGAGGGGTTTTGCAATCCAAAAAAACTGAACCAACATAGCCACATAACTGAACAAATATAGCCCTGTATATCACCTTAATATGAAGAACTGTAACTGAAAAAAAACCATAATATGAAGTACTGAAACTCCAAAAGTGATACTGATACTTAATATGAAGAATTGAAACTCCAAAGCATATATGAATGCATGGAAAAAAAAACACAACATTTGGATATGGTTAGTATAGGAAGATGTTAAGAACTAAAACAGTTCTTGTAAAGTTACAAAATTGATACTAAAAAAAAGTGATACTCAAAAAAACTTCCAAATCTGTACTTTCCAAATCCAGATGACGGGATTCCAGGATTCGATTCCTCCTTGGGGCAAAGACTTTGATACTTTCTCATCATATATGAAGAACTGAAACTGATTCTCCAAAAAACAATAGCACATCATACAAAAAACTGATACTCCTCTTGGTCCCCATTTGCAAAAAAACTGAATCAATATAGCCCACTGTATCATTTAAAAATTGATACACAAAATGGAGAATGTATCATTGAGAAATTATATGTCCTCATCATAGCCTTGTGTTATCATTCAAAAAACCATAGAAGACTGAACCAACATAGCCCCAGACTAGAAAACTGATACCTATGCATGGACTTTCACATCATAGATTTGGACAAGAAAACTAGAATAGTAGATAACCTGGACATGAAATATATGTCTGTGTATCATTCAAAAATGCTTTAGAAGTCTGAACCAACAAAGGAAAGTGTATTATTAAAAACTGACACTAAAAATGAAAAACGTATCATGAGAAAATATATTTTCTCATTATAGGTCAGTGTGTCATTCAAAAATTCATACATATAAAATCTATAGTGTGTCAAAAAAAGTGGTTCAAAGTATTCACCATCACAGTCATCATT
Source organism: Iris pallida (assembly GCA_029216955.1). Lineage (NCBI taxonomy): Eukaryota > Viridiplantae > Streptophyta > Magnoliopsida > Asparagales > Iridaceae > Iris > Iris pallida. The sequence goes on along the minus strand of JANAVB010005796.1, from coordinate 20,720,566 downwards.
GCCAATTTATATGTTTTAGACTCAAAGGTAACACCTTCCACACAAATAAAGTATCATGGTGCCACCCATTGGAAAGCAGAATATGTGCGAGACCGTAGAAAGCAACACTACTCATCCATAGATAATAGACACAGTTATTTGGTCATGTCAAAATTTGATACATGTGTGCTAGCCTCCATTGTTCTCTAATTAGGAAGAGTTCCCTTGCAATGCTTTGTCGGTCATGTTAGACCAATAATATAACTATATTTTTGTGTATGGTTATTTGATTAAGTTTAACATTATGATATCACTAATACTTATATTATCACTATAATATTGATACTTAAACTTAACATAGTCCTAATCAGCATTAAACTTATCACACTTACTACAATGTATATTGCTTTATTCGTCTAACATATACATACAGAAAAACAATAATAAAGATCAATATGGACATATGCAATAAATAAGTCATGATGGACCAAAGACAACGCCATCCCACAAGATTTTCCTGAACCACCCGACGACATCTCCGGAGCCATACCCTCAGGAGTTTTACTGGGAAAAAGTCATCAAAGAAAAAAAACTAGGGTAGATAATAACCCTGGATCACGTTTGCATATCTTTGGACAGCTGCCGTCAAGGAAAAAGCCATCATCTGTCAAGTGAAGAAGCCAAGCCATGCCATCATTATATCATGACTCTAAAGAAGCCTGCACCTGCTAAAGTATATCTGGAGTCTATAATGAGTTTGTAAACACAAGAAATAGATAGCAAATAGAAAGCTAGGGTAGATAATAACCCTGGATCATGTTTGGGCAGACAGTCGAATGATCCGACGGATCTTCGCAAAAATTCGAAGGATGATCCGATTGGACCACAGAAAAGCTTCTGTGATCATTCGGATTATCCGACGGACATCCGCAAAAATCTGACGGATAATACATCTTGTTACCGTTTGGAATCCAGTAGTCGGATCACATCCCATCGATGATCCCAATGCTATATTTATAGCCGTTGTACTATGCAGGTGGATGATCCGACGGACTTTCGCAAAAATTTTACGGATTTCCGTCAGCCGGCTGAAAATTACATTATTGCACTTTCCATTTCTTTGGTTATAAATAACCCTTTATTCAAGGACGATGCTTTGAGCCTACAAATTTCTAATATACCAAAGCTTATCCACAAACACTCCACCAAAGCTTTTACTTACATATCCATATATTATGTTAGAATGTTCTTAAGTTATAAAAGTGAGATCTTCATCTCGTTGTAAGGAGATCAAAATCTTCTTGTGAAAGGTTGAAGTTGGATAGTCTTCGGATAAAAGTTTGCGAAAAGTTGGAGAGTCTTTAGAACAAAGCTCTTGTATTGAAGTCAAAGAGGCCTTCGAATAAAAGCTCTCGTGTAAGAAGTTGGTAAGCCTTCGGATAAAAACTCACGTTGTACTATTTGTGATAATAGTGGATTAAAGCTGGAGAGAATTCCAGGACTAGAGTGCCCTTCAGGAGGATACCAAGATACATCGGGTGTCGGTATTATTTTTGCTTCTTCTCTTGCAATCTTAATCTTTAAATTTCCTATTAGCAATCGTTTAGTGCTTAATTAGTTAGCTTGACCCTATCCCCCCCTCTAGGGTGCTTTCAGTTGGTATCAGAGCAAGGACTCTATTGTTAGTCAAGTAGATCCTTATTATTTTTCTAGTGCATCTTATTCCTTCTCCTCCAATAATGAGGGTTTTACTACTAGTAGCATAGACAATCATATTGTAACCCCTCTTCTCGATTTTTTTTTAATTTTTTTAATTTTATTTTCTTAGTTAGAAATGATGTTGTTATATTTTGATTAATGAAAGAATTGGCAAACTATTTTTATATGATTTTATAAACGATATTTAGATTTATTAATTGTTTAAGATTGAAAATGTATTTTAAGTATTATTTAGAAGATTATTTCAAAGAATTATTTTAAAGTATTATTATCATTTACAAAGTATTGAGTTAGCTTTGGTTAAATGTATTTTAAATATTATTAATAATAATTAGTATTACTTTTAAATCACTTTAGATTAAATTTAGAATTTAGTAGACCTAATATTTATTTGGTTTAATTTTAAAGGATATGTCCAATTATTTAAAATAGATTTTTGATTTATGAAGACATACTTTATTTATTACTATCGATTATGTTTAAAATTTGAGTTTACAAAATCTATTTTAAATAGTATTTGATAATATTGAATATATCTCAAACTATTATTGTGATTGACGTTTGATTTATCTAGGTTTATTTAGAATTACTTTTTGTTTTGATAATACTAAATAAAATATGTTAAACTACTATGGTTATCAAATATTATATTTAGATTTGATTAAATTAAAGCTTATGTATTTATTTAGGATTTAAATTATGATAGGACTTGGGGATTAGAATCAATATAATTTATCTCGTTGGTGTTTTAAATGAAAATCGGTTAGTATTTAAATTCTGCCCATACAATCACTCCTTCGGGTGCTTGAACTTGGTTTTACATTTGATTTCGCCAAAATCATATTGTGATTAGAACAAATCCATATCAAAGGCCTCAAGCTAATCTACCTGGCTTTTATCCTAATTTATATATATAGGCCGACTGTGAAATCGAACCCCCTTGCTAACTTCCAACCCGCAGCTACTTCGGCCATCACCTAGACCGTCCTAAACCGTCTCAACCTTCCCGTTCCTTTGTCACCAATGCCAGGAACCCCATCGCCATGTTTCTCAAGGCCGTCGCACCCGACAACATCCCCTCTACCATCTGGACGACCACCCCTCTTCGACCACTACCCAACATAGCCCTGCCATCGCAGATTCCCACGTCCACGTCCATCACCATCCTCACAACCTCTCAATGTCCCTGTGTCTGTGTGTCCACCATCATCAAGGTCACACAGCCATAGTGTCGTGTCCATTCTTCTTTTTACTATTTTATTACTCGTACATCCTTCCCTGCCGTGCCCAACCATCCCGGACATGGCGATACAACAAAAACTATAGCCCTCTCGTCAATTACCTGATCAATTCCAGCAACCATGCCTTCCGCCGTCGAACTATGGAGCGCACCGTCGGGCACCACCGTGCCTGACCCCCACCGGGGTCAGCCGGTACTGATCGTCGCTTCCCGGAACGTGTGCCTCTGCGCGCGCGGTGCCGCTTCACAATAACAACGGTTGTGCCACCCGAGCATCGTCCTTTCGAGCGTACACCGGTGATCGTCCACTGGAGGAGCACGCCAGCGCTGTGATGACCGATGTGGATGCCATCCTCCGCGTCAGTCCAGCGTCGACGTTGCTCGATTTCTCGAGCGTCGGTGACCTTGGTCGAGCCTTCCGTACAGAATCAAGTCACCGAAGTCGCCCATCTCCACAGAGTGCCGCTACCTCTGCGTGTGCGTCGTCCATTGGCTGTTACCAACCCTCATCGGCTGCCGACGATGAGACTGCCTCGCGCCCGACCATATACGTCAGATCCGGGCACCACTTCCTGAGCCACGCTCGATGCCTCTGTCCGCATGTCCCTCGTGCCTAAGCGGCATCCGCCACGACCATCCCGACGAGCTTAGCATCCCATGGTGAGAGCCCATGTCCCGAGCAGCCGCCTCGCCGCCTCCCCCTCCGCTCGCTTCTCCACCAGAGACCCCTGGCGTCACCCCTTAGACGAGCTCTCTCCGCCTGCCTTTTCCCTCGGGTGGGGAACTCTGTGAGTCCCTCTTCTCTCCCAATCTCTTTCTCTGTTATGAATCTTCCATTTGTTTTCCATTTTGGTTTTTGTTGATTATTCTGTCTTTCATGAGTCTTTGGCCAGAATGAGAAAGGTTGGGTAATTTATTAGGATTTTCTAAATCTTGGTTAGTTAGTTATTATTTCATTTTACTAACTATATTAGTATATACCAATGGGTACATATATATATATGTATATATTTAATTGGAGTACATTGTGTAGATATAATTCTATTATTATATATTTCATGGTATTAGATTTTTGGGTCTTTTATAAATATACATGCTATAGGGCCTCATAAAAGTAGCATACAGGTATATTTTAGTATATATCTTTTAGTATATTTTCTTAATATGGGTTAACATATAAATATAATAATTTTTTCTTGGCTTCCAAGTATTTAAATAAAATATTTGACAAATAAAATATATATAAGTTTCAAGTATGACATATATTTCTAAATAGATTATAGGTATTGGTTTTGCTACTATTTCTGTTATTAAGATTATTATTAATTTAGGAAATTATATATTATTAATTTTCATAATTATATTGTAATAAATATATTGGGCTTATAGGGCTTTATATATATATAGTTGATTTATAATGAAGTTATACATATAGTTATTTCTTTAAAAAAATGTTAAATTAGGGATTTGAACCATTTGGCCTTTATATTATTTATATAATTTCAAAGTATTTACCTAAAAATATTATTGTAATATTTGCTATCAAACTAGGTTATAATTTTATTGTAGTGACGATTTTTCTTGGTTTTCAAATATGTATCTAAACCAATTTTCACTAGTAATATATAGTTACTAGATATAATAAATATTTTCTGAATTAGTTGGATATATTTATATTTATATTTATTTTTTTCGATTCCTATCTAAATCGTGATTAGTCATACGCTTCCATCTCTTATGATGTTGACTTCTTTATGTCAACCCTAGGCTAATTGGATTATCCTGGACCCAAGGACTATCGGTTTCACCAGCAAAGGACCTCAGGCGAGTACATCTCTGATAGTTTTCATATTTGATCATCTCTATGAATCATGTACGTAGTAGTGTTTTATATTGATATTTTATTGGTTCTTGACACGATGTTACACGAGATAGTAGTTATGGATTCTTTACATGTTGTTCGTGACCAATCTATTACCGTGTTCGTAACCTGTTTGGATCCATGAGTACTAGTCGGGCGGGAAAATACTCTAGACATGTAAACAAACCTAAAACTATTCGTGTCTGATAGCAGTCGCACACTTCACGTACGGGGTGCCGGATCTTATTCGTACCTGATAGCAGTCGCACATTTCATGTGCGGGGTACCAGATTTACCCTTAGCCGTTTACATGTCGAAGTAGTACTTCAACTCACTAGATAGGTACAGTTTCTGGTTCTACAGTATACATTGCTAGCTACATGTCTACTCTGTTTTAGTACTCACTTGTTATTTTTACCATGCTCAGTTTTTGCCATGATTCCATGCTTATCTTTTCGTCGTGTACTTCTTTATTATTTACAGATTTATGGATTTTGTCATTTATTGAAACTGTTGTGAGAATGTACTCGTTCCATTCCTGACTGGGAACCAACATTTTTCAGGTTAGCTGTCACGCCCCAGAACCAGAATACTGGAGAGCGGGGGCGAACATAGCCAGCTACGTATATTGAAATGAAGTCCATCTCGCTATACGGTCACGGCTGTCTAGATATGAGGGTTTACTACAAGCCAACAGTCGCTTACGGTCAAGCCTACTGTCTCAATCTCAAGCAAATAATATAATTACAAGATGTTTGACCACCAAATATACAATAAAAGGCGTCCCAAATATTACATATCAGCTGATCATGAAGCTAGTCGTACAAAATGCTAGGACTAGCAAGATGTTAAGTCATACATGATCAACCCTAGGATTTGTTAATCATGTTTACAGCCCGTAGGCAGACAGTAAGTAAAAGTGCATCGAGCTAACAGGTGCTCGTCGGCTAAACGCCTCAAAAGAATAACTTTACAATAGAGTGAGCGAAAAAAATAGAAAACCCACTCGTAGCCCGGGTTCCTTCTAGTCGCCACCATCGGGCTGGAGGTTTGGTAGATTCTCGGGTGCTGCTCCGAAATCTGGCCACACAAAACCAGCTGGGTCAAACCCCAGAAAGAGAAAGTGCCACAAAGAAGGCCACGAAATAAGAACAAAAGCCAGCATATCAGAACATAAGAAAATGAAAGAAAGTACAAGTACATCAGGGCAATAAACGACTAGGGATGTGGAACCATTCTGGGAGCCAGGTTACAACCCGTAAACCAAACAAGGACCGGGGTTGTGACCCTTCGCCTGAATAGCACTTGCCTCTATCCATTTATTGTTAAAGCAAGTAAAACAATCATATTCAGGAGTACCAGAGTACAGGGACTAGACAAGACTTAGACAGGGATAGACATCATCCATTCACAAGCGGCCAAGCAATTATTACGGCTTACTAATTTAACTAACTAGGGTTGTCACAAGCCTAGTTACTAACAAGATGCAATGAGAATTTTCCAGTCCCAAGCCCTGCAGACCATCCAGTTATCCTTCCGCGGGTTGAGAGTATGGTTGGGTACATCGCCCCGGAGACGATATACCCTTAGGTGACTTAGAGGGTGCAACACATGACAGTGCGCTGGAAATGTGCTCTACTCGTCGGCAAGCTACAAGTCCAATTAAGAGCGCCCAGATAACGAGATTTCCTGTGACTGGAAATTCTCCATGAACTATAGTTTGATCTGGTCATTAGCCTAATCCATATTCAGTATGAATCCCTGACCGTGGGAACCAGGGAGTCACGTCCTAGACATGATGCAAGACAAGACAAGTGGATTGCACAAGCAAGCAAGCAGGAACACCCACGGCGTCAAGTTGATTATACGAGTCAAGTTAGCTGTCGCAACAGCATCAAGTCAAGTCAAGTTACAGGTTACAAGTCAAGTCAGGAGTGCGCCGCCACGGACCACTATCAAGTTATCAAGGTAAATCATGTCAGGGTACTTGTCAGGAGTGTGCGACGATGGGCCACTATCATGTCAGGTTGGTCATGTCAGGAGTGCACCACTACGGGTCACTGTCGTGTTATGCTAGTTCCTTGTCATACCATGCCATGTACAATAGTCATTCCAAACATATTAAGTAAAATCAAGTTCATGACAAAAGGCGTAAGGATATAAAATGGGCGTTAAATATCTAATAAAATATCAATATACAGGGCTATAGAAGAGCCAAGCTTAGAGAAATAAAACCAAAACTCCAAGAGCTAATGGATTGCGCAAGGGGTCAGGGGGTTGGATTGCGCAGGTGTCAGCTGCGCAGGGTGCCAAGTGCGCAGGGGCACAGGGCGCAGGGGCAGATGGCGCATGGGCCAGGGGGTCGGATTGCGCCTGAGCAGACTGCGCAGGAGTGAACTGCGCAGGGGTGGATTGCGCATGAACAGACTGCACAGGAGTGAATTGCGCAGGGTGAAGTGCACAGGAATGGTTGGCACATGGGGCTGAGCGCAGTTCACCATAGGGCAAGCTGCGCGGTCGGTACTGCGCTAAAGAGCACAGGCCGAGAGGGGCTGCGCAGTCCAGCACTGCGCTAAAGAGCGCAGGCTGCAGGCTGCTACTCCAGGCCGAGAAGCACACCAAGAATACCAAAAATTCAAATTTTTATATCTTTGTCAAATCAAAGCCAAATCTAGATTTTCAAAGGTCTAACTTGAGTAAAATTGAATTCTCTTCCACATGGAAGCATCAAAACAAGCAAAAATCAAAGTTAAATAGATCAAAACCATGTAAATCCAAAAATAGTAAAAACCTAGATCTAGAACAAAGGAAACTCCAAATCACAAAATGACAAGTTCTAATGTTGATCACCATGGCCTAATCTAGCTAATGGACAAATAAAAAGTGGTTCTCATGTGGTGGCAAGGTGCACTTGCCTATGGGTGATGGTGTAGGAAGGAGGAAGAAGAAGATGGAGAAGTAAATAAAAAATAAAGAGGAGATAGAAAAGTTAGGTGGGATTTAATGGAGGTGGGTGTGTTGTGTTGAGGGTGGAGTGTAGGTTAAAGTGCTCCAATGCATTTTAAACTAAACCAAACCAAATCAAACCAATTCTCCTCCACAAAATAAAACTAAGTCATGTAAAACCCAATTACGAGAACCAAAATCTGCAAGTCAAGCCAATTACAAGTACATGCCAAAATCTGAGAAAATAAATACAGGTCTGAAATATATACAAGCTTGACAAAATACGCATTCAGAATATGGGTGTTACAACTCTACCCACCTTAAAAGAATTCCGTCCTCAGAATTTAATTAAGAGGATAGAGAGACAAGGACAAGCTATATTAATCACAGGCGAGCTATAACCAGGCAAGCAATCAGACAATCATACATGCAAGCAAGGGATGGAAAACATAAGGCATAAGGAAGACATTATACCTTACGAGTCAAACAGGTAGGGATATCGCGATCGGATATCATCCTCACGCTCCCACGTTGACTCACCTAGCGAGTGATGACCCCAAGCAACACGGACTAAACTAATAGTCTTGTTCTTGAGTATCTTCTCTCTCCGGTCCAATATAGACACGGGCCTCTCCTCATACGAAAGGTTGGTACCAACAACCAATTCCGAATGGTCTAGGATATGGCTCGGGTCCGGGATATACCGTCGTAATTGGGACACATGGAATACATCATGCACCTCACTTAGCGACGCCGAAAGAGCAAGACGATAGGATATATCTCCTACTCGCTCCAGGATATCGAACGGCCCTATATACCTAGGACTAAGCTTTCCTCGTACGCCAAAGAGAATGACGCCGCGGTTAGACGAGATCCTAAGGAATACATGGTCGCCGATAGCAAACTCCAAGGGACGACGATGAGCATCGGCCCAATACCGCTGGCGATCTTGGGCAACTCGAAGACGATCTCTGATCCTTCTGACCACTTCAACTGTCTAGGCAATCAATTCTGGATCGAGCATCTGTCTCTCTCCAACATCATCCCACGCTAGCGGGGATCTGCACTTCCTACCGTACAGAGCCTCGAACGGAGCCATCTGGATGTTGGCCTGGAAGCTTTTGTTGTATGAGAATTCTACGAGATGCAGGTGATCTTCCCACGAACCACCGAAGTCAAGGGTACAAGATCTCAACATGTCTTCAAGAGTCTGGATTGTACGTTCTGACTGACCATCTGTCTGCGGATGATATGCTGAACTGAACTGGAGACGAGTTCCCAAACTCTCTTGCAAGCTACGCCAAAAGTGTGACATAAACCTCGAATCCCTGTCCGAGGTAATGCTGACTGGTACACCGTGAAGCTTGATAATCTGCCTGAGGTACATCTCTGCCAACTGAGCCGTTGACTGCCCAATTCTGAATGGAAGAAAATGAGCCACCTTCGTGAGCCTGTCAACTATAACCCAAATAACATCTCTACCAACTGGGGATCTAGGTAATCCAGTCACAAAATCCATGGTCACATGCTCCCACTTCCATTCCGAAATCGGCAAGGGCTAAAGAAGTCCAGCGGGCCTCTGATGTTCAGCTTTAACCTGTTGGCAAACCAAACATCGAGAGACAAATCGGGCTATCTCCCTCTTCATGCCATTCCACCAGAAATGCTGACGGATATCACGGTACATCTTCGTACCACCAGGATGAATAGAATACTGCGAGCTGTGAGCTTCTGCCATGACCTCATGTCTGATATCTCCACTGGGTACACAAAGACGAGTGCCGTATCGAAGCGTACCATCTTCATGGATATATAACTCTGGCCTTCTTCCTGTCTCACACTCTGCTCTGAGCCGCTGAAGCATGGAATTTGTAGATTGCGCCATCCTGATCCTTTCAACTATGCTGGACTGAACCTGTAGACTGGCCATCAATGCCATACCGGTAGGAAGAACCACTTCAATTCCCATCTTCTAAAAATCTGCCAATATCTCTGGTTGCGCCGTCAGGAAATAAACTTCGGCTCTCCTGCTCAACGCATCTGCTACAACGTTGGCCTTTCCTGGGTGATACTGCAAATCCACATCATAGTCCACCAGTAGCTCGAGCCATCTTCTTTGTCGCATATTAAGGTCCTTCTGGGTGAAAACATACTTCAGGCTCTTGTGATCAGTAAATATCTCCACTCTATCTCCATATAAGTAGTGCCTCCACAACTTAAGTGCAAACACTACTGCTGTCAGTTCCAAGTCATGGGTCGGGTAATTCTTCTCATGATCACGAAGTTGACGTGATGCATAAGATATTACCTTCCAATGCTGCATCAAGACACATCCCAATCCTCTGCCTGAAGCGTCATAATAAACTGTGAATCCTCCGGTCCCATCTGGAAGTGTGAGAATGGGAGCCGTTATCAAACCTCACTTCAACTTCTCAAATGATTCTTGACACTCTGCTGTCCAAGCAAACTGTACATCCTTACGGATCAAATGTGTCATCGGCGCTGAAATCCTTGCAAAATCCGAAACAAACCGCCGATAGTAGCCGGCCAATCCAAGAAAACTATGAACCTCTGCAACTGTGCTAGGCACTGGCCAAGTCTCGATAGCCACAATCTTCTGGGGATCCACTTCTACTCCTCCTCGAGTGATGATATGACCCAAGTACGAAATGCGATCGAGCCAGAACTCGCATTTACTGAACTTGGCATATAACTGGTGCTCCCTAAGCGTCTGAAGGACGATTCTGAGATGCTGCTCATGCTCTGCTTCGCTCTTACTGTAGACCAAGATATCATCTAGGAACACGATCATGAACTGATCCAAGTAAGGCATAAAAATGCGATTCATGAGGTCCATGAATACGGCTGGCGCATTGGTCGCTCCAAAGGGCATAACAAGGAACTCCCAATGTCCATACCTCGATCGAAAAGCTGTCTTCGGGATGTCCTGCTCTCTGACTCTGATGTGGTGGTATCCTTACCGCAAGTCTATCTTCAAAAACACTGAAGCCCCTCTAAGTTGATCAAACAAGTCATCTATCCTCGGAAGAGGGTATCTGTTCTTGATTGTCACTGAGTTCAAGGTACGATAATCTACACATAGCCTGGACGTACCATTCTTCTTTTTCACAAGAAGCATCGGGGCTTGTAACGCCCCAGTTCCGGAATACAGGGACGTACACGGCTAGCTATACCGTATAAGGTACGAATACGCTATACGGTGATGACGGCTGTCCAGTCTGGTTGGGTATTCTAGCATGCAATCAATCTATAGCCTAAATCCGATCTCATATCCACAGGTAAAACACAATGAAACAATATCAAGGAAGATAATCATATGAAAAACAGGAAATACTTATATGAAAATCTGGAATCTACAGTACATGATAATAATGTAGACAAGTATACCTTCCCACAGTTCCTAGCATGGTCGGAAACTGAAGCACATCTTCCAAGTCGAGTCTGGACGATCCACATGGTCGGTCTTAGGCAATCTGGGAACAATCCAGGGTTGGTCAGGCCAACCGTAGCAAGTACCAGAAAGGAAGGCTCAAGGACGGGCGAAGAAAAACCAGCAGGATAAAATATGACAAGGATAACATCTAAAAACAGTAAATAAAGGTAAGGGATCGGCGGTACCAACGCACGATAACAATCCACAAGTATAGTGAAGCTAACACAATCACAATCTCCCTAGCATCCACTAACACCTGCACTGCCAGCTGGAAATCAATATCAGCTGGCTAGCAGGCAACAAGCCAAACAACACAGAAGGACAAGCGGCCACACAATGCCTACGGCTTGCTATTATTAGCTAACTAGGGCTATCACAGGCCTAATTACTAACAAGATGCAATGAGACTTCAAAGTCCAGCTCCTGCTTGCTACTACCCGAATGGCCCCAGCAAAAGAAAAAGATAGATATAGTAGGCACACTGCAGTAAGATACATGTGCCCTAAAGAAGTGCCACACTCGACGGAGGGCTGGGAATGCGCTCATCTCGACGGATAGCAACAAATCCCTAGTATATATATAGATACATAGGGCCGGGGTCAGACAAGCAACAGGTCACTGGAAGTCCCCATGAACTACATGATTAATCTAGTTATTAGCCTAGTCAGTTTCATTATGGATCCCTGACCGTGGTACTCAGGGATCCATGTCCTAGACATGATGCAAGTCAAGACTGGACTGGTGGCTTATACAAGCACAATCAAGAGAAATCAACCACGGTGTCAAGACGGGGTCATGCTGAGCAAGTCAGGACTAGCTGTCGCAACAGCAATCAAGAGTAAACATGCCATGTCGAGAGTACTAGTCAGGAGTACGCCACCACGGGCCACTATCAAGAATCAAGAGTATACATGCCAGGTTTACAGTCAAGTCCATAGTGCTAGTCAGGAGTGCACCTCTACGGGCCACTAATCAAAAATCAAGACAGGTCAGGTCCAGGTCATCGTGTAATACCAGGAACAAGGTCTAACCTATCAGTCACGAGAAGTCACATGCCCAAATCGTGACATGGATAACAAGTCGGGTACAAGATCAAAATCTCCACTATAATAGCCTGTCAAGTACACATGGGAACCTACAGCTCAAATCATCAAGTCAATCCATCCACCTTATCAAACTATCAGGAGTCTTCTATCTATGATGGAAATCAATATCATGTCAGGAAGGTCAATAACCAAATACCAAGCTAATCACTATAAGCAACGCTAGGCCCCCTGGCTCACAAGAATCCTCCAAGTCAATAATCACCAGCCACTAGAAAATGAGCCCCTCAACTACCAAGACATATCAATCAACCAGGTTCGCCAACTACCGGAATACACAAAGGTACCAGGTTTTGGGCGTTTGGAAAGTCGAGTAAAAATCATAATAATACCCTCGATATTCTCCTCGTTCCACGAAATATTCGAAATCACCAAAATCCAAGAATCCACATAGATCCACCAAGTCAATATCCCGAGATCGAATCCCCAATATACTCAATCATGATTCATATCCAAAAGTTACCATCCAGATATATAAGACACTAACAGCCCTATCCAGCTAGGCTAGGACAACTCCTAGAAAGGATGGGACCAGAGGACAAGAGTCTAGCAATAATTGTTGCCGGAAAGGCAAGAATTACATGAACCGCCCTGGAGTAAATCTACAACCCTTAAACCAAACAATGACCAGGGTTGCAGACCGTCTCCCGAGTGGAACTGCTCTCCTTACGCTACCCGACGGACAAGACAGGTCTGGAGCTAGGCGGCTAATCTAGTCTGGAGTCTACCTAGCAAGCAATGGGATAAGGTATACTATACCAAGGTGAACAGGCACGAGCCCAGTCCAGCAAACCAGAGGAATGGTTCTGCCCAATCCTTCGAACCAAATTCCCGATCGGGAATTTTGGAAGAATTCGGCAGAGTCTCCTCTGTATTCTGGACAGGAGCTCCCAGCGAATTGGGGCTAAAATCCACTCGACGCAACCCGTCGCGGAATCGCAGAATCGCAGACTGAGAACACTGAGTCTCAGCTACCAGCAGCACTACGATGCGTACTGGGAACAAATCGATAGCCGAGAACACTAAGCCCCGGCCTCCAGCAGCGCTACGAGGCGTACTGGGAAATTAATCGAAACCGAGACCACTAATGTCTCGGCCTCCAGCAGCACTACAATGCGTACTGGGCGCCAAGCCAACAAGCATAATAATAAAATAACCGCCTTGCAGGGCACACCACAACACATGCCCATAAATCCCTAACCCAAGCACAATCACCGCCACAAGTAAAGTTAGCCAGAGCCGTTACCCGACCGCGAGTCGGATACGGGACATACAGGGACAATCCATACATGTGAGTCGTGCTCATGTCCTCGGAGGTGTGGATGACCCATCCGAGTTGCCCGATACAGTCTATCCCGGTATCGGACCAAGCTAGTCTAGGTTATCATGGCAGTTCTACTACTAGGCTACACTAAACATGGTTATAAAATTTACAAGTACAAATTAATTAAATGAAATAAAATCCAGGAGAGAGGGCAAGAGCCGTCGATGAGCAAGGGATACTTGCCTAGAGGGCTCGGCTAGGTAAGCAAGTCATCGGCGATCAGGATCCAGGCTAGCACGTCCATCGAGATCCTCAGAACACAAAATAAACAATCATTAGATTAAATAATAATATAATAACAGGAAGCACAAAAGATGGCAGAAGGCTATACCGTACGGGTCCCGTAAGCAGCACAGGGATCTGGCACGGAAACCGAGGCACGCGGACCGATACGGGCGCGCAAACCGAGACGCGCATGTATATCGAGACACACACGAGAATCGAGATGACTCGAATATCAAGACGAACAGGGAAGAACGTGCACGTAAATCGAGACGTACACGTATGCCGAGGGATCGCGAATATCAAGATGGTACACGAATCACGCAACACGTAAATCGAGACGTGCATGCGAATTGAGACGGCACAAAGACCAATGTGGTACGTAAATCCGTACGTACACGCAAATTGAGATGGCACAAAGTCCAAGGTGGCACAGGTCACGAGGTAGGCACAAAGGCCGAGACACGAGGACCGAGGCAACACACAAACCGAGGTGGCACGGTGCCCGAGACAGCACGGGGCTCGAGGCGTCCCGCTGCCCAAGGCAGCATGTGGATCGGGGTGCACAAAAACCAAGAATGCGTGCAAATCGAGGCGCACGTAAACCGAGGCACGCAAAAAATGAAGAAATACGCACACCGAGGTGCACGTGTCCCAAAAGGCATAAAAGACGAAAGAAAGCACACCAAATAAAGGTGCGCTGCCCGAGGCGTCACGCTGCACGAAGCAGTGCACTGCTCGAGACAGCACGCTGCCCGAGGCTCGCCGATCGAAGGGCTCGCTCCCCGAGGAGCTCACAGCCCAAGGAGGAGAGAGGAGACGGAGGAATAGGCGGTGGCCGCCGGGAAAGCCCAGCCAGGCGAGGTCGGGGGCTCCGGCGGAGGGATGACAGAGAGAGGAGGAGGCGGAGGAGCTCACCAGAGGAGTTTGGCCAGGCGGGGTGACTCACCGGCGGAGGGGGAGAACAGCGGCGGCAGCCAGGTCGGGGCTGATGTCGGTGGCCGCGGAGAAGGCGACGGGGGAGTGAGAGCTGGCGGCGGTGGCCGGAGCTCGGGGGGGAGAGAGAGGAAAGGGAGATCGAGGGAGAGAAAGAGAGCCGAGAGGAGAGAGAGGGAGCAGTGAGGGGGAGAGAGAGTGAGCAGAGAATAAGAGAGAGGGGGGAGCTGGCTTCTCCAGCAAGTGAGAGGGGAGAGAGAGGAAGAGTGTGAGAGTGGGAAAGGTGAGGGAGGAGAGAGGGAGTGGGTGAGTGATGTGAGGGGTGATTTGAGTGAAGAGAGAGGGGGTTAGGTATAGGAAAATTAAAATGATAATAATAATAATAATAACATTGATATTAATAATAGTGGAAAGAAAAATAATGCGAATAAAATTCACCTTCAAGAAAATATCAATAAAATTTTAACAATACCCAAATTTCAAAAATCCTCCAAATACACAAATACAGTCAAATACTATTTTCAAAAATAGGGATTTGATATCCTACCCACCTTACAAAAATTTCGTCCTCGAAATTTCAAAATTATCAAAATAGGGTTTTCAAAACTAGTACATATATATCTGCCATGAAAAACTCTACCCACCTTACAGAAATCAAGTAATACAATAAGAAATGAACAAAATCTCAATATGAAAACATCAAGAAAACAGTGTCTAACTACACAAGTCAACTCGCAAGGTAAATCCAAAACATCGAAAGAATCTCGAAAATCAAAGTCTCGCATACACGAAATAACCCCATAAATCAAAACAAGTATAGAATGTCGAAAACAATGTCAGAAAACGTAAAATCCCAACTGCATAAAGAAGAATAATAAATCCGCATAAAATCATAAAATACAGGATATCTGTCTCGAACCGAGGACCGTAGTTTCCGAATATCCGAAAAATGTGTGTCATGATCATTCCTTGCCACGCCATCCGGAATGGCTGTAAAAGATCCACCATGACACTGTAATCGAGCGGCTGCAACTTTCGTTACCACGCCGTCAAGGTATACTAGGGTCACCCGGTACTCTCGACAAATATCCAAAATAATTCAAATCCATAACCCAAATATCCAAATCACTAAGATCACAAAATTACTAACAATGTAATGAGAGTCCTAGAAAACAATCAAAATCCAAAATCCAGGTGAATCGTAACACACATCCAAAAATATCTTCAATAATAACCACAAGATAGCTTTTCTAAAAAAATACTCCAAACCAAGAATCCACATCAAAATATAATGTATAGAAAGTATATCTATAAAAATAATATCTGAAACAGATAATCATGAGTGCGAAACTGTCCGGAATCAAGGAAGCCGAATCGATACAAGAATATCCCTCGGATACTCAACAAATGTTAAAATATTCAATCTCAGAGTCAAGACGAAATCTTCATTCTGCAGCAATCTAGCCAACGCTCGAAGAGGGCGATAATGATACTAAATCAACACGAAGTCAACGCACGAAATGGATAACAGGAAATCAAACAAGGCGAAACACCGGTAGAGAGTACAGAACCCAAGATAAATAATCATATAACCCAAATGATGGAGACAAGATAACATATCATCAAATAAGGTGATCGATATGACCAACTATAGGATCATATCTATCAAACAAGGATCAGAGATAGATAACACGAATAAGACATGGCCAAGCAAGATAGGTCCAAGTAGAGATGAGGACCAGTTCACAGGTTCAAGGGAGCGAAGGACAAGTGTAACAAGTGGGAATACCAAAGAATAGTGGAATGAAATCAATAATCATGTGATACCCAACAAAATCTCAAAATGAGACCTGCATGGGCCACCACTAAAACCATGTAACGCCCCAGTTCTGGAATACGGGGACGTACACGGCCAGCTACACCGTATAAGGTACGAATACGCTATACGGTGATGACGGCTGTCCAGTCTGGTTGGGTATTCTATCATGCAATCAATCTATGGGCCTAAATCCGATCTCATATCCACAGGTAAAACACAATAAAACAATATCAAGAGGTATAATCATATGAAAAACAGAAAATACTCATATGAAAATCTGGAATCTACAGTACATGATAATAATGTAGACAAGTATACCTTCCCACAGTTCCTAGCATGGTCGGAAACTGAAGCACATCCTCCAAGTCGAGTCTGGACGATCCACAGGGTCGGTCTTAGGCAATCTGGGAACAATCCAGGGTTGGTCAGGCCAACCGTAGCAAGTACCAGAAAGGAAGGCTCAAGGACGGGCGAAGAAAAATCAGCAGGATAAAATATGACAAGGATAACATCTAAAAACAGTAAATAAAGGTAAGGGATCATGCGGTACCAACGCACGATAACAAACCATAAGTATAGTGAAGCTAACACAATCACAATCTCCCTAGCATCTACTAACACCTGCACTGCCAGCTGGAAATCAATATCAGCTGGCTAGCAGGCAACAAGCCAAACAACACAGAAGGACAAGCGGCCACACAATGCCTACGGCTTGCTATTATTAGCTAACTAGGGTTATCACAGGCCTAATTACTAACAAGATGCAATGAGACTTCAAAGTCCAGCTCCTGCTTGCTACTACCCGAATGGCCCCAGCAAAAGAAAAAGATAGATATAGCAGGCACACTGCAGTAAGATACATGTGCCCTAAAGAAGTGCCACACTCGACGGAGGGTTGGGAATGCGCTCATCTCGACGGATAGCAACAAATCCCTAGTATATATATATATATACATAGGGCCGGGGTCAGACAAGCAACAGGTCACTGGGAAGTCCCCATGAACTACATAATTAATCTAGTTATTAGCCTAGTCAGTTTCATTATAGATCCCTGACCGTGGTACTCAGGGATCCATGTCCTAGACATGATGCAAGACAAGACTGGACTGGTGGCTTATACAAGCACAATCAAGAGAAATCAACCACGGTGTCAAGATGGGGTCATGCTGAGCAAGTCAGGACTGGCTGTCGCAACAGCAATCAAGAGTAAACATGCCATGTCGAGAGTACTAGTCAGGAGTGCGCCACCACGGGCCACTATCAAGAATCAAGAGTATACATGCCAGGTTTACTGTCAAGTCCATAGTGCTAGTCAGGAGTGCACCTCTACGGGCCACTAATCAAGAATCAAGACAGGTCAGGTCCAGGTCATCGTGTAATACCAGGAACAAGGTCTAACCTATCAGTCACGAGAAGTCACATGCCTAAATCGTGACATGGATAACAAGTCGGGTACAAGATCAAAATCTCCACTATAATAGCCTGTCAAGTACACATGGGAACCTACAGCTCAAATCAACAAGTCAATCCGTCCACCTTATCAAACTATCAAGAGTCTCCTATCTATGATGGAAATCAATATCATGTTAGGAAGGTCAATAACCAAATACCAAGCTAATCACTATAAGCAACGCTAGGCCCCCTGGCTCACAAGAATCCTCCAAGTCAATGATTACCAGCCACTAGAAAACGAGCCCCTCAACTACCAAGACATATCAATCAACCAGTTTCCCCAACTACCGGAATACACAAAGGTACCAGGTTTTGGGCATTTGGGAAGTCGAGTAAAAATCATATAATAATACCCTCGATATTCTCCTCGTTCCACAAAATATTCGAAATCACCAAAATCCAAGAATCCACATAGATCCACCAAGTCAATATCCCGAGATCGAATCCCCAATATACTCAATCATGATTCATATCCAAAAGTTACCATCCAGATATATAAGGCACTAACAACCCTATCCAGCTAGGCTAGGACAACTCCTAGAAAGGATGGGACCAGAGGACAAGAGTCTAGCAATAAGTATTGCCAGAAAGGCAAGGATTACATGAACCGCTCTGGAGTAAATCCACAACCCTTAAACCAAACAATGACCAGGGTTGCAGACCGTCTCCCGAGTGGAACCGCTCTCCTTACGCTACCCGACGGACAAGACAGGTCTGGAGCTAGGCGACTAATCTAGTCTGGAGTCTACCTAGCAAACAATGGGATCAGGTATACTATACCAAGGTAAACAGGCACGAGCCCAGTCCAGCAAACCAAAGGAATGGTTCTGCCCAATCCTTCGAACCAAATTCCCGATTGGGAATTTTGGAAGAATTCGGCAGAGTCTCCTCTTTATTCTGGACAGGAGCTCCCAGCGAATTGGGGCTAAAATCCACTCGACGCAACCCGCCGCGGAATCGCAGAATCGCAGACTGAGAACACTAAGTCTCAGCTACCAGCAGCACTACGATGCGTACTGGGAACAAATCGATAGCCGAGAACATAAAGCCCCGGCCTCCAGCAGCGCTACGAGGCGTACTGGGAAATCAATCGAACCCGAGACCACTAATGTCTCGGCCTCCAGCAGCACTACAATGCGTACTGGGTGCCAAGCCAACAAGCATAATAATAAAATAACCGCCTCGCAGGGCGCACCACAACACATGCCCATAAATCCCTAACCCAAGCACAATCACCGCCACAAGTAAAGTTAGCCAAAGCCGTTACCCGACCGCGAGTCGGATACGGGACATACAGGGACAATCCATACATGTGAGTCGTGCTCGTGTCCTCGGAGGTGTGGATGACCCATCCGAGTTGCCCGATACGGTCTATCCCGGTATCGGACCAAGCTAGTCTAGGTTATCATGGCAGTTCTACTACTAGGCTACACTAAACATGGTTATAAAATTTACAAGTACGAATTAATTAAATGAAATAAAATCCAGGAGAGAGGGCAAGTGCCGTCGAAGAGCAAGGGATACTTGCCTAGAGGGCTCGGTTAGGTAAGCAAGTCTTCGGCAATCTGGATCCAGGCTAGCACGTCCATCGAGATCCTCAGAACACACAATAAACAATCATTAGAATTAAATAATAATATAATAACAGGAAGCACGAAAGATGGCAGAAGGCTATACCGTACGGGTCCCGCAAGCAGCACAGGATCTGGCACGGAAACCGAGGCACGTGGACCGATACGGGCACGCAAACCGAGACGCGTACGTATATCGAGACGCGCACGAGAATCGAGACGACTCGAATATCAAGACGAACAGGGGAGAATGTGCACATAAATTGAGACGTACACGTAGGCCGAGGGATCGCGAATATCAAGATGGTGCACGAAACACGCAACACGCAAATCGAGACGTACACGCAAATCAAGAAGGCACAAAGACCAATGTGGCACGTAAATCCGTACGTACATGCAAATCGAGATGGCACAAAGTCCAAGGTGGCACAGGTCACGAGGTAGGCACAAAGGCCGAGACAGAGGATCGAGGTAATATACAAACTGAGGTGGCACGGTGCCCGAGACAGCACGAGGCTCGAGGCGTCCCGTTGCCCAAGGCAGCACGTGGATCGGGGTGCACAAAAACCAAGAATGCGTATAAATCGAGGCACACGCAAACCGAGGCACGCAAAAAACAAAGAAACACGCACACCGAGGTGCACATGTCCCAAAAGGCATAAAAGACGAAGGAGAGCGCACCAAATAAGGGTGCGCTGCCCGAGGCATCACGTTGCACGAAGCAGCGCACTGCTCGAGGCAGCACGCTGCCCGAGGCACGCCGATCGAAGGGCTCGCTCCCCGAGGAGCTCACAGCCCAAGGAGGAGAGAGGAGGCGGAGGAACAGGCGGTGGCCGCCGGGGAAGCCCAGCCAGGCGAGGTCGGGGGCTCCGGCGGAGGGAGGACAGAGAGAGGAGGACGCGGGGGAGCTCACCGGAGGAGTTTGGCCAGGCGGGGTGACTCACCGACGGAGGGGGAGAACAGCGGCGGCAGCCAGGTCGGGGCTGATGGCGGGGGCCGCGGAGAAGTGGGCGGGAGAGAGAGAGCTGGCTTCGGCGGCCGGAGCTCGGGAGGGAGAGAGAGGAAAGGAAGATCGAGGGAGAGAAAGAGAGCCGAGAGGAGAGAGAGGGAGCAGTGAGGGGGAGAGAGAGTGAGCAGAGAATAAGAGAGAGGGGGGAGCTGGCTTCTCCAGCAAGTGAGAGGGGAGAGAGAGGAAGAGTGTGAGAGTGGAAAAGGTGAGGGAGGAGAGAGGGAGTGGGTGTGTGATGTGAGGGGTGATTTGAGTGAAGAGCGAGGGGGTTAGGTATAGGAAAATTAAAATAATAATAATAATAATAATAACAATGATATTAATAATAGTGGCAAGAACAATAATATGAATAAAATTTACCTTTAAGAAAATATCAATAAAATTTTAACAATACCCAAATTTCAAAAATCCTCCAAATACACAAATACAATTAAATACTATTTTCAAAAATAGGGATTTGACAGGGCTCCCCAAGGCGATCCAGTTGCACGAATGAATCCCTTGGTCCTAAGTTCTTCAATCATTTTGTACAAAATCTCCAACTCTGAAGGCGCCATTCTGTAGACTCGCTCTGATACTGGTGCTGTCCCGGGGATCAAGTCTATAGTGAACTCGATCTTCCGCTCTTGCGGCATCCCTGGAAGCTCTTCTGGAAAGACGTCTGGAAACTCTTCAACTATCCTGGGCAACTGTACTGCTGCTACTGCCATCCGTAATACTGGGGAGGATGGCTCCACCGTGCCTCTGGAAAATGAAAACTCTGGCTCGCCTGGAATACTAAAGATAACCCTACCAACATGGCAGTCTATCCTAGCATACTGGTTCCTCAACCAATCCATGCCTAAGACTACATCATAGTCTGCCATAGAGAATTCTATGAATCTAGCGGGGAACTCTCTACCGCTAACTACGATCCGACACGAGGAAAACACTCGATCTACTCCCATAATACCATTACCAGTAAGTATATTGAGCCTTACTGGTAATGACTCTGGCTCCAATCCTATCCGTGTCATAAATCGTGCAGACATGAATGAATGCGATGCACCAGAATCAAATAATACTGAAGCTGGAAAGGAGTTGACGAGAATAGTACCTGCTACTACCTCACCTGGTACTACTTCTTCTTCCATAGCCATCATCATCACCTGACCTCTAGCTGCGGGTCCCCTCTGCTGGAAACCTCTCTGCCTACTCTACACTAGAGCCTGGGCACACTGCTGCTGGATCTGCTGTTGAAAGGCCTGGGCCTGAGGCAACAATGGCCTTGGGTACTGCTGCTGCTGAATGGGTGCTGGTCCCCTAACCGATGGACTGGTTAGGTTGGAAGAGGAAGAACTACCCCTATTCGGGCAGGCTCCTATCTTGTGATCTGCCGCTCCATAAGCTAGGCACAATCCTTGCGCCCAACGACAATCTGCCACTACATGCCCTGGCTTCCCGCAATGAGAACATCCCATCGCGGAAGTCTGCTTCTGCTTCTGCTGCTGCAGGTACGTCGGGGTCGAATGCTGAACCGACGTCACTGAGGCCGCCCGCCTCGGAGTTCCAATAGTCAAACTTCTAGCTGCTGGGGCTGGAGTTGATGATTGGTACATCTGACTGTGGGACCGCATCCTACCTCCGGTCCTATCCACGATCCTCTGGGAGGTGTACTCATGCCTCCTAGCTGCTCTCAATACTGCATCGAACGTCTGGTGCTCGAACTGCTCGACTGCCAACAAGATCTCCAAATGCAGCCCCTGCTGGAACCGCTGGGCCCCATCAAACTCGGTCGCCACCAAGGTGGAGGCAAACCTACTGAGCCTAGAAAACTCAGTCACATAGCCATCGACTGTTCTGTCTCCTTGCTTCAAGTTGGTAAATCTGGTCTGCAGGTCGTACCGAGCCACAGCATCGAAATACTTCGTCTGGAATCTCTCTCTAAACACTGCCCAAGCAATGGGTGCCACTAATCCCATGGCTTGCGCTGCCCACCAACTGCGAGCTAAGTCCAACAACTACAGGCGTACCATCGCCACCTTCTCATTCTCAGGTGTCCTAGCTGCTTCCAGAACCACCTCGGTATCCTAAAGCCAAGCATCCACGGCAATCGTATCTTTACTGCCGTCGAAGAATAGAGGGTTCAGGCGCTTGAAGCTGTTGGCCGCGCTGTTCCCTGGGTGACCGCCTCTGGTCAAAGCATTTGTAACAGTCTGGTGCAAGGTGTCTCCTCTGCGATCCTGGGAAGCTATCAAGGTCCTGATGAGACCTATCAAGGTGCCATCATCCGGCTCGGCAGGCTGAACGGGCTGAACTGGGGGCTCTCCTCCAGGAGGTATAACTCTGGAGGCAACTCCGGAGTGCTGGACTTGATCTCCAGGTTGCTGCTGGTCCACGGGAGGTGCTCCACCTTGCTGATTGGCGGGGTCAGGTACATTGCCGCTGAAGAAGACGACACAGAGAAAACAATAAAGAAGGACCACGACAGATCAATGATACAAGCATGTGATCAAGTCAAGATTCTCAGGGATTCAGAGGATATGAACGGAGATCAAGGACGAATAATGATTGAGACACCTATCGGTAAACCCTCATATTTCTTGATTGACAAGACCTGCATGGGCCACCACTTAAACCATGTCACGCCCCAGAACCAGAATACTGGAGAACGGGGGCGAACATAGCCAGCTACGTATATTGAAATGAAGTCCATCTCGCTATACGGTCACGGCTGTCTAGATATGAGGGTTTACTACAAGCCAACAGTCGCTTAAGGTCAAGCCTACTGTCTCAATCTCAAGCAAATAATATAATTACAAGATGTTTGACCACCAAATATACAATAAAAGGCGTCCCAAATATTACATATCAGCTGATCAGAAAGCTAGTCGTACAAAATGCTAGGACTAGCAAGATGTTAAGTCATATATGATCAACCCTAGGATTTGTTAATCATGTTTATAGCCCGTAGGCAGACAGTAAGTAAAAGTGCATCGAGCTAACAGGTGCTCGTCGGCTAAACACCTCAAAAGAATAACTTTACAATAGAGTGAGCGAAACAAAATAGAAAACCCACTCGTAGCCCGGATTCCTTCTAGTCGCCACCATCGGGCTGGAGGTTCGGTAGATCCTCGGGTGCTGCTCCAAAATCTGGCCACACAAAACCAGCTGGGTCAAACCCCAGAAAGAGCAAGTGCCACAAAGGAGGCCACGAAATAAGAACAAAAGCCAGCATATCAGAACATAAGAAAATGAAAGAAAGACAAGTACATCAGGACAATAAACGATTAGGAAAGTGGAACCATTCTTGGAGCCAGGTTACAACCCGTAAACCAAACAAGGACCGGGGTTGTAACCCTTCGCCTGAATAGCACTTGCCTCTATCCATTTATTGTTAAAGCAAGTAAAACAATCATATTCAGGAGTACCAGGGTACAGGGACTAGACAAGACTTAGACAGGACTAGACATCATCCATTCACAAGCGGCCAAGCAATTACTACGGCTTACTACTTTAACTAACTAGGATTGTCACAAGCCTAGTTACTAACAAGATGCAATGAGAATTTCCCAGTCCCAAGCCCTGCAGACCATCCAGTTATCCTTCTGCGGGTTGAGAGTATGGTTGGGTATATCGCACCGGAAATGATATACCCTTAGGTGACTTAGAGGGTGCAACACATGACAGTGCGCTGGAAATGTGCTCTACTCGTCGGCAAGCCACAAGTCCAATTAAGAGCGCCCAGATAACGAGATTACCTATGACTGGAAATTCTCCATGAACTATAGTTTGATCTGGTCATTAGCCTAATCCATATTCAGTATGAATCCCTGACCGTGGGAACCAGGGAGTCACGTCCTAGACATGATGCAAGACAAGACAAGTGGATTGCACAAGCAAGCAAGCAGGAACACCCACGGCGCAAGTTGATTATACGAGTCAAGTTAGCTGTCGTAACAGCATCAAGTCAAGTCAAGTTACAGGTTAAAAGTCAAGTCAAGTCAAGTCAGGAGTACGCTGCCACGGGCCTCTATCAAGTTATCAAGGTAAATCATGTCAGGGTACTTGTCAGGAGTGTGCGACGATGGGCCACTATCATGTCAGGTTGGTCATGTCAGGAGTGCACCACTACGGGTCACTGTCGTGTTATGCTAGTTCCTTGTCATACCATGCCATGTACAATAGTCATTCCAAACATATTAAGTAAAATCAAGTTCATGACAAAAGGCGTAAGGATATAAAATGGGCGTTAAATATCTAATAAAATATCAATATACAGGGCTATAGAAGAGCCAAGCTTAGAGAAATAAAACTAAAACTCCAAGAGCCAATAGATTGCGCAAGGGGTCAGGTGGTTGGATTGCGCAGGAGTCAGCTGCGCAGGGTGCCAAGTGCGCAGGGGCAACAGGGCGCAGGGGCAGATGGCACATGGGTCAGGGGGTTGGATTGCGCATGAGTAGACTGTGCAGGAGTGAACTGTGCAGGGGTGGATTGCGCATGAACAGACTGTACAGGAGTGAATTACGCAGGGTGAAGTGCGCAGGAATGGTTGGCGCATGGGGCTGAGCGCAGTTCACCATAGGGCAAGCTGCGCGGTCGGTACTGCACTAAAGAGCACAGGCCGAGAGGGGCTGCGCAGTCCAGCACTGCGCTAAAGAGCGCAGGCTGCAGGCTGCTACTCCAGGCCGAGAAGCACACCAAGAACACCAAAAATTTAAATTTTTATATCTTTGTCAAATCAAAGGCAAATCTAGATTTTCAAAGGTCTAACTTGAATAAAATTGAATTCTCTTCCACATGGAAGCATCAAAACAAGCAAAAATCAAAGTTAAATAGATCAAAACCATGTAAATCCGAAAACAATAAAAACCTAGATCTAGAATAAAGGAAACTCCAAATCACAAAATGACAAGTTCTAATGTTGATCACCATGGCCTAATCTAGCTAATGGACAAATAAAAAGTGGTTCTCATGTGGTGGCAAGGTGCACTTGCCTATGGGTGATGGTGTAGGAAGGAGGAAGAAGAAGATGGAGAAGTAAATAAAAAATAAAGAGGAGAGAGAAAAGCTAGGTGTGATTTAATAAAGGTAGGTGTGTTGTGTTGAGGGTAGAGTGTAGGTTAAAGTGCTCCAATGCATTTTAAACCAAACCAAACCAAATCAAACCAATTCTCCTCCACAAAATAAAACCAAGTCATGTAAAACCCAATTACGAGAACCAAAATCTGCAAGTCAAGCCATTTACAAGTACATGCCAAAATCCGAGAAAATAAATACAGGTCTGAAATATATGCAAGCTTGACAAAATACACATTCAGAATATGGGTGTTACATTAGCCGTGGCTTCTTTTGCATTGGGAGATTCGGGTGTATTTGCAGGCCAAACCTAGAGATTAGATAGCTATGTTGTAGTCATTTCAAACATGTAAGAACCTTGTACTTTCTTTAATTATAAATGTTGTAAATGTTATAATTAATTTAGAAATGTGAATGAGCAATAAATGTTATATTTTATAATTTTGAGCATCTTGGCCGTAACAATGTTCTACCACCGACTCTACGGCCTAGGCTAGCTTGGACACGTCTTGTATCCGAAGAGCGGGTGCGGGTCGTGACACATATCTCTTCTAAATGCAAGAAATGCTCTAAGTGGAAAGCCATGGCTAAACAATCCTTAGAGATTCTTGATAACCTTTATTCAACAAATGAAGAACTTTCGAAAAAGTATATTCATTTAGAACAATCTAATGAGTTGTTGAGAAATAAAAACAATGATTTATTATCTACATTTGATTCTCAAAATTCATCTTGTGTTTCTTTAAAAAGTTTGAATGAGGCTTCAATTTTAAAAATCAAATCTCTTTCATCATCTATACAAGATCTCAAGAGTCAAACAAATAAGCTAACACTTTTGCATGATTCTTCCTCTGATGCTTTAAACAAGCAAAATGATGCTTTTATCTCTAGAATTTTTTTATTTAAAAAAGAGAATAATGCTTTAAATGTTAAATTTGATTCTCTTACTTGTATGTATGATGATTTATTATTAGAACATGATATTCTTACAACCAAATCGTCTCATGATCACTCGAGAGATATCCATCATTCTAGTATGTCACATGTTCATAATCAAGCTCATTCCGATACATGTGCACACACTAGCATTATGTGCTTTTATTGCTCTTGTATTGGACACATGAGTTTTACATGCCCTGTTCGTAGAAATTTTACTACCAATGCTAGAGTAAATGCTATATGGGTTCCCAAAGCTAACAAATATGGATCCAAGTTTATTTGGATACCAAAGTCTTCGCCTAATATTGTAGGTGGAGCTTCTTGTATTGGGATATAGCACCGAAGAGCGTGTTGGTGGTTGCAAAGCTATAAAGGTCATCTTTCAAGCGCACCAGCACAAAATGTGGCTACTAGAGCCACTTTGGTAACATGCTAAACGATTTTTACTAAATAGTTTTATTTATAGAATCTAGCATGTTATTATTTATGTCTTGCTACTAACTCTCATTAATATCCTTTAATTGCTATTATCTAAATCAATGTGAGATACGATACTAGCGTGCTTAGTTAAGTCTCTTGCAATTACTTTAATCTAGCACGACTAGTTGTTTAGCTTAAATGATTAGTTCACACTATGTAGTCTATCACTCATTTTCTATTAGTGTGACACATTTATCCATGCATGCTCATTATTCTTAGTCTTTATTTAATAAGCATGCATATTACTCTAGTCTATAGGAGCTTGGATTTTATCTTGAGTTAATGTATTTTTCAATCTCCGTTTTTTTAAGATTTTTGAGATAGTAACTTGTTACCGATTTGTCCTTAATATGTCATATTTTATTTGATCGGTATTTATGAATATATGTGTTTAGCACAAGCCATTTGTTACTTGATAAGTATATACTTATACTATTATTTTAACCTTGTATGCTTGTATAATATTTACTATTGATTCCCATATTGTACCTTGATTAATTTCTTGTGAATCAATTATGTATTTGCTTGATAAAGCATATTTATACGTGGTTTGAATTGTGATGTTTTTTTTTAAAATATTCATTAAGGGTACATGACTATATAATTAAATTTATGTTGTTCATGTATCTCTTATATTGATATATATTTTCGTATAATATATTTATAGGGGCATATGAGTAAAGCTCAAGTTTTATATTGATTTATAGAGTATTTAATTATACTTGTTACCGTCAAACTTGTGCTTACCTCATACTTTAGCCAATGATTCTTTTGACAAAATTTGTGTACCTCTGCGTGAATCAATTAGCTTCTTCCTTATTTTTTTATGATTGGTTGACTTTATGGATACATGCTTTTTAATTGATGCTTGAACCTTTTTATGCATGCATATATATATATATATATATATATATATTAGAGAACTTCCTATTTTATTCCATAATAAGAAAAGTCGAAGCTATACAAGTATACCAGAAGGTGCAAAATGCCGAAGCCTATACACGTATACTAGCAAAAGAGGGGGAGAGGAAAGAGGCCCGAAGGGACTAGGCTGAGGATAGGAAGGAGTTCCAGAAAGAAGTCTGGGAATGGTTACGGTAAACGATCCGTTTGAAGCATTGTCTGATAGTTTCCCTAATCAGTTGGTCTGCGGAGTACTGATGGCCTTCATATCTGGCCTTGTTGCGGTTCTTCCAAAGAACCCATGTTGTTGCCGCCGCAACGATCAGATGGTCCTGGGACCCTGAGCTCCAGGCTTTGATGAGGTCATCGAATTCACCTCCCCCATTGTTCATGCCGTATCTATGAGAGAGATAGGTCCAAACCCTGTTCGGGAGTTCTCCCTAACAAAAGATGTGGTTAACTGTTTCCAAATTCCGATCCGTACAGCATGTACAAGCGGACGCAAGGCTGAATCCGATGGTGCAGAGGGTGTCGTCGGTGGGAAAGATTTTGCGCAAGGCTCGCCAAATGATGAACAACCACTTCTTAGGGATGCAAGTCTGCTAGAACGGCACCTTAGTAGAAGGCGGCGCTCCGGAGGCTTGGATGACTATCCTGGCCGATTTGACTGAGAAATGTCCCGATGCATCCCCCTGCCACCGAATCTCATCGGCGTTAGGCCCGATCTGCAAGCCCTCCCTACGAATGAGTTCCTCCGTCTCGGGGCCCGACCAAACCAGCACTTTGGTCCAGTCCTAATCATTCGTATTGGGGTCCCATATATCATTGATCTTGCTACTTCTGTGAGCGTCAGAGTGAGATAGAATTAAGGAATCTCCGACCCATCTTTCCTGGAATGCCCAGGATTCTCCGTCGCCCACCTTGAGACACATCAATGGTTCCGCCAGGGATCGGCCAATGAGCATACGCCGCCACACCGCAGAAGATCTGCAGTTGGAAATAGCCGTCGACGTGTGAATGTTCTTGAAATATCTGGCCTTCATGAATCTGACCCATAAGATCTGAGAGGTACGAAGCTTCCACCACAGTTTCATTTAGAATGCGTTGATGATGTGGGAGAGTTTGGCGAATCCCAACCCCCCTCCTCCGTTGGCCTGGCCATAGTGTCCCAGCTGGCCCAGTGGTGCTTGGCGATGCCGTTAGTGTGACCCCAGTAGAAGTTACTGAATATGTTTTCAGTGGAGTTAAGGACCATCTTGGGGGGAGAACACGCCACGATGGTGTAGATGGGAATAGAGGTAAGGACGTGGTTGATTAGGATAATTTTGCCTCCCGGGGATAGAGTCGCGTTGTGCCATCCTCCAAGCTAGTCCTGATGCGGCTGATCAAGTCCTCGAATATGCTCGCGTTCGATTTCCCGTAGACCAGAGGACATCCCAGGTAATTGAAAGGGAGGTGCTTGATAGGGAATGGGATGGTATTGGAGAGGGCTTCGGCTTGCTCAGTTATGATTGTGTGGTGGGTGTAGATGACGCTTTTGTCCTAGTTGATCTTCTGACCTGAGCAGTTAGCATAATTCTGGAGAGTATTGTGGACAACCTTGATCGACCCGATATCCTCGGCTGAGAAGATGAGGATACCGTCAACAAAGGCTAAATGGGTGATGATGGGGCAGCCGCTAGTCGTGTGATAGTGGTAGAAACTGATGGAATAGGGCATCCTGTTGAGGTTTCTGCTCAGGGCATCTGCCATGATGATGAAGATGGTGGATGATAGGGGATCACCTTACCTCACCCCGCGGGTAGATTTGAAAAAGCCGTCGGCCTCGCCATTGATCACCGTGGAGAACCAGGAGTTGCTGACAGATCTCCATACTATATTGGTCCAGTTTTCAGAGAAATCGAATGCTCCGAAAACCTATATCATGAATTGCCAGTCAAGTCTGTCGTAGGCTTTCTCCATGTCAAGCTTGATGGCAATGTTGTTCCCTCTTGCAGGGAACTTCATGCAAGTGATAAGTTCTTAAGCAAGCATCATGTTATCCGGGTTATGTCTCCCTCGGACGAAGCCGCTTTGCTCTTCAGAGATTATCTTTGGAAGGAGGTCAGCCATACGGGAAGCAACGATCTTCGATATGATTTTGTTGGTGAAAGTGCTAAGGCTAATTGGGCGAAAATCAAGAAAGGATTCTGGATTGTCTTTTTTTGGGAATGAGGATGAGATTGGTGCTCGAGATGGCTCTGGGGTAGGTCGTACCCTGAAAGAAGACGACGACCGCTTCGAAGATGTCAGTCCTAATAGTGTCCCAACAGACGCGGAAGAATCCTCCCGAGAACCCGTCTGGTCCTGGGGCGTTGTGCTCATCCAGTGCCCAGACAGCGCCTTCCACTTCCTATTCGGACGGCGGAGTCTCAAGCCGGGTGTTGTCTCCTTTGTCGATGAGATGGGGAATAACCTCCAAGATGGAAGGGTCCATGATGACGGTTTGTTTGGAGAATAACTTAGAGTAGTAGTCGGTCGCGGCCTCTTGGATGCCTTTCTGGTCTTTGATGATGTTGCCGTTGTTGCCCATAATCTAATGGATGGTGAGCTTTTGCCTGCGCCCATTTCCACAAGCATGAAAGAAGCTAGAGTTTTTGTCTCCTTCACTATCCCATTTAAGTCTGGCTTTCTGCTTCTATAATTCAGTTTCCACCTTGAGAAAGAATTTGAGGATATCTTTGGTGAGGTTGAGGGCTGTCCTGGCCACGGAAGATCTATCCGCCATAAATCTGATCTCAGCGCGGAGGACATCATCTTCGGCCACCCTGACGGCCTGAAAGATGTCCCCATTGGCCAGCTTGCTCCAGTCTGTCAGAGCTTTCCTGGTGGCTTTGAGCTTCATAGCCACCCTCGTGAGAGGCTCGGCGTTGTTCGTGCTGTTCCAAGATTTTGAGACCACCTCCAAGAACTGAGGATGGGTGCTCCAGAAATCGAGGAAGCGGAAACTCCTTTTGTTCGGGCCCAGATTTCTGGCGATACAAACTAACAGTGGTGCATGATCGGACTCGGTGGCATTGAGGTAAAAAAAGTTTAGAGGTGGTCCCCATGCCGTACCAGTGGACATTCGCCAGGTCCCTGTTCAGGCGGGAGTATTATCGGCATTCTCCATCCTGCATGTTGCACCAGGTGAAGGTGCTGCCAGTAAACGATAGGGGGTTGAGGTTGGTGTCGAAGATGAAGTTATTGAAATCTTGCATGGCTGGGACGGAGGGTAGTCGACCCCTGGTCTTTTTCTCTATGCACGTCACTGCATTGAAGTCCCCTATGCATAGCCAGGAAAGATTACCGTGGTGGAGGTGGATATCCATCAGGTCCACAGGCTTTTGCACTCATAAATGTTACAGCTACCATGGACGGCAGAAAGGATGACCCTCGAGGGTAACAACAGATGCTCCATCCAGCAAGAAAGGGCCTGCTTGGAGTCGTTGATGACACCGATCTTGACGTCCTTCGAGCAGAGGATCCAAATGTTGTATATGCCAGTGATGGCTATGGGAAAGCCAAGCTGCAGCTGAATGGATTTGAGGTTCTTGTGTCAAATTTTGGGTTCAAGAATGATCAATACGCCAATCTTGTGGGTTTTCTTGAGGGCAGAGATTCTCCACTTGGTGGGTTTGTTCGCCAGACCACGGACATTCTACGAGAGGATGTTCAACATCAAAGTAGTTTGTTGGAGGGTAGGTTGGCCCGCTTAGTAGAAGACCTGGTTCGAGCGGTGGATGATTTATCGGAGCTATTCGATTTGGTTTTCTTTAGAGAGGTCAAAGTTTTCTCCGACTTTGTAGAAGCATGGAAAATATCAGAATGATGATCTATGCGGCTCGGAACAGGAGAACCCCATGCGGCTCATACAGGAGCAGTCCCATACGGTTCAGAGAGACTCATAGTCTCATGTGGCTCGGGGCAGGAGAGTCCATGCGGCTTACATAGGGACAGTCCTATGCGGTTCAAAGAGCCCCCTAGCCGTATGCGGTTTAGAAGTACATACGGCTCCCATTCGACCAACAGAGATATGCGGCTCGATCAACTCCACGTGCTCCCATGGGACCCCTTCACACAGCTGGCCATCGAGCAATGGCCCTATTTAATGCTCTGCCAGGATTTGACAGCTGACGGCTCTGACATGAAGTGTCATAATGGCCCAGTCATAATAACAGACTCTTTGGGAATTTGAAAAAGTCTCTGACACGATCCGAGATTGACACGTGGCTACCCCCATACGGCTCCAGTGAAGAACAGCTTCATGTGGCTGGCAAGAATCGTCTTCCTGCGGCTCACCAAGAAGCCATCCCATGCGGCTCGCGAGTACTACACTTATGCGGCCCACCGAGAAACCATCCCATGCGGATCGCAAATACTATACCTATGCGGTTCACTGAGACGCTGTCTCATGCGGTTCATAGATATCATACGGCTCTGGCAGAGTCCATCATTAAGACACGTGGCAGAGATTCAATTGCCCCCACGACTTGACAGCTGGTAGCAAGGATGATTATGAGATGCAAATCAATCAGAGATTTACCAGATCCCAATGACCATATTTTACGTTATCCTCATAATTAATGAGATCATGTCATATCATTCATGATCAAGCCAATGGGACACGTGGTGAGAGATCCAAGCTTGACACAACCAATCATGAAGATTTAAAGCAATCAGCATTAATCATTCGCAAGATTCAGTGCTATCACCATTTATGGCCCAGATCCTTCACGATTAAAACGAACGGTCCAGATTGATTAAGCATCAGGCTGCCGCCACTTTGAGAATGGGTAATCATCCAAACCATAATGATGCTCCCCACTATTATAAATAGCAGGGTGCCATTCCCTTGTAAAATATACAAGGAGATATATACGCTATCAGAGAGAAAAATACACAGAGAGAGAGAAGCCAGAAGAGCAATACGAGGAGAGCAAGAAGAGCATTTCTTCGTCAACCATCTCTTCACAGGAGCCAAGGCTGCATACCGATCATCCAAGGCGTAAGGCAGGGCTGTCGTCGCCTTCCCGAGCCTCTATCGTCACCCCCCAGAATCTAAAATAAACAATTGTACTTTGACTGCTGTACCTAGGTTTTCGTCCCTAGTCTTTCTTTGTATAAGCGAGTTTGTATTATGAGTCTAAGTTCAGTCCTCCCATAAAACTGTTCTATACTTTTACAATCAATGGCAAACACGATGGCGACTCTGCTGGTGACAAACTTCTCCACGGCTGAGGAGTTGGTGATGCAATCGAATGCAGCCGAGCTCGGCTCCACGTAACAGAAAATGGTCGCCCGGTTCGACCAACAGGCGTTCGAAGAAATGCTCTCCGACAAGAGCGTTGGCCCGATCCAGAAGCGAGCCCGCACAAAGAAGGCCCGCAAGGAGTGGAGGCCCCGATCCTTCGTTTCTACTGAAGCTCTTGCAGAAATACCCTCTGTTGCTCAAAATGGCGGAGAAGACTCTTCCGCGGCCCCACTTCAAATCCTAGACGACTCTGGTGTTCCCAAGTCCGGCAGAAGAAAACACTATGATGCTGGACTTGCAGGGGCAAAGAGGAACTCTATGCGATCCGAGCCGTATAAGGATATTAGCCGCAGGAAGAAAGCTCATGCGGCTACATCCGCCGGCCGCATAAAGAAAATTCATGCGGCCACATCTGTCAGCCGCATAGCTTATGCGGCTACAGTTGCCAACCACATGGATGAAACTCATGCGGCTAAGAAAGTCAATCGCTTGCAGAAAACCCATGCGGCCACAATTGCCAACCGCATGCGGCCAGCATGCACGGTCGTGACTCCTAGCCGCATAAAAACAACTCATCCAACGGCAGAAGACAACCGCATGCAGACAACCTCCATGGTACCCAATGCTAGCCGCATAACGTCCGTTCCACGCTTCTCTCGATCAGTCTTCGACCGTCTCTCATGCGGTCCTAACCTTGATAGTTCTCTGGATGATAAGCCAGACTCTGTGGTATTCAACTTGGACTCCTCCTATTTCGCACCCGCAAGTGCTAAAAGGAGGAAGTCTAGGGCAGCGCGGGCTCACCAAGCATAGTCAGCTGTCCTAACCTCTAACTATCGGGGCGTCCCGTTGATTATCACACGGGCCTCTGATGGGAAGTTGTATAGAACCGCTCGAGTCCAGCCCCCGGCGGCAAAAGGACAAAGTGGTTCCTCTGACCTGTGTGAGGAGATCCTCCACAAGCGCAAGGAAAGAGAAAGAGCCTCGGCGTGCAAAGAGTCCTCGCTTGGACATCACTGCACCCAAATCATCGTCAACTGCTGTTGCAATAACGCGGCAGTGACGAAAGATCGGTCGTCCGTCTTCCAAAGACTACAGCATCCAAGCTCGGAGGACGAGGCACCACCTATTGTCTCCTGCAATTCCACTCAGAAAGTCCCCGCCGAGGGGAGAGGGAAGAAGACAAGCATCTCCAGCCCCAAGATATCAACCACTACAGCTAAAAAACTATCGTCTAAACGGCTGTCCTCCACCGAAATATTCCAACACACCCGTTCAAAGACAAAATCTGCTGCAATGGGAAATTCATCATCCACATCGCTGGGGGTCATGGGAACTGGGGGTAGCACTCCTACGAACATACACAACAATCCGATGTTTCAAGGAGCCGAGCCCGGGGAAACAACTCTCCCATCTGGTACAACAGATGCTGATGTCCCCGAGGACATCCATGGCTCTCAAGACGAAACAAGCTCCGAGGCTGGGGATACCGTTCCCTCCGAGTCCGAGCCCGAAGAGAACACTCCCACATACCCCGATGACTTCTCGGTACATGGGTACGACTCGGAGGGCACATCCACCATCGTTCCTTCCATCACTCCTCGTGTAAGGACGGTGTTCATGACGGACAGCAACCAAGGTGGTTCCAGCGATCGCCAACGCATCGACACTTTGGAGGCTATACTGCAGGCCTTGGTCAAGTCTGTAGATGAAATCAAAGCTGCTCTTCCAACACTGTAAGGAGAAATGCCTGGCCAAACGAGTACGGGTCCCACGGTCAATGCGGACTTGAACTCAGCAGCACCAAATCCGGGCAATAATCCTCCCAAAATAGTAGCCCCTACCGCAACAGATGAGGTCCGAGAAGTAAGAAGAGAGGTCCAGGAGCTCCGAGCCATGTTCCATGCCCGAGAAAACGCTCAAGACCTCAGAATGCGGCAACCATACCCTGCCGAATGGAGGGATGTACCATTCCCACCAAAATATAAGCCGTTCAATATCAACCCATATGATGGCAAGACCTCAGCAAGTCGGTACATCACTTACTTCGAGGTCACCACCGACCATCTGCCCCATGATAATGCTATCCTCATACGATTATTCATTAGGGCATTGGAAGGAGTCGCCTTCGACTGGTATCGCAATCTGCCGGACAACTGCATCCACTACTTCGCCGGCTTCAAGCGCCTATTCTTGGAGAGATTCTACGAAGTAGGGCAGGACGTCACCATGTCCACCCTCATGGACGTCGTCCAAGGGGAGAAGGAGTTGACAAGGAACTATATTGAGCGGTTCCGCCAAACCGCCATGAAGCTGCCCTCCGGAAATCCAGATTCCTCTTTGATTGAAATTTTCCAAAAGAGACTGCTTCCAACGATCAGTCTCTGGATGGGCGAAAGTCAATTCAAAGATTGGAAGACGTTCATCATCGACGCCACAAGCGCCGAAGAACGACTGAAGAAGGCTCGCCAACTTGGATTGCATATCTCGGAAGGAGAAAACAAGGGCAAGCGTCCCAACAACGATAATGGGGGTAGCCCCTCCAACAATCGGGACAGCAAAGGAAAGCAGGCTATGGTGGCCGATACAGCACAAAAACCTGAACCGAAGCCCGCAGACAAATAATGGCCGCAAATCACTTACTCCTTCGAAGACAGTCACGTCAAGCCCATCTTGGACATGCTCATACAAGAGGACAGAATTCAGCTTCCTCCACCAAGACGGGAACCACGGCCGACAGAGATAGAGAATCCAAAGTACTGCCATTATCATCGCTATGTTCATCATGCTACACACGATTGCTACCAGCTGAAACGGTACATCCAGAACCTCATCGATTCGAACGCTCAGGCCATCGATTTCGAAGAGGTAACCGTGGCGGCCAATATGGTGTCCGTACAATTCGGCAGCTTCTCGCCGACGGAGACTCAAGACGGGGTGGTCCCCGTCCCTCTAGCGACAATGGAGATTACCAATCTTCTACCTTTCCGAGATCAGGCTGCCGGTCTAGTGCCCCTCTCCACATCACGAGGGGAGGTCATGTGGATCTATCCAGACTTGGTGACAGAAGTGACTCGGCCCACACCCTCTTCCACCAACAAAAAGAAAACTGGAAAAGTCAGGACCTGCCACACAATCTTGGCAGACAGCGAGGAAGCTACAGCCGTCGTCACACGGTCCGGAGCGCAATCCCAACCTGTGGTTGACAATCCAGCCAAAAATCATCAACCCACTATAAATGATGCTCCGGGACCGGCTCAGCCTTCGACGACCGACAAGCCTAGGCCGAGGGAGACTCGCTTCGACAAATCCCTCCGAAAAGAGGCAGCCCAAGGGCTAGAGAGGCCCTACAACTTTGACATCTTAGCACAATTGGCTAACACACCAGCCAAGTTGTCACTGTACGAACTCCTAAGGCTCTCCAAGAACGTTCGTATTGTATTAAACGAAGCACTCCAAAATGCCGATGTCTATCTGGCTCAATCCAACCTCACCGGGGAGGACTCACCCGTGGATCTCCAAGATAGTGCCTGCACGGGAGCAATGCCCAACATCGTCTTCACTCCGCAGGACATGCTCATCAAAACCAACCTACACGATCGCCCGCTATACTACATGGGGTACATCGGCGACGTAAAGGTGGATCGGATGCACATAGATCCTGGCTCTTCCATAAGCATCATCCCGAAGGGTCTGCTACATCATCTCCGTATCCCAATGCATCGTCTGACACCTACAAGCACCGCCATCAGCAGTTTCAATTCGGGCAGGAGCTACCCTATTGGGAAGATTCGTCTGAAGTGTCAAATTGGCGACCTCCAATCCGAAGTCACCTGCTACGTCATAGATACAGACACTTCTTATAACGTCCTCTTGGGGTGCCCATGGATACACGATTATATGATCGTGCCTTCCACGCTACACCAGTACTTCAAATATGTGGACAAATATGGCTTCGTGAAGACAGAATTTGATGATATCGATCCCTTCAAAGGGGTCGAATCCTACTACTCAGACTCCTGCCTATACGAAAAGTCGAAGAGGCACCTTGATGAAGGAGACGTACAAGCTCATACCGAGACAGCTACGGGATTAGAAGGACCTCTGATGATCCACCTCCAAGCCCGCAAACCGGGCAGGTCCGCACCTCTCACTGCCACTCTGAGGAAGGATGCGATCAGCCTCTCGGCGCAAGAGGAGCAGATGAAAATCCGGGTGCCAAGGTCCGGCCAAGTGTCAAGACCCACAATGGGGCTACTGACAATCAGACTGCCGAGAGTCGGTCAACCCCAAACGGAGAAGCTCAATCCCTCCGATAGGCCACTGACGATACGCCTTCCCAAGAAGGGTCGTCACCCCGATGCAAGGTCTGACACTTCTAGCGAACCAGCCACTCCTCGCTCCATATCAAGTGCCAAACTGGGGGTCACTAGTTTGCCGACAACTCCACGCTCTGCTCCATCAACTGAACCACTGACAATCAAGCTTCCCAGGACATCCTTTCAGTCTTCATTCACACAGGGGTAGCCGAAGAGGAACCAGAGTTAGCCAAGTATGTGGCTGCCCACACTGATGTTTCCTCCGCAGATGATGTAATCTCCTAGAAAAGATACCTTACTTCATCAATAAAGGGTTATCTTTGAACTACACCGAGCTCAATAAGCTATGTACAATGTATGCTATAGAACACGGTATAGGCACTCACCTACACACACAAGTGACAAATGTGTACACCGCAATCCAGCTTACTCCAGTAGAAGACGCTTACCGAATAATCGAGGGAGGGGATCATCCGATCATCTTCGGCCGGACGAACAACCCGCATCCCCTCACCATAGAGGAAGCCAACCTCGGGTCAGATACCGGAAGACTGCCTCTGTATCTCTATAGTCCCCAATCCAAATATCTCATACAGAAACAGGGGTATGATCTGGAGACGACGCCAGGTTTGAACTACGGTACTGGGCGACGATTACCTTTGAAGCCGCCAGCCTCGGCGGGCAAACCACGGAACTACTATAGCAAAACTCAATGCGAGTTAGGGTATGTAACGTCTACTACAACCCCCGAGAGTTCAGATAAAGAATGCGACTGGCAGTCACATTCAACCGGGTCACCAACTTCGGACTCGGATACCAGCATCGGAGATGTGTTCAGACAAATCATGACAGTCAATATGGCATTCGCCGACGCTTACAAAGAAGACGAAGACATCCTCGAAATCCTCGAGCTAGAGCCGTAGGCCCAGCAATTGGACGAACAATGGGAAAAGTGGTTCGAACTGAGAGAACCTCCTACTGAAGATGAGGTTATACAAGTTAACCTCGGCAGCGAATCTTCTCCAAAACCAATCTTCGTTAGTAAAAGCCTAGCAGACGAAGAACGAGAGTCGCTGTTAGAACTTGTCAAAGAATACATTGATGTGTTCGCCTGGAGCTATGAAGACATGCCAGGGTTAAATCCCGACATTGCTCTTCACAAACTCAACATTCGGCCAGATGCAAAGCCAGTCAAACAACAACAACGACGCTTCCGCCCAGACATCGTGGATGCAATCGAAGCCGAAGTCAACAAACTGATAGCCAGCGG
This sequence comes from Iris pallida, assembly GCA_029216955.1. Lineage (NCBI taxonomy): Eukaryota > Viridiplantae > Streptophyta > Magnoliopsida > Asparagales > Iridaceae > Iris > Iris pallida. The sequence continues at coordinate 20,681,690 of JANAVB010005796.1, read as the reverse complement.
CTTTATTCGTGAGGAGCAACATCCAGACTGGATCGCCAACATAGTACCCGTCCTCAAAAAGAATGGAAAGATTTGAATCTGCATCGACTTCCGCAATCTGAACGAGGCGTGCCCCAAAGATGAATTCCCCCTTCCTATCACAGACATCATGATCGACAATACCTGCGGCTTCGAACGTATGTCATTTATGGATGGCTTCTCGGGGTACAACCAAATCAAAATGTCTCCTGATGACGAAAAGCATACATCATTCTGAACGCCAATTGGAACGTACTGCTACACAGTCATGCCTTTCGGTTTGAAGAATGCCGGCGCCACCTATCAAAGAGCCATGAGCATCATCTTCAGAGACCACTTACGCAAGACAGTGGAGTGCTACGTTGACGATATAGCCGTTAAGAGCCGCTGCAAAGGAAACCATCTGCAGGATCTGAGGACGGTATTCGACCTAATGCGAGCGCACAATTTGAAAATGAACCCTACGAAGTCCTTTCTGGGCGTATCCAGCGGGAAGTTCTTAGGCTTCATCATCACTGCAAAGGGTATCCATGTAGACCCTGAGAAGACAAAAGCAATCATGGAGATGGGTCCCCCGAGAAATCTCCGCGAACTCAGAGGCCTCCAAGGGAGGCTAGCCTACATCATGAGGTTCATTTCCAACCTCTCCGGACGATGCCGACCGTTCACACACCTCATGAAGAAAGGAGTCTCATTCGTATGGGACGAGGAATGTCAGCGTGCTTTCGACAGCATCAAAGAATATTTGTCAAATCCTCCAGTTTTGGTGGCCCCGGTTCCTGGAAAACCATTCCTGCTCTATGTACAAGCAATGGAACACTCCCTCGGGGCTCTGCTGGCACAGAATAACGACGCAGGCCATGAACAGGCCATATATTACCTCAACCGAATGATGATTGGACCAGAGCACCGATACACCGCTGTGGAGAAGGAATGCCTGGCCCTGGTGTTCGCCATTCAGAAAATGCGGCACTATGTCACCGGACAAACGATACATGTGATCTCACGAGTCAACCCTCTCAGGGTCCTCATGACCAAACCAGGGGCACTCAGCTCTCGCCTCGTTACATGGGCAATACTGCTGTCCCCTTATCATATGATCTTCGTCCCCCAAAAGGCTGTCAAAGGTCAAGCCCTGGCAGACTTCTTAGCAGCCCACCCAGGCTCGGAGTCCTCCAGGATATATGAAGAGATCCTAGATGAGGTCGCTGACTCACATGCAACCTCTCACGATAATATATGGCGAATGTTCTTCGACGGTGCTTCAAGGACCAGACCTAAAGGCAATATAGTCGTCGGAGTCGGGGTAGTGCTAATCTTCCCTTCCGGATTGGTAATTAACCGCGCTTACTCTCTCACAGAGCCCTGCTCTAACAATGTGGCCGAGTACAACGCTTTGGTCATTGGCCTCCAACTTGCAAGAGAGCTGGGGGTAGAATATCTTGAAGCATACGACGATTCTCAGTTAATCGTCAATCAGATCCGGGGCTCATATGAAGTCCGCCACGAAGACATGATCCCCTATCACCAAATAGCGATCGATGTCATCTCGTCATTTGAGGGGTTCTTCATCGAGCATGTCCCCAGACTCCAAAATATTGAAGCCGATGCCCTAGCTGGTCTTACCGCTTCCCTAGCAGTTCCGAACTATGATCGCCAATCAGTGGATGTGGTAGGCCATAAACTGGTCTGTCCCAAGAACAATGTGCAATTCGTGGCAAGTTATGCCGCCCATACGATCGATGATGCCCCAGATTGGAGACAACCATTCATCGACTTTGTCATCTACGACATCATGCCCGAGAACCCAAAGGAAGCCACTTCCATCAGACGGTGTTCTCTCAGATTCTTCTACGATACAGAGACAAAAATGCTGTATCGCCACTCCTACGACGGATTACTGCTTCGGTGTCTGTCAAACGAAGAAGCCAAAGAAGCCGTCCGAGAAACTCATGACGGTATCTGCAGGGCCTACCAGCCCGGCCTAAAACTGTAAGACCGCCTTCGTCGAATGGGCTACTATTGGCCCACAATGGTGGCAGATGCGATAGATTACGCTAAAAAATGCAAAGCCTGCCAAGTCCACGTGGACTTCATTCACCAACCATCCGAGTTTCTACATCCGACAGTGGCATCCTGGCCATTCGAAGCATGGAGAATGGATATTATTGGTGCAATCACCCCACCTTCCTTCCGAGGATATCGCTTCATACTTGCGATCACTGATTACTTCTCCAAATGGGCGGAAGCTGTCCCACTCGCAGAAGTCAAGACTTCAAACGTGATCATCTTCCTTAAGCATCACGTCATCTACCGCTTCGGACTGCCCCGAAGGATCATCCATGATAATGGTCCGCAGTTTGCAAGCTACGTATTCTATCGGTTTTGCGATAAGCACCGTATTCAGAATGTCGCTTCGACACCATACAACCCGGCAGCAAACGGGTTAGCAGAGGCATTCAACAAAATAATCATCAAGCTCCTCAAGAAGTTTGTCTCCTCCAACAAACGCGACTGGAACGAGAAGCTCGACGAGTGTTTATGGGCGTACTGTACTACAGTCCGAACAGCCACCGGGAATACACCGTTCTCCCTAGTATACGGGAACGAGGCAGTTCTCCCATTAGAGACTCAGATCCTCTCACTTCGTGTCGCCCTCACACATCAGTTGACGACGGATGATAACTACCGACGCCGGCTACAAGAATTGGAGGCACTAGATGAAAAGCGCCTCTTGGCTCAACAACGAATTGAGCTATACCAAGCACGCATCTCTGGAGCCTTCAATAAGAAGGTAAAAATCAGAACATTCTATATGGGCGATCTCGTTCTGGCAGTCCGGAGGCCGATGGTCATGACTCACAAGACCGCCGGTAAATTCCAGCCAAAGTGGGAAGGCCCATTTATCATTGAGACAGTATTCTCCAACGGTGCTTACCGCCTCGCAAAATAAAACGGAGACTTGCTTATGTTGCCCGTCAACGGCAAGTTCCTGAAAAAATATTATGTCTAAATGACATTCTCTCTAAGATCTTCGAGTCATATACCCGTTGGTACCGCTGAACTCACATTTCAGAGTATCGAATCATGTACCCGCTGGTACCGCTGAACTCACATCCACAACATTTCAGAGTATCGAGTCATGTACCCGCTGGTACCGCTGAACTCACATCCACAACATTTCAGATTATCGAGTCATGTACCCGCTGGTGCCGCTGCACTCACACTTTCTCAATATTCTAAATTACCGAGTCATGTACCCGCTGGGGCCTCTGAACTCACATTTCGGTCACTCTTTTAGATAGTAAGTCACGTATGATTATACCTCTGAACTTTCTTCCTGGAAGAGATCCTCCCTCATGATCCACCACCAGCGCTCCCAGTGCACAAAAAGGGCAATCGATCCACAAATTTCTGAAACGACCATGTCCTCATTACCTCTGAGTCGTTTTCACTTCCACCAAAAACAAACCGCCCTCTCGCATAGAACTTCCACGTTCTCCTACCTCTGAGTCGTTCTATGTACCCCCACTTCATTGAGCCCACTCCTACCATGTCCTCATTGCCTCTGAGTGGGAAGGCTCCGTCGAAGAATCCTTCATGCTTGCCATGTCCACATTACCTCTGAGCAAGTGTGTCGGTCCCCTTTCAACCTATTATCTGTACCCGCAACCGGAGTACGACAAGGATAATAGGTCCACAAATGTCCTCTGTTGACCACAAATGTCTTCTGTTGACCACAAATGTCCTATGTTGACCACAAATGTCCTCTGTTGACCACAAATGTCCTCTGTTGACCACAAATATCCTCCGTTGAACACAAAATGTCCGCTATTGACCATGAATATCTTCCGTGAAGTCTTCCCTGCCATGTTCTCATTACCTCTGAGCAGGAAGATTCTACGGTAAAACCCTCATGTTTGCCATATTCTCATAACCTCTGAGCAAATATATTGGTTTCCTTTCATCCCATTATCCGTATCCTGAGCCAGGGTACGCCAAGGATAATAGGTCCACAAATATCCCTTGCTAAGCTTCTTAGCATAAATCCACCATCTCATATGCCCCGGGAGCCCAGCTGCTCTACGGTATTCTTTTTCCCAATACCGAGAGCACCCGTGACCACTTTGCCATGGCTGTTCCGGATATCCTGACCAAACTTGTTACCCGTACCTAAAACCAAGGTACGCCTAGGGTAACAGGTCCACAAATATCCCTTGCTAAGCTTCTTAGCATAAATCTACCATCTCACTATGCCCCGGGAGCCCAGCTGCTCTACGGCATTCTTTTTCCCAATACCGAGAGCACCCATGACCACTTTGCCATGGCTGTTCCGGATATCCTGACCAAACTTGTTATCCGTACCTAAAACCAAGGTACGCCTAGGGTAACAGGTCCACAAATAATCCTCCAGCAAGTCCAATTCCACAAACGCCACAAGTACAAGAAAGAGAAGATGAGTTGAAACATGCTCATTTATTCAAAATTCAAAGTGCTACATCATTTGGGATCACATCCCTTACAAAAAGAAAAGAAAAAAAAGAGAAGCAAAAGAAAACAGAAAGCTGATCACTGCTCCAGGGCACATAACGCCCTGAGACGGTCCGTCAGCAAGGCAACCGACCGCTCAAACCTCTGGATAGCTCGACGCTCCGCCTCTTGGGTCAGCACCGCCTCGTCCTCCAGTTGAGCATGGGCTTGCCATTTGTCCTCGAATCTCTTAAAGGCCCGCTCCAGGTTAACAGAAGATCGGGAAACCTTCTCGGCCTCCCGAACGATTGACTCCTGTTCCGTCTGAGCAGCCTTCAGCTCTGACTCTAAGAAGGCCAACTCCTTCTGGAGTGCGAGAATTCGCTCCTTCGTGTCAGCAATTCCACGAGAAGCAGACTCTTCCCTAGCACGACAAGCCTGACTCCGACGACCCAGCCTATCATACGAAGCAGAGAACTTGTCAAGGTCTTCCTGTACAACGGGCCCGGCAGTATCTCGAGCGAGCTTGATCCTATCCCGAGCAGCAATGAGGAAGCCCCACTCCCGTTCAATCGCAGTAGGCAAACCCGCCTGCCGTATCGCCAGCAATTGGGTCACAAGCTGATCAGCCTCTGCCAACTTAGGCTCCAGGAGTGCAGCCAACCCCACCCCGCCAGAAAGGGACTTCAAAGTTGCAACCTGACCCCGAGCGCACCGGAGAGATAGAGAGAAAGGGGTCCCCCGTTCTATAACAGCATCTACGCCCCTTTTTAAGTGGTGATAGAAGCTGTCGACCACATCCTGCGTCACTTCGTCCAGAGCCTCCAAGGAAGCCGGTGTCAACAGGAGTATGGCTAGCAGCACTGAAGAAGACGCAACAGAATCTGTCACTCCTGCCACAAGAGAAACAAACTCCGCACGGAAGGACGCATGAACAGCGGCTAACTCCTCTTCAGCAGCCCGCAGAACTTGAATGCTCGGCAGGGTCGAGAGGTCAATCTTTGGAGTCGTATGATCAGCAGAGGACGAGGTGGAAACCATCGCCAGCTCCATTCCCATCTGCCCCGGGTTGGCGGGAGGCCCCTCGACATGAGACGGCGAAGGAGAGGGGACGATCCTTTCTCCCAGATCACGGCAGGCCGAGCCTTCCCCAAGAACATCCGCGATGGGAAGTAAAGGGTCAGGACCTGTAGGGCCAAGGCAACCATGAATCGATTTGACTCGGAGGATATGTTGATAGAGCAAATAAGCCCCCTCACTAGTCAATATTTGGCTTATCTTACCAGTAGAGGAGTATGGAGGCTGAGGTTCGCCTACAGCCACCGCAGCCTCTTCACCAACAGTCTCCGAGTCAGGTATAATAGGCTCCTCCGCCCTTGCACCCTCGGAAAGGGATGCAACGAGATCGGCGTCGCCTTGCTGAAGTTCAGCGACCTTGGAGATGGGCCCGAGGAAACCTTCATCACCCCGGGCCGAGGCCTCAGCAACCTGGGAGCTTCCAACCGCCGCTGAAGGAGCCCCCGCAGAAAGGACCATGGCACACATGTCGCTAATCAAAGCAGCAAGGGTCGGATCAACTCCAGGGGCAGTAGACGGTTCACGAGAGGCCGATTCATCAGATGCCTACAAAGAAAAGTGATTAAGTCATATCTCCAAGAGAAAAGAAAACTACAACAAAGAGATGGCTCCGACTTGGTCTTACCTCCAGAACATCGTCTGTACCTTCACCCCTCTCGGTAATAAGTAATCCACGAGACCTAACGGCAGCTCTCTTCACGGAAAAGGTCGCTCTGCTGTCAGAAGGCTCGAGTCTGACTCGTTTACGTGAGGGACCAGACACAGCTGGAGGCTGTTCTTCCCTCATTACTTCCTTTTGTGTAGTAAGCAACGGATCTTCCGCCAGTTCATCGGGTGTGGGAAGCGGTTGATCTGTTACTTCTTCACCCCCACCAGAAAGGGAGTCTTCGCTATCATGATCATCCTCCTCCTCAGCCGACTCGGAAGGTTCTGATTCAGGGAGGAGAGTCTGGAGCGCTAGTTGCTTTCTAGCCTTAGCCCCCTCGGGCTTCTCCTCTAAACCGGTACCCACGATGAAACTGGTACTCGGATCGAAATTAACAAGAGGCTTGTTCGTCATAACATGATACAAAGCATCCACGTATAAAATTTCCCGCGACGCCTTAGCATCGGGGACCGAGAAGCTGACCCGAGTATGATAAGCGTCATAATAATTCTATGCCCTGACACCATCAAGAACGCTACCTTCAAAGCCCAAACAAGAGTTGGGACAATCAAGGAATAACTGGCTATAACCAAATTGACGGAAAAACCTACTAGGTAGGTAAGGCTCCAAGTACACATTATCGCGATTGCGATAAACCAGATGAGCGGGGCGGATATTGCGCAACCAGGTGAGCATATCCGGAGACAGAAAGTGAGAAGGTCCGGTACCGTCAAGGTATACCTTCCTCACTTCCTCATCAGAAAAATGAGGAACAGACACAAAAAAGTCACACCCATCCACCCTCGCCAGCGCCCTCAGACAAGTTGGCATAGTTTTGTATTCCCAAGACCGGCGATGGTATTTGAAAAGGAAAGCGTCTTCATCTGTAGCATCTTCCGCTATTCCAGGTCCCATCAGAGACTTGTAGTGCATCGCCAACCACACCATCAAATAGTGGAAAAGCAGTTCTACGTGCTCAAAATCCAGCGTCTTCTTGTGCGCAATAACCTTGGACGAGAATGTTCGAAGACCATGGTGTATGCTACACACCATAGCAGGAAGAAGGGCCAGTCTAACTCCAAATACCAGTTTAACAGCAGGGAGAATAAAGTGGCGACCGATCCTCTCGATAGAACCTGCTCCCGCCGAGACTATGCAGTTCCGTAGCCATATCATTAAAAATCCTGCCAGAAGCGCCTTCTCGGACATCGGCCTGGTGCCATAGTAAAAATAGCTGAGAGAGTCAGATTGACTCCCGAATATGTCGCTCTTGGACCGCGACTTCTTGACGCCCGACATCAGGTCCTTTATCTCTCCCTGGGTTCGAGGGGTTCGAGGAGTAACCCCGCCAGAAGGATCAACTTTAAAAAGATAATTGACCCAGGATGTAGTGTGGGGAGCGGTCCCTTCTGAGCTATCCTTCTTTTTTATAGCCATCTGGTGACAAGCACTATGATGGCACAACAACTCCTGATACACCACAACAAAACCTGGGAATCGCCGGTTCAAGTCCTCGAACTCCTTATTCGATGGGGTATACACCTCAAAAGGCTCGTTCCCCCACGAAAGTTTGGAGACAGTATACATCTCATGGAGAGCAAGCCCCAACTCTCCTCCGGGCACAAAGAACGTACCCGTTCGCCGATTATACATCTCCAAGAGCGCCGCGAACAATGGTTTATTGATAGGAAGCCCGCGACAAGTGCCCCAAATGGCATGATAAAGTCCCACCTCCCGCAGGAATGTTCCATAGGTCTGCAGAACCCAAGTGGTCAGCTGGGCCCACGAAGAGGTGGGGTTTATCCAGTTCAGCAATGCCAGTCTGCCAACGGGATAAGATTTTTTACGAGCAAGCCAATTCAGAAAGGTATTAGCTTGAGTGAGTGTGAAGTTGGGGCCGTATACATTCATGAAAGAGCCCGGGGCTAGACCCATCATGTACCGGAGGACAAAATACTTACCCGCGTACGCTAACCGCATGTTCGAGTTATAATGGATGTTGCCCATCAACATCCCTGATTAGGTAGGAGTTAAGTTACACACCATCTTTCTGTCCAGCAACACCATATTCAACCACGACAGAGGATAATGACATTCCATTAGAGGGATATGGATCGCCACCCCATCCAAAGAAAAATCCCAGTTCTCAGAAATCTCTAATACTCGGGGATTCTTTATGATTAAAGCATCTCCAAAGATGAATAAAGGCTTCAGGTATAATCCATCCAGCCTCCCAGTATTTATCATGGAACGGAGGTAATGGAGGGTCTGATTCTCGATGGCGTTCAACCTCTCCGAAGGCTCATCAGCAGGGAATTGATTCAACACATGCTTAATTAAGTCGTCAAGACGCACGCCCAAGGCGAACTGATTTGAACCCACTATAAGTTCCCCTGCAGGATTTACTGGCAGATTCACTGAAGAAAGACAAAAGAGACAAGTCAAAAAGATAGCCGAAACGCAAATTACTTGATGCTTATGCAGCTTAAGCATAGCCTCATGCGGCTCAGTTTGAAAAAGCACATGTGGTTCAGTTCGAATAAGTTTATGTGGTTCGGTACGAAACTGGCTTATGCGGCTCAGTGCGGATGAGCTTATGCGATTCGGTTCGAAAGGAGCATATGCGGATACGGTCCAAATTCGAATAAGCTTATATGGTTCGGCTTATGCGGTCCAGTGCAGATGAGCTTATGCGGTCTAGTTCAAATGATCTTATGTGGTTCAGTTTGAAATAAGCTTATGCGGCTCAGTTTGAAAGAGCTCATGCGGTCCAAGTCCAAATAAGCTTATGCGGCCCTGATGATGAAGTAGTTATGCGGCTGCAAACAACAACTTTCATGCGGCTCAGGCCTGGGTCATATCCCATGCGGCCCGAACATGAGTCGGACATGCAGCATACTTGGAAATATAGGCTCGTGCATAAGATATGCGACGTAGCCATGACAGTTCATGATTGATGGTCCTACCAGCAATAGGCGGGTGAACGTCGGAGTGAAAAATAGGCACGCCAGCCGTCGGAGGAGCCGCCACGTTCGCCGCCGCAGTCGATGAAGACGCACCCTTCTTGCCCTTCGCTGCCGCAGAAGATGACGCGGCCTTCTTGCCCGTAGCAGCGACAGTCTTCTTGGAAGCCATTGCCGATCGTTGATGGGGGAAAACGAAGAGGAAGTCGGCAACAGGGAGTTCGAGCAAAAGAGAGAAGGTAAAAAACCCTCAAAGAATAAAATTACTCCTATTTATAGGCGAAGGAGGCTTGAAAAATCAAATAAACGCCTCGATCCATGTGCCGCCTAAAAGAATAAAGAAAAAATGCTTCGGTCAAAACAAAACTGACCCTTGGGATCCTCCCCCAAGAGGCGGCGAATCAAGGGCATTTAATGCAGAAGATTTGCACACGTGGTTGGGACACGTGGCAAAAAAGTCTATACGGCCTAACAGCTCATGCGGCCAGATAAATCCATGCGGCTGAATCATCTATGCTGTCAGCAAAGGCCATGCTTCTTATTCAAAGTATTTTAATTTTGTAAATTGAAAACTTTGAAGGGGGTCTTGTAGAAGCATGAAAAATATCAGAATTATGATCTATGCGGCTCGGAACAGGAGAACCCCATGCGGCTCATACAGGAGCAGTCCCATGCGGTTCAGAGAGACTCTTAGTCTCATGCAGCTCGGGGCAGGAGAGTCCATGCGGCTTACATAGGGACAGTCCTATGTGGTTCAAAGAGCCCCCTAGCCGCATGCGGTTCAGAAGTACATGCGGCTCCCATTCGACCAACAGAGATATACGGCTCGATCAACGCCGCGTGCCCCCATGGGACCCCTTCACACAGCTGGCCATCGAGCAATGGCCCTATTTAATACTCTGCCATGATTTGTCAGCTGACGACTCTGACATGGAGTGTCACAATGGCCCTGTCATAATAACAGACTCTTTGGGAATTGGAGAAAATCTTTGACACGATCCGAGATTGACACGTGGCTACCCCCATACAGCTCCAGTGAAGAACAGCTTCATGTGGCTGGCAAGAATCGTCTTCCTGTGGCTCACCAAGAAGCCATCCCATGTGGCTCGCGAGTACTACACTTATGCGGCCTACCGAAAAACTATCCCATGCGGCTCGCAAATACTATACCTATGCGGTTCACTGAGACGCTGTCTCATGCGGTTCATGGATATCATACGGCTCTGGCAGAGTCCATCATTAAGACACGTGGCAGAGATTCAATTATCCCCACGACTTGACAGCTGGTAGCAAGGATGATTATGAGATGCAAATCAATCAGAGATTTACCAGATCCCAATGACCATATTTAACGTTATCCTCATAATTAATGAGATCAGGTCATATCATTCATGATCAAGCCAATGGGACACGTGGTGAGAGATCCAAGCTTGACACAACCAATCATGAAGATTTAAAGCAATCAGCATTAATCATTCGCAAGATTCAGTGCTATCCCCATTTATAGCCCAGATCCTTCATGATTAAAACGAACGATCCAGATTGATTAAGCATCAGGCTGCCGCCACTTTAAGAATGGGTAATCATCCAAACCCTAATGATGCTCCCCACTATTATAAATAGCAGGGTGCCATTCCCATGCAAAATATACAAGGAGATATATACGCTATCAGAGAGAAAAATACACAGAGAGAGAGAGAAGCCAGAAGAGCAATACGAGGAGAGCAAGAAGAGCATTTCTTCGTCAACGCCAACCATCTCTTCACAGGAGCCAAGGCTGCATACCGATCGTCCAAGGAGTAAGGCAGGGCTGCCGTCGCCTTCCCGAGCCTCTATCGTCACCCTCTAGAATCTAAAATAAACAATTGTACTTAGACTGCTGTACCTAGGTTTTCATCCCTAGGCTTTCTTTGTACAAGCGAGTTTGTATTGTGAGTCTAAGTTCAGTCCTCCTATAAAACTGTTCTGTACTTTTACAATCAATGGCAAACAGACTTGTTAGTTGATGTACCGATGGTGGGATCGATGTGGGCGTTCAGGGGGTCGTCTTGCTGATCAATCAGGTCTCCTGCTGAGTCGGCTGCGGGTTCTTGAGGAAGAATGGGGATAGAGTCATCCTGGTTGCCTATCATATTGCCTTCTAATAAGAGAGGAAAACTGGCTTCGATAGCCTATAGACCTCTCGAAGCTTGATCTGGGCCCAGGACGGCCAAGGCTTCAATGATATCGATAACCTGTAGATGCTGAGGTTCGGAAGGAACCTCCTCATCGGCTTCCTGAATCTGTGGGATGTGGGGATCCCTGGCCTCCGACGTGTCCTCTGCCAGGGCGGTAAACCTATTAGAGAGGTTCATGGATGGTGGATTGTGGGGGACCACCGCTGCAGCTGTAGAAGTAGTCTCCAATGAGGTCGTCGGGGGTCCGAGTTCCATTCTGCTTTCGCTAGATTGAAACCTGAAGTGGAAGTTTGGAGGGGGAAGGATAGGTGATCTGGAAGGAGACTGAATCGGATCTTCTCTGGTGTGGGCTGCTGGTCGGGTAGTTTTCCTTTTGAGTTCAGGGTGGAGGCGGTAACAAAACTTGGATAGATGTCCGCGTAGGTGACAATGGAAGCAATAGATGATGTGGTTATCGTATAGAATTTATTATGTGTGGGACTGGTGGCCCAGTTCGATGACTATTTGGTTGGGTGGTTTATTTGAGAGATCTAGTTCTACGCAGAATTTCACATCGTGGGCTTTGGTTAGATTGCTAGTCTCTGGAGCTGTGGCCACATAAGTCATAAAAGAATTGTCTATGCGCCTAAGGGCAGATAGAACGAAGCAGATGAGGGAAAGGTTGGGGAGAGTCACCCAAGCTGCGACCATGGCGGAATCTTCTTTGGTGCTAAAATTCTGAGACCATTTAATAATCTTCATCTGGTGAGTGTCCACTTTGCTGGTGCCTTTAGACCACACACTCCTGTGGACTGCTTCTGAGGAGAGGTGGAGCAGTATGTGTCTGGGATCAAGAGGTGTGTAGTGCCCCGTCCTGCAAAGTCAATCGGAGGAATCGAAATGCCGACGGCATTCGGTCTTAGCCTTGCAACGGCTGCTCAAAGGCTCGCTCGGTCGAGGCAACTCCTCGCTCAGGTGGGGTAGTTTCGGTGAACTCGCCTCATCTTAGCCTTCACTTAATAACTTGCATGTTTTCAACTTGCACAAGTTAGGATTGTTAATCAAAGAGACACATCCACATAGCTAAGGGAATAATCCCGACCCGTTGGAATGTCTTAAAACATAGAAAATGGTCCCACGGTCTGCTTAGAAGTTGGCTCAGCGTTCTTTCAAATGACACTCGATCCTTCATCCCATGGCTTGGGAGAAGTAAGTTGGCCTAAGTTGCTAAGTTGCCCTTACACTCGAATGAGCCTAAGTCATAGGCGTCGCATGCGTGTATGCTTGATAAAGCATGCACGGTCCAGTCGTTTTGTCCCAACGCTCGAGTTAGCCTAAGTCATAGATGTCACCTGTATGAATGCTTGAAAATGCATGTACGGTCCCGACATCCAAGTCTTGGCATAGCCTTCGCACGTCCCGTAAGTTGTCTTGTACGGCTTATTGGCTTAAGTCTAGGCACCCAAGAGTTGGTTGTTCAAGTCGACCCCGTGCATAGCACATTCCCTCGACGCGGAGATCGACGTAGCATTTGCTTATCGAGTCGCTGCACGAATAAAGTTAGACAAGAGTTATGTTGGGCTATCGAAGCCATTTCTAGAACTGTTCCGCTCTATCTGCGGTTGTCAAGTCGCGTAGTCCCTTGAGAATAAGGTTCGTCGTATAAAGTATATGACTTGAGCGATAGCGTCGCTTATAGAACCAGGTCTATCTAAGGCACGAGCCATGGTAAATTTAGTAAAAAGTATGCCACGATCAAAGGAAGTCCACGCGACTGGCTGTCGCCGAGATCGGTCCCGCTACTTGGGAGTCTCACTATGTCTCGACAAGGAAACACGCGAGATCGATCCCGCTACTTGGGAGTCTCGCTAAGTCTTGATAAGTCTCGTACACGAGATCGGTCCCGCTACTTGGGAGTCTTGTTAAGTCTCGATAAATCTTGGCAAGGAATGACACGAGATCGGTCCCGCTACTTGGGAGTCTCGCTAAAGTCTTGATAAGGAAGTGCATAAGAACGGTCCCGCTACTTGGGCGTCTCGAAAGAAGGAAAGCATGGTCATGTTAAGGAAGGATTGGTAGATCGAGTTGAGTCTTGCAAGGTCATTGGACAACTTGTCGACAAGGTGTAGTCTTCTCGAATGATTGCCGAGGCACCGGGATCATGTCGGCCCGAGAAAAGCGAGACGGCTCAAAGTAGGATGTTGGATAACCGTATGGGAGACTTCGGTGCCTCCGGGCTAGCTACCCGTATAGGGATGAGCCGATATCCCCGAGCCGGGTTTATGATAGCTTGACATTGCTAGTGACCACTCATGTAGATGGGTCGGCAGAATAGCGGCACACCGCGTGTATGCCTTTGGATTGGGTCTAGAGCTTGAATACAGGTCTACTCGGTAACACAAGGTCTTGGCCTAAGATTGGGCTGCAGCATAGGCACCGTACTTGGCATGATAGGTGACGTCGGGAAGTCGACATTATGTTTTACAAGTCTTATCTAAGTTGGTTTATGAGTCGAACAGGAAGACCGTAAGGCGGTAGCATGGATAAGTCTTGATAGCGAGGCACGGCCTCAATCTTGATGCACGAACAAGTTTAAGCAAGGTCTAGAGGCACGACCTGTACGAGTCGTCCCCTTGACATCGTTGGCACGAGAGTTGGTCTAGAGGCACGTGAGTTTAAGTGAAAGTCTTGGCACGGCCGAGTTCGCATGAGTTGCTTCTCGGCGAAGTACAGTCTCGAGAAAGTTGATGTCACGAATAGAGTATGGCACGACCCTGCCGTCCTGAGTTATAGTTCGGTTAAGTACATAAGCGATGAGGTACTGCCTCGAATCGAAATATACTTTGGCATGGCACGACCCCGTCATTGCACGACCCTGTCGTTGCATTGTTAAGTATAGGCCAAGACGTCTTGTTCTAAAATAGATCCTAAGGAAAGACTAGAAAGACAATCGTAAAGGGACATGTATTACACAAAGTAAATGAACGTGTCCGATTTGTATGGGTGGGCGAAGAGCTCACTCCACCAGTACAGTTGAGTACTGACACCCACAAAGTTTTCATGTACAGGCACAGGTAGAAGCTCGTGGCGTGGAGCTCGCTTGGATGTTATCGAGGCACAAAGTTCCTTGGCGATTTGAAGCATGCAGCCGCATAGAATCGAAGACTTATACAGGACATAATGTATGGACATCGCCTTCCGAAGCTTCCGCTGGCTCAAGCATTGTATCGAGAGATGAGAGAGAGTAGAGTGACTCGTAAAAAGAGAGAAAAGTGAGCACGAGAGACTTGTAATAATGGCCTTGTGCCTATTGTAATCTAATTGTTCAATATCAATAAAGAGCTCTTTTGAATAACTTGTGTTTGCCTTTAAATTTCTGCTACATGGTATAATATTTTTGCTTGGGACTTCTATGCGACGACCCCGTCCCAGCCGCTGTAATCGGCCATTATGGAACCCGCCTTGTACGAGCACAATCTAGGCTCGTGCGACATTACGCCTTAGCGAGGACGATCGCTCCTACGGGAGCGGGGCGTGACATAATAGTATCAGAGCACGGCTTTACGTCCTTGGACTTCATGTCAAATTTCTCAGTTTTGAAAGCTCGTCGTCGATAAAGAAGTGTGCGCTCTCTCTCGAATGTCCCTCGGCATGTCCATACAATAAGTCTAAATATTTTCAAAAGCTCGTTCAAGCGTTCAATTGAACGTATCGGTAGGCCATTGTCGAACACATCAGTAGGCCTTTGTGGCGAACGGTGTCAACCTGACTTGAATGAAAACACGTGCTAAAGATAGCAAGTCGCGTGCGTGCCCAACTAGTCCTACGTCAACATTAGCAAATGAGCATGTAAACTCGAATATAGTCCGTACGGGACAGCTATGCACACAACCTTTGGCTAAGTTGTGTCGCGCATTGCGCACCTCGACTTTTTGGTGCAAACGAATCACAAGCAATATTAAGTATCGCTCGGTCGGGAACGGAGGTACACTTAGAGTGTTTATCGATAGGAACGCTATCAAGCTAACGCTTAGGCATATACGAAAAATTGGTCTAGATTTTAAGGAATAATGCGAACGACTTAGTACGTCGACACGACGTAAGCGATTACGCTAGGGATTCGTCGAACGAATCTAAAAGTTGTCTTAACGAATGATACAAACGTGATTGAGGACTAGATCGGATGGCTCGAATCCGAGTGGTGTATGGTTTGATTTAGAATTTATTCGAGCAAAGATTGAGGATTACGAGTAACAGCGAGTATGTCGGTGAGGCGATGCGATCGCTCAAAGCCTTAGAACGTGTCACGCTTAGTTGGTTGTGACTACGAATGTCCCGAATGAGATGTCGTTCGGACAACTTGTAAAAGGAAAACGCGAGTTAGAAAATGATTCAGAACGGTGAAACAAGTGAATGTCATGATCGAGGAAACTTAGAGGATCGCACGTATGATTTCGGATTGAGTCAAATGAAATGTGACTTAAGTTTTGGACAACGATATTGAAACTAGCTTGGGAAATAGCGATCGAACTTGATATTGAATATCGAGGAGATTGTGGAATATCCAGTTCGGACAATAGTATTAGTCACACGACTCAAAATTGGTTACAAAAAAAGATTGTCAGGTTACGCATATCGTCGATGGTATTAAGGCGTATCAAAGATCGATATGCGATAACTCGGGGGTACTCTGACTCGAAGAATGACGATCGTACAAATGTCATTGGTCCGATGGATGCTAAACTCGAGATATTGAAATGTGTCAAGGAAAAGATAGACTTGGCTCGAGGATTTTCTAGTTGAATGAATGACAAACAGACTATCAAACTGAGATCTTGTCTTGGATGAAAATAAAATGTTTAGATTTGTTTCATCGATAACCACAACGTTGATGTCCTTGACTTATGCGAGCGCAACTCCAGCCTCGCACATACGTCACGCCGATTAGGGCGATCACTTTGCGTGAGCTCTGGCATGGTGATTCATACAGCAGGGGTGATTGAACTAGCATGGCATGGCAATTTGTGTGCTTCGACTTATGGTTTGACGCGAAGGTGGACTCAAGAATGACTTAGCGTGCGTGATGGTCGAATTTGAGGATTGAGTAGGTCCAATCTGCGTATCGAGAATGAATTATTTTTGACTCAAACAAGAGTTACGCCCCGATGAGAATAATTATTCTGCGGGAGCGTTGTATGGTGATTCATGAACCATCGTGGATAATCGGACTCGCGTGAGATTAGGGTGCAACGTATTGTCGAGCTAGACAACCTCGTGATCGAATACATGAATTGGTTAGAATTTATGATTTGAATGGATTCGAATATGCGCAACGAATGTATTGATACGAATAGGTGATCGTGCTCGATGTTTAGAAATCTTAGTGACGCGAGCTTGGGTAGAAAATCTCGTACTACCAACTTTGGTTTGACCATAGGATTAGGGTCAGTACTGGCATTATTGTTGGAGAACTATGCTTCCAATCATGATATTGACTTAGCCTTAAGAAATGGCCTAGCGGTTAGGCGAGATGCCCCTGTTTAAA
Organism: Iris pallida; assembly: GCA_029216955.1. NCBI lineage: Eukaryota > Viridiplantae > Streptophyta > Magnoliopsida > Asparagales > Iridaceae > Iris > Iris pallida. Next base: position 20,664,815 of record JANAVB010005796.1, on the reverse strand, counting down.
GAATTGGCATGGAAAAGATTGATCTTGATGAATGGTATGAATGGATAGTATGAATCACGAATATAGGAATACCCCTCACGAGATTCGACTGACATGCATATATTTCAGGGACGCTTGAGTATGTGCACGATGCGACTCGAGTTAGAATGATGAATTCTCTATCATGTGGCTTGGCTGAATGCATGTATTTTATGGACGCCTGGAATGCATGCACGATCCAACCAAGTGATACGTTGAGTTCAAGCATGGCTTGAGGAATAGAAGAGTGTCGAGAATTTGAGATCGTGTTAAAGAAAGGATTGATACTAGTGCGAGCGTGGCTCGAAGTCGAAGAAACGCGTAGGCAGAGTGTATACGATAAATTATGGCGTGCCCCGCACGACTGTTATAGCTCCGTGTCTAGGCACGATTAAGTCTTGGCCATAAAAATGGTAGGATGGCTTGCCTTCAGGAAAGTCTCGAGGACGAGACTTGTTCTGAGTGGTGTATGATGTAGTGCCCCGTCCCGCAAAGTCAATCGGAGGAATCGAAACGCCGACGGCGTTCGGTCTTAGCCTTGCAACGGCTGCTCGAAGGCTCGCTCGGTCGAGACGACTCCTCGATCAGGTGGGGTAGTTTCGGTGAACTCGTCTCATCTTAGCCTTCACTTAATAACTCGCATGTTTTCAACTTGCACAAGTTAGGATTGTTAATAAAAGAGACGCATCCACATAGCTAAGGTAATAATCCCGACCCGTCGGAATGTTTTAGAACATAAAAAATGGTCCCACGGTCGGCTTAGAAGTCGGCTCAGCGTGCTTTCAAATGACACTCGATCCTTCGTCCCGTGGCTTGGGAGAAGGAAGTTGGCCTAAGTTGCTAAGTTACCCTAACACTCAAATGAGCCTAAGTCATAGGCGTCGCCTGCGTGAATGCTTGATAAAGCATGCACGGTCCCGTCGTTTTGTCCCAACGCTCAAGTTAGCCTAAGTCATAGGCGTCGCCCGCATGAATGCTTGAAAATGCATGCATGGTCCCATCATCCAAGGCTTGGCGTAGCCTTCGCACGTCTCGCATGTTAAGTTGTCTTGCACGGCTTGTTGGCTTAAGTCTAGGCACCCAAGAGTTGGTTGTTCAAGTCGACCCCGTGTATAGCACGTTCCCTCGATGCGAAGCTCGGCATAGCCTTTGCTCGTCGAGTCGCTGCCCGAATAAAGTTAGACAAGAGTTATGTTGGGCTATTGAAGCCATTTATAGCACTGTCCCGCTCTATTTGCGGTTGTCAAGTCGCGTAGTCCCTTGAGAATAAGGCTCGTCGTATAAAGTATATGACTTGAGCGATAGCGTCGCCTATAGAACCAGGTCTATCTAAGGCACGTTCTACGGTAAATTTAGTAAAGAGTATGCCACGATCAAAGGAAGTCCACGTGACAGGCTGTCGCCGAGATCGGTCCCGCTACTTGGGAGTCTCACTATGTCTCGATAAAGAAACACGTGAGATCGATCCCTCTACTTGGGAGTCTCGCTAAGTCTTGATAAGTCTCGTACACGAGATCGGTCCCGCTACTTGGGAGTCTCGTTAAGTCTCGATAAGTCTTGGCAAGGAATGACACGAGATCGGTCCCGCTACTTGGGAGTCTCGCTAAAGTCTTGATAAAGAAGTGCACGAGAACGGTCCCGCTACTTGGGAGTCTCGATAGAAAGAAGGAAAGCATGGTCATGTTAAGGAAGGATTGGTAGATCGAGTTGAGTCTTGCATGGTCATTGGACAACTTGTCGACAAGGTGTAGTCTTCTCGAATGATTGCCGGGGCATCGGGATCATGTCGGCCCGGGAAAAGCGAGACGGCTCAAAGTAGGATGCTGGATAACCGCATGGAAGACTTCGGTGCCTCCGGGCTAGCTACCCATGTAGGGACGAGCCGATATCCCTGAGCCGGGTTTATGATAGCTTGACATTGCTAGTGAACACTCATGTAGATGGGTCGGCAGAATAGCGGCACACTGCATGTATGCCTTTGGACTGGGTATAGAGCTTGAATACCGGTCTAGTCGGTAACACAAGGTCTAGGCCTAAGATTGGGCTGCAGCATAGGCACCGTGCTTGGCACGATAGGTGACATCGGGATGTTCATGAAGTCGACATTATGTTTCACAAGTCTTGTCTAAGTTGGTTTATGAGTTGAACAGGAAGACCGCAAGGCAGTAGCATGGATAAGTCTTGATAGCGAGGCACGGCCTCAATCTTGATGCACGAACAAGTTTAAGCAAGGTCTAATGGCACGACCTGCACGAGTCGTCCCCTTGACGTCGTTGGCACGAGAGTTGGTCTAGAGGTACGTGAGTTTAAGTGAAAGTCTTGGCACGGTCGAGTTCGCATGAGTTGCTTCTCGGCGAAGCACGGTCTCGAGAAAGTTGACGTCACGAATAGAGTATGGCACGATCCTGCCGTCTTGAGTTATAGTTCGGTTAAGTACATAAGCGATGAGGCACTGGCTCAAATCAAAATATACTTTGGCATGGTACGACCCCGTCGTTGTACGACCCTGTCGTTGCATTGTTAAGTATAGGCCAAGATGTCTTGTTCTAAAATAGATCCTAAGGAAAGACTAGAAAGACAATCGTAAAGGGACATGTATTACACAAAGTAAATGAACGTGTCAGATTTGTATAGGTGGGCGAAGAGCTCACTCCACCAGTACAGTTGAGTACTGACACCCACACAGTTTTCATGTGCAGGCACAGGTAGAAGCTCGTAGCACAGAGCTCGCTTGGATGTTATCGAGGCACAAAGTTCCTTGGCGATTCGAAGCGTGCGGCCGCATGGAATCGAAGACTTATACAGGACATAATGTATGGACATCGCCTTTCGAAGCTTCCGCTGGCTCAAGCATTGTATCGAGAGATGAGAGAGAGTAGAGTGACTCGTAAAAAGAGCAAAAAGTGAGCACGAGAGACTTGTAATAATGGCCTTGTGCCTATTGTAATCTAATTGTTCAATATCAATAAAGAGCTCTTTTGAATAACTTGTGTTTGCCTTTAAATTTCTGCTACATGTTTTAATATTTTTGCTTGGGACTTCTGTGCGACGACCCCGTCCCAGCCGCTGTAATCGGCCGTTATGGAACCCGCCTTGCACGAGCACAATCTAGGCTCGTGCGGCATCACGCCTTAGCAAGGACGATCGCTCCTACGGGAGCGGGGCATGACATAATGTTATCAGAGCACGGCTTTACGTCCTTGGACTTCACGTCAAATTTCTCAGTTTTGAAAGCTCGTCGTCGATAAAGAAGTGTGCGCTCTCTCTCGAATGTCCCTCGGCATGTCCATACAATAAGTCTAAATATTTTCAAAAGCTCGTACAAGCATTCCATTGAACGTATCGTTAGGCCATTATCGAACACATCAGTAGGCCTTTGTGCCGAACGGTGTCAACCTGACTTGAATGAAAACATGTGCTAAAGTTAGCAAGTCGCGTGCATGCCCAACTAGTCCTACGTCAACAATAGCAAATGAGCGTAAAAACTCGAATATAGTCCGTACGGGACATCTATGCACACGGACTTTGGCTAAGTTGTGTCGCGCGTCGTGCACCACGGACTTTTTGGTACAAACGAATCACAAGCAATATTAAGTATCGCTCGGTCGGGAACGGAGGTACACTTAGAGTGTTTATCGATAGGAACGCTATCGAGCTAACGCTTAGGTGTACACGGAAGATTGGTCTAGATTTTGAAGAATAATGCGAATGACTTAGTACGTCGACACGACGTAAGCGATTACGCTAGGGATTCGTCGAACGAATCTAAAAGTTGTCTTAACGAATGATGCAAATGTGATTGAGGACTAGATCGGATGGCTCGAATCCGAGTGGTGAATGGTTTGATTTGGAATTTATTCGAGCGAAGATTGAGGATTACGAGTAACAACGAGTATGTCGGCGAGGCGATGCGATCGCGCAAAGCCTTAGAACGTGTCACGCTTAGTTGGTTGTGACTACGAATGTCCCAAATGAGATGTCGTTCGAACAACTTGTAAAAGGGAAACGCGAGTTAGAAAACGATTCAGAACGGTAAAACAAGTGAATGTCACGATCGAGGAAACTTAGAGGATCGTACGTATGATTTCGGATTGAGTCAAATGAAATGTGACTTAAGTTTTGGACAACGATATTGAAACTAGCTTGGGGAATAGCAATCAAACTTGATATTGAATATCGAGGAGATTGTGGAATATCCAGTTCGGACAATAGCATCAGTCGTACGACTCAAAATTGGTTGAAATAAAAGATTGTCAGGTTACGCATATCGTCGATGGTCTTGAGGCGTATCAAAGATCGATATGCGATAACTCGGGGGTACTCTGACTCAGAGAATGACGATCATACAAATGTCATTGGTCCGATGGATGCTAAACTCGGGATGTTGAAATGTGTCAATGAAAAGATAGACTTGGCTCGAGGATTTTCTAGTTGAACGAATGACAAACAGACTATCAAACTGAGATCATGGCTTGGATGAAAATAAAATATTTAGATTTGTTTCGTCGATAACCACAACGTTGACGTCCTTATCTTATGCGAGCGCAACTCCAGCCTCGCACATGCATCGCGCCGATTAGGGCGATCACTTTGCGTGAGCGCTGGCATGGTGATTCATACAGCGGGGGTGATTGAACTAGCATGGCATGGCAATTTGTGTGCTTCGACTTGTGGTTTGACGCGAAGGTGGACTCGAGAATGACTTAGCGTGCGTTATGGTCGAATTTGAGGATTGAGTAGGTCCAATCCGCGTATCGAGAATGAATTAGTCTAGACTCAAAGAAAAGTTACGCCCCGATGAGAATGATTATTCTGCGGGAGCATTGTATGGTGATTCATGAACCATCGTGGATAATCGAACTCGCGTGAGATTAGGGCACAACGTATTGTCGAGCTAGACAACCACGTGATCGAATACATGAATTGGTTAGAATTGGTGATTTGAATGGATTCGAATACGCACAACGAATGCATTGATGCGAATAGGTGATCGTGCTCGATGTTTAGAAATCTGAGTGACGCGAGCTTGGGTAGAAAATCTTGTACTACCAACTTTGGTTTGACCCTAGGATTAGGGTCATTATTGGCATTATTGTTGGAGAACTATGATTCCAATCCTGACATTGACTTAGCCTTAAGAAATGGTCTAGCGGTTAGGCGAGATGCCCCTGTTTAAAGAATTGGCATGGGAAAGATTGATCATGATGAATGGTATGAATGGATAGTATGAATCACGAATATAGGAATACCCTTCACGAGATTCGACTGACATGCATATATTTCAGGGACGCTTGAGTATGTGCACAATACGACTCGAGTGAGAATGATGAATTCTCCTGAATGCATGCATTTTGGGGACGCCTGGAATGCGTGCACGATCCAACCAAGTGATACGTTGAGTTCAAGCATGACTTGAGGAATAGAAGAGTGTCGAGAATTTAAGATCGTGTTAAAGAAAGGATTGATACTAGTACGAGCGTGGCTCGAAGTCGAAGAAACGCGTAGGCAGAGTGTATACGATAAATTATGGCGTGCCCCGTACGACTGTTATAGCTCCGTGTCTAGGCACGATTAAGTCTTGGCCAAAGAAATGATATGATGGCTTGCCTTCGGGAAAGTCTCGAGGACGAGACTTGTTCTGAGTGGTGTATGATGTAGTACCCCGTCCCGCAAAGTCAATCGGAGGAATCGAAATGCCGACGACGTTCGGTCTTAGCCTTGCAACGGCTGCTCGAATGCTCGCTCGGTCGAGACGGCTCCTCGCTCAGGTGGGATAGTTTCAGTGAACTCGTCTCATCTTAGCCTTCACTTAATAACTCGCATGTTTTCAACTTACACGAGTTAGGATTGTTAATAAAAGAGACGCATCCACATAGCTAAGGGAATAAGCGACGATCTTCCAACCTTTTCTTCTACTTGGCAGCCCTCTCTTTCTTTCCTTACATGAATCACGAATTTAGAAAAAGCTTCAGATTTCTGATCAGTAATTTTATGGCCAGAGAATAGAGGATATATATAGGCTACGACAGGAACCATGAGGAGAAACTAGGGTTAGGCCTCCTAACGGATCTGGATATCCCGTGTTCAGCCCGAACACACAGTCCAGGCCCATTAACAATAGCTCGGTCCACTAATGAGCTATTATTGTACTACCTCCCTAATCCTAAATAATATTTGTGGGCTCCTTTTATTATATGCTCGTTTGGCTCCCCATGTTAAGATATCGTATGTCCGTCGATCAAATTAAGTTACAGACAACTATATTGATTCGACATCTTTTATCCTTAAGTAGTACCGCTCAACTTTGTTTGTCATGTCGGATATAATCCACCTGCAGGGTTTACATGACAATCCTTATGAGCTCCTTAAGGGGACATCATCAACGCGATGTATCGGGACATGGATTCCATTTATAATCAACAGCACATCACACATACAATGTTATTACCCAATTCATAGAGGTTGTTGATCCATAATGAATCTTACTCTTTCATGAGTCAAAGTAATGCACACTGCATATACATGTATGTTATTATATCCAGATTAAGAGCACAAGCATCCATAATAACTGAGGTGTTTGTTCTCTTATGTAGTAAGTACAAATAGAACAACCTCAAGTGGTCATGTTCAATACACACAACATGTACTAGTATAAACCTATAGTCAAGATAGACTAATACCAAACTATACTACAACCTTTCCAATAGATTGCCCAAGTCCATCTAGGTTATGAACTATTTATATACTCTATAGAAAACTGATAATATGATCTTCTGTGTGACACCACACACCATATTATCTACAATATAGAATATCAGATATTTGTATTAACACTTGCAACAAATACAATATGCAAACATTTGCCCATATGATTCTCATTCAAAATTTAAGGAAATAAGGTTACTACAAAAGTGTTGCTTTTAGTATATTACCCTAACAGCCTTAACTTCTGTAAAGTATAGAGATAGTTCACATACTACTTTGCTGTAATTTTCATATAGTTTGGTTCTTCATGATCCTCATCATTAGTTCCAAAATAACCTTCTATAATAGCTAACTGACTTATCATTGCTAGCCTAGATTAGGATGGTTCGGACACTAGGTAAGGATGGTGATTTGGATATGAGAAATTCTCAACGTCGGGATGATCAAGGCATTCTTTTTTCAACTATTTGGTCATCATGGTTACTTCCTGGAAGTCTTCTACAAGTGATTTGAGTCTTTCGATCAAACTGTACATGGTCTAAAATAATAACAAAGCCCTTATCCCTAATTTTTGGGCTCGAGAAATTGCACAGGGTCTGATACGTCAGACTATTGACATATCCCACCATCCTATGGTGTTTTTTGTCCGTATTGTGTCTCACAATAAGACATTAACATGGCACGAAGAGCCCACTTGCGCCATTGGGTTTGAATTTTTGAGAGTGTGAATGTCAATATGAAGTAAAATGTTTTATCCTATATAGTACGATTTTTTTATAATTTCTCTTAAATGAAAGCTAATGTTTTATCCTATATAGATAAAATCATAGTAAAGGTAATTAAGTTGCTCGGCGTATATGCCGGGGATTTTGTACAACTCACTCAAATGTGCCCTCGAAGGATCCAAGTGAGTTATTTTCTTTTGGACTTTTTCTTGGTCCTTAACTATTTCCAAACATAGTGCTTTTATTCATTTGACGTCTTCATAAAAGAATCTAAACTTAAAGTGAAGGGTGATGTTTTTGAACTTATTACATTGCAAAATTGGACTTATTTGAGTAATCATTTCGGCACCAAAGCAAGGTAGATTAAATACCAAACTTCTAATATCGTCCAATTCAATGCAATCCTTTATCCTTATCACATGTTTGTTATTGTGTTTCTCTAAATATGAATTCTTTTATATTACATGATATTGTTCAGACTTCTTATTATTGTTCGACGTAACAAAAGGTTGAACAAACTTTTTGCTTTATTGAACGTATAAGTTATCTGTGGACAAAAAAGGAAGTCCTAAATAGGATATTCTAAGTACAGGAAGAAGAGGTTTCTGGGAAAGTGTGACGGTGGAGATCGAGCACTATAGCGGCTCCTTTACTCCGTTGATGATTTGACGACGAATCAACCTTTCTATGGCTCTCTGGCGCCTTTGATGGGACTCTAGGGTCACCGATCAAGAGGCTGTCTGGATAAGAAGATCCCTTGAAGATGGTTGGTTGGTTGGTCCTTTGGTAGATATGTGGATGAGGGTGGTCGCCTCTTCATGGATGGAGATCGCTGCTCCTTTGAATATTGTCGATTGTCGATGTTTCCTTTGTCGATTTCGAAGCTTTGGTGAAAGAACTCCTTCTATTTATAGAGAATCGAGCACATATGCGATGTGCATTAGGGTTCCTGAGATATGAAAAAATCTGCCATCATTGCACGGTACGGGCTTCTTCGGTGCTGACACATGGCGGACATCGAGATTCCGCTCAAATGAGATCTCTGGTGGTTATAAACATAACTGAAGGAGATGACACGTGGCACATGCCGATTTGCTTGCTCGAATACAGCCAAGTAAATCTTGGGATTTCATCTTAGTTTTGGAGTCTAATTGATCCTCATCTAAGATTTAAATCAATCTGATATGATATCAATCATGATTTAATCCCAATCTTCTCCACAAGAGGCGGTTTAAACAAACCAATTAGGGTAGACCCATGCTTCCTGTGCCTCTGGTGAGGACTAAGTACTGCTGTGCTTCTGTGACGACGAGTAGACCGTGCTTCTGGAGACGATAGAACCTCTGTGCTTTCAGACGACGAGTGGACTTGGCTTCGAATGATGACGAGACTTCTGTGCATATGGAGCAACTTACTAAGCTATGTTTCGGGCTACTAGAGTCACTGTGTTGTAGGCAACAAGTAGGCTTGTGCTTCAGGTTGGTAAGGTTAGTGTGCTTTTGGAGCGACAAGTTGACTTATATTGGTTGCGATAGGAGTTCCCATGTCTCTTGTAGAGAAGTGACTTAATCTTCTGATCCGGAACAGATGACTGCACCGTGGGAATGGAGATGGTGTAAGTATATCACCATTCTGAGCGCCTTATACGAACAGAGGTAAGTAGCTGCACCTCTGAACAGTGGAGACGTTGGCTTCAAAAGGAAGGATACGATACCCTTACGTGTCTAAGATTGGTGCAAGTAAATTGCTGTACCTCTGGAGTGAAGATACTGGCTTTTGGAATAAAAGAAGGGGAGGAGGCCCCTACCACTAATTTGTTCCTGAGGTTGGCGCAGGCAAGTGGTTGCGCCTCTAGCTTGAAGACTCTGGCTTCTTAAAAGTGTGGAGTTACTGATATACTTCTGAGAGGCTGCGCCCACTAGAATAGCAGAATATGCTTTGGTGGAGGTCAATCCTCCAGTGTGTGTATCGAGAAAAAGTAAAGCTGCGCTTCGATGAAGATTGCATCCCTTGTAGATCCTTCTAGGCTTTTGTCAAATCTGTACTAGATCTTTTGTAGAAGAACAGAAGTAGTCTTTTATGTGTGGTCTTGATGTGTCTGTACTAGACTTTGATAGACATGACAATGAAGGGACTTTTCTCCATATCTTCTATTTTGTCTTTTTAGCACTGAGCCTGAGTCTTTTGCATTTTCTGCATTGTGGCGAAGGGATGTCTTCAGCTGAGATTTTTTATGCTTCTACAATACCCCCTTCAAAGTGTCTCGAACTTGAGTCAAGCTCGGGATACTTGAAACAGAAGTATGAACACACGTCAGGACTGTATGAGCTGGGTGTTGGCTGGTGTCACACCTAGCTCTTAGCATTAATGGTCCTAAATCATCATTTCAGAGCAGGGACCCTTGATGGTTTCTTGATATTGTAGCCTCTTGCATCTTTGTAGGGATCGCGAATCTCTTTAGCAGAGGATTTTCAGAGTCACGTTCCTCGCAGTACTACTATTTGTCATAGAGTGGAGCTTTAGCTTAGCTTGCAAGCTTCTTTCTGACTGATATCTGGATCATATTTGGACCATGCAAATAGCCTACATAAAGGACTGTCCTCCTTCAAAAGAAGACTCAGCTGCTTCAACAATGGCCTTGCTTGCACGATGTTCAGCTTCTGATGATCCTAGAGTTCGCTTGAGACAGCCGTTGGTGGCAAATCTTTTTATCCAAAGAAGCTGTAGTAGAACTACCACTGGATCTCGAGACGTCCCATGTTCTGGATGTCGTGGGTGTCAATGGAGTCTTAGATCTATGCTTCCTGGTTTAGGATTGCTTACCGTTCTGACCGAAGAATAGCAAGGCCTGCTGCTATGGTTGCTCTCGCCAGCCAGCTGGGGAGATTGGGGAGTCCTGTGTTGGTCTTCATCCCCAGCTCGGGCCAGTAACAGCTTCGGACGGTGGCTTCCTTTTGACCAGAAAGTGATTGGCTCTGTCACCGCCTCGCCCATGCTATTAAAAGCTTGTACCACAATTTCAGCTTTTTTGCTTCTGTGTATGTAACTACGAAGAGTCCGTAATAGGTCTGTGTAGCCACATATTTTTATATGTAGAAGCCTTCTTGTTTTCTTTGCTTTTGTCTCCAGAATAAAGAGGGAATCTTCATAATGGATTTGCCTGACTAGAGGTAATATGGACGTGGCAGGCTTAATCCTGGACGGGGTATAGAACAATAATCCAGAGGTAATATGGACTTGAACTATTTTCTAAACCGCCGGATAATCATAGAACTGATACGAGAAGAACGACCACTCAAAGGTAATGTGGACATGGTAATCGCGTCTTCCAAGCGTAGAGGAGCAATCCAGAGGTAATGTGGACGTAAAGTGCTTCATCTACGTGATAGAATATATAGGAGGGAGAGCGAGAGATCCCCTTACCAGAACTCATAGTTACCCTTTTCAGGGGATGTGGGTGCCTATGCTGGTTCTGTCTTCAGACATAATACTTCTTAGGAACTCGTCATTGATGGACATCATTAGCAAGTCCCCATTCGGCTTAGCTAGCCGATATGAACCATTGGAGTACACTGTTTCTATGACGAATGGTCCTTTCCACTTGGGCTCGAACTTCCCAGCCGTTTTGTGGGTCATCATCATCGGTCTCTGTACTGCCAAGACGAGGTCGCCCACCTGGTAGGATCTTTTGCGAACCTTTTTACTGCAGGCCCTAGAGATATGAGCTTGGTAAAGCACAATCCTTTGTCGCACGAGCAAGCACTTTTCATCCCATGCTTCTAGCTCTTGTAACCGCCTGTATTGATTGTCTTCGACGGTTAACTGAATGGTGATCATGTTAGCAGACAACATCTTCTTAAGAACTTGACCCATGCTGGTATCGGAGTCCCAAATTAAGCAGTCAGAAGAGTGTGAGTGCCTCATGACTTCTTCTTCCGAATCTTCTGATGTGGTCGTAGGTGTAACATACCCTAGCCCTCGACGAGTACGTTGGTAGTAGTTTTCAGCTTTTCCCTTTGGGGTGTGAATTCGTATGGGAAGACGTCAGCCTTTGCCATAATTGAGCCCCTTGTTACTATTTAGAGCATAGCCCATCTTCTGGATAAGGTTTTTGGCCTGCGTCATGTAGCGGTAGAACTGTATTTTACCGATATCGATATCTGGATCTTCAGCAATTATTCGCTGCAGATGCTCCAATCAATCGAATATGATGGGTTCCTCTTCTTTTTTCTGGCTGAAACTACGATGTAGACACCTTGGGTAGGGATAACCCAGCTCACATGGTTAGCAGTTGTCACTTGCGTCCATAGTTTACACAGAGACTTGTCCAGGAAATACTTGGTGTTCCAGTACGCGCTAGAGTAGTTCGATGAAAACTTTCTATTGATGAAGTGGGATATCTTGTCCCAAGGGATTACGTCGTCGAAAGAGTGGGCCTCTGTATCGGCACAGACGTAATCTTCTAGCTCTTCGTCAGTGTGGGCTAGAGCTGCCGTCGGAGGAGAAGGAGGACGCCTTCCTTTTAGCTTGACCATCAAGGAAATGGTTGTCGGATGCTCCTGTGCCTTCATGGTTGGTCTTGGGGACCTCCGGGGTAAATTTATTCGAATAGGCTCCTGACCATCTTCCATCATCACTAGAGGCGAAGGTGGAGCTTTGCCCCGAAGCTTAACAACAAGAAGTGCTGACACCTTGGGGGGCCTCCCTTTCAGTCGAACCTTTAAAGGTTCTTTGGCTACAGTTGCACTTTCTGAAGCTTTCTCTACCTCATTGTCAGCATCATTACTGTCATCATCCCAGGGGACTGACTTGTATAGATTAGCATCCGTACTGTAGGCTTCAAGTCCCTAGAACGGGTCGATATCAGCAAACTTCGTTTTGATAGTCCCATCGTTGGCCATATATTTCATACACTGATATAGGGTGGAAGGGACAATCATGTACTCATGGATCCATGGTTGCCCTGGCAGCATGTTGTAATTTATGTCTACATCAATGACGTAGCAAGTCACTTAAATATGAAGGCCGCCGATCTGACATTTCAGGCAAATTTTGCCTAAGGGCTCTCTCTTTCCCGCGTTGAAGCCACTGATTATTGTGTTCGAGGATGTCAACCGGTGCATTCGAACCCCTAAAGTTTAAAGCAGGCTTCTTGGGATAATGCTCAAAGAGGAACCTGGGTCGATGTGGATGCGATCGACCTTAATGGCACCAACATACCCCGTATAGTACAGGGGGCAGTTGTGTCGATTATTCTTTAGCAACATATCTTGCTAGGTAACAGTGATACTGGAAATCACTTCGACCATGTTGTGACAATGTGGGCAAGCTGCGGGATCTACTTTCGGTGGCTGAACCTGGGTGAAAAAGGACTCGACATTCTGTAAAACTTTACTAAGTGCATCTCGGGTCACTTTAGAGAGACGAAGGAGCTCGAAAAGTGACAATCTAGCCGGAGTATTAGCCAACTGTGCTAGAATATCGAATTTGTAAGGCTATATAGGCTCGATTGCTGGATCCTTTCTGAGGGGTTTGTCGAAACGAACCTCCTTCTGTTTCTGCTTGTCTGCGGTAGGGGCCCGGGATGGACCCGCCTCTGGTGCCTCAGGGATCTGAGGTGGACCTACTCCTGATATATCTGGAATATGGGAGTATTTAGTGGAGACTCCTCTTGGTCTCGATCCTGGCTCTCCTTTTGCCTCTTTGCCGAACGGATGGTCACCAAAGCATCATCGGTCGACGTCGAGACCATACGACATGCCTTACTTTTCTTCCCTTTGGCAGAAAGGGTTGTAGATGTCATCGTACCTTGAACCAAGTCAGGATGTATCCACATGACTTTGCCTCGAGGCATGGAGAACGGAATGAGCCCTTGAGCGTTGTCCCATGCTGGCGGAAGGTTGAGTACCTCCATCATCTCCTTTGGAATAGGGATGACGCCATATTGTGCCTCTGTGGCTGGAACACTTCTAAACTGGAGAGTAACCATATTGGCTGTGACGGTCTTCCTTTCGTAATCTAACGATATGACATTGGCATTAATGAGGCGCTAAATTTTCCCCTTTAATATATAGTAGTCCTGTGTTGAGTGATGGACGTACTGGTGATATTGGCAGTACTTGGGATGGTCCATATTTCCTAATTCATCGGGACGCCTGGGTGGCGGGATGGACAGTTTGCCACTCTTCGTAAGCATCTCGAAGAGCTCCAGCGTATCCTCGTCATTGAAGGAGTAAGTCTTCATTGGCTTCTGCGCTTCCGCAGACTTAGGGTTAGCAGCTGCTGAACCTTTGGAGATGTTGACGGTAATGGCTTGCTTGCCTTTTTCGTCTTTAGGGTTGTTACTGTACGAGCGTCTCCCCTTATCTTTGGGTGCAGAAAAGAACAGCCCCAGGGGCTGTGCGTCCTGGGCTTTTTTTTGTGTGACATTTGCTTCTGTAATGAAAGGCGTCCACTCCGTGCAGGGAGCATTGTGCCACAATTTTATAGCGGGCAGCATGTTCTTGCGGTAGGAGTCCATAAGCAAGGGCTCGGGCATGACAGGTGTTAATCTGAGGGCTGCCTGACGGAAGCGCTCGATGTATGTGCGGACAGGCACTTTCTCCCTCTAGACAATTTCTATGTGGGTCGACATGGTCATACCCATGCCTCATTCGTAGAATTGGTCCACGAACCGAGTCTTCAGGTCTTCAAAGGACGTAATGCAGTCGTCCGAGAGACTGCAGAACCACTCATAGGCTACCCCCTGCAGGGCTCCTATGAATATATTGGACATGAGAGCATCTTCCTTTGGCAGGTGCCCCGTTACTGAGGCAAGGTACCTCAAGTATTATCGGGAAGACCCCTTTTCTTCATAAGGTGTAAGTGTCTGCAGAGTGTATTTGGGAGGACAGACGACGTTGTCCCACTCGGAAGGCTACGACTACCGAATTCCTATCTTACGGAGCGTTGCTTGCTTCTCCTTGGCTTCATGATGAGCATACAGCTCCTTGATGGTCTGATGTATCTCGGTCGACATTACGGAGCCTATAGCCGATGTAGTAGACGAGGATGGTCCTGCCTGATTGGCAGTAGGTAACCTGCTGGATTTATTATTGGTTGGCGGATCTCGCATAGGTATAGAGGCAGCAGGGGCCATGCTAATCTTGAGGTCGATTATGACCGAAGGTAGGGTCTTTATGGTGTCCGTCAACGTATCCAACTTTGTCTCGAGGACTTCGATACGCCTGAGAGCTTCATTGTTGTCTTCCTTATTACTGTCAGCCATGAAGACAGACCGAGTGTGAGGGTGACTCGAGGGAGCCATGGATCCTTCACTTTCTGGCTCAGACGTCTGAGTCTCGCAGCCCTAAGGATATACCGTAAGATTGTAATCTTCTCCTTACTCATTATTGTTGCTACCCTCGGTCTGGTGACTGGTTGCGCTAATGGAGACATCCATGTCATATTGATAAGGCACCCAATACAGATTTAGAATGAGTGCCTTGGAACACACCTGCATCGTGTACCTTAGCTTTGTTGTTCTTTGACCTCCTCTTCGGTTTAGTAACCGATATGGAAGGATTCTGGGTAGGCTCTTTGAAAGCTCTGGAACGCTGTATAGTGTAGCATATGGAGATGCGGGGCTCATCTTCTTTATGTCTCACTGACCGCCTATTAGGCCTCTGGCGTGGAATCGGCGTAGAGTAGAGTCTCTGGAAGAGGGAGCGCCTGTTTGGCGATGGCGCACCCCGCTGCTGACAATAGCAGTTGATGGTAATCTGTGTAGAAGGGTGCCTTGATTTAGGCACATCTTGCACCACATTTTCTTCTTCCGATTAGGAGAAGGTTGGCCCTTCTGTCGTAGCACTCCCATCGTACATACAGGGAAGCTGCATGTAACCGCGGCCAGGGTGGGTCTGGCGAGGAAGCCTCCTGTCGTTCCTACGGGAACGCCACTCGCATGACTTCCTCTCCGTAGGACGTATCCATTGCTTGGCTTATACAGAGGAGTACCGCAATGGAAGGGAGATTTGACTGGTTGAGGCATCGGAGCGCGAGAGCCAGTCTTGTATAGCTTTCCATCGGCTGTGCGTGTTACTATCAATACGAGCCTCTGGTCTGCCGCTGGTGCCGCATGCTTGTTGTATGAAGCGTGGGCTACCTGGGATGTCTTCCTACTACCCCCAGCGGGTGAGTAGTATTCAGAGCCCGTCAAAGGTTTACTTAAAGGGAAAGCGATTCCGTCTAAGACAGATCTTCTTACTGGCAATACTCCCATCGTGAGTGGTTGGACCGGTGCGCACTTCCTTCAGCGTCGTTCCATCTTCAGATCAACCATGGAACCACCATCTTCTGCTCTATTCTTTCTTGTGACGGGAATCGGGCGAGGGATAAGGCTGTAGCATCCGGGATATTCTTTCTGGCCTTGACGTTGAGGGGGTCCTGAGACGCAGTTCTCATCGTCGTACTGCTGGCTGCAGCCGCCTTAGGCCTCCAGACACGTCGAGTCTTCTTCGGTTGTCCGAACCGCTTCGAAGTCTTCTACTTTTTATCAGAGAGGAGATCTTCAAAAGCATACTGGTCGAAGCGTACGACCAGCATGTCTTGAGAAACTCCCAACAAGTTGTCATCAGATTGTGTCATCGCCTTCTCGTTGGAGGAGAAGGTAGTCCCCATCAGAGTCTCCATTATGTTCGACATAACAAAAGGTTGAACAAACTTTTTTGCTTTATTGAACGTATAAGGTATCTATGTACAAATAAGAAAGTCCTAAACAGGATATTCTAAGTACAGGGAGAAGAGGTTTCTGGGAAAGTGTGATGGTGGAGATCGAGCATTGCAGCGGCTTCTTTACTCCGTTGACGATCTGACGAGGAATCAACCATGCTATGGCTCTCTGGCACCTTTGATGTGACTCTGGGGTCCCCGATCAAGAGGCTGTCTGGATGAGAAGATCCCTTAAAGATGGTTGCTTGGTTGGTTCTTTGGTTGTTAGGTGGATGAGGGTGGTCGACTCTTCGTTGATGGAGATCGCTGCTCCTTTGAAGATTGTCGATGTTCCCTCTATCGATTTTGATGCATTGGTGGAAGAAGAACTCCTTCTATTTATAGAGAACCGAGCACATGTGCGATGTACATTAGGGTTCCTGAGATATAAAAGAATTTATCGGTATTGCACAGTGTGGGCTTCTACGGTACTGACATGAGGCAGACATCGAGATTTCCCTCAAATGAGATCTCTGGTGGTTATAAACATAACCGAAGGAGGTGACACATGGCACGTACCGATTTGCTTGCTCGGATATAGCTGAGTAAATCTTAGGCTTTCATCTTAGATTTGGAGTCTAATTGATCCTCGTCTAAGATTTAAATCAATCTGATATGATATCAATCATAATTTAATCTCAATCTTCTTTGCAAGAGACAGTTTAAACAAACCAATAGGGGTAGTCCCATGCTTCATGCACCTCTGGTGAGGTCTAAGTGCTGCTGTGCTTCTGTGGCGATGAGTAGACAATGCTTCTGTAGACGACGGAACCTCTGTGCTTTCAAGCGACGAGTGGACTTGGCTTTGAATGACGATGAGACTTCTGTGCGTATGGAGCAACTTACAAGCTGTATTTCGGGCTACCAGAGTCACTGTGCTGTAGGCAACAAGTAGGCTTGTGCTTCAGGTTGGTTAGGTTACTGTGCTTTTAGAGCGACATGTTGACTTGCATTGGTTGTGATGGGAGTTCTCAAGTATTTTGTAGAGTAGTGACTTAAGCTTCTGATCTGGAGCAGATGACTGCGCCGTGGGAATAGAGATGGTGTGAGCATATCACCATCCTGTGCCTCATGCGGACGCAGGTTAGTAGCTGCGTCTCTGAACAGAGGAGACGTTGGCTTCGAGAGGAAGGGTATGATACCCTCGCGTGTCTGGGCGCATGTAAATAGCTGTGCCTCTGGCATGAAGACACTGACTTCTGGAATAAAAAAAGGGGAGAAGGGCCCTACCACCATCTTATTCCTAAGGTTGGCGCAGGCAAGTGGCTGCGCCTATGGCTTGAAGAATTTAGCTTCTTCAAAGTGCTGAGTTACTGATATACTTCTGAGAGGCTCCGCCCACTAGAATATCAGAACTTGCTTCGGTGGAGGTTAATCCTCCAGCGTGTGTATCGAGAATAAGGAAGGCTGCACTTCGATAAAGATTGTATCCCTTGTAGATCCTTCTAGGCTTTGGTCGAATATGTACTAGATCCTTTGTAGAAGAACAGAATTAGTCCCTTATGTGTGGTCTTGATGTTTCTGTACTAGACTTTGATAGACATGACAATGAAGGGACTTATATCCATATCTTCTGTTTTGTCTTTTTAGCACTGAGCCTGAGTCTTTTGCATCTTCTGTGTTGTGGCGAAGGGATGTCTTCAGCTGCGATTTTTCATGCTTCTACAATTCTAGCTTTTGGAAGTTTGTCATAGTTAAGTTCCTTTTTATATTGTTATGCTATATAAGTAAGTAATAGCTATTGCGCACTTATTACTTTTCCTATTTGCATGGAAATAAAGAAAGACAAGAATTGAACATTAAGTAAATTAAACAAACAAATTGACATGTAAGTATAATGGATGAAAATGCTCATGGTAATACCTTTATCTATAAACCATGTTAGTCTATTAAGCATTGAATTTTTTCTTATATGTTTTTGTTTGATAAAATTGTTTCTAAACTATTTTCCATGCCCAAATTCTCAGTTCTAGTCTCTTCCTTTTTTTTACTTTTTATCAACATATGCATGCTTTGGGTTGATAAGAAAACATAAAGTAACCCATGATTAATCTCTCCTTCATTCTTACAAAAACAACAGCTATGATAAATCTCTTCTTCATTCTTTTTGAAAAGAAAACACAAACAAGTACTAGTTTACTTTGTCTTACGTTTAATGGTTGATATGGATAGCTAGAAAGCTAGTCTTATTTTTGCTGATATTTTCTTTCACCAATTGTCATTGACACCAATTTTTTTGAGTTTCTTGCAGATAGAAATGACATTCTGATATATCTTTGCCTGTTTGTGCCAAGTTTGAAGAAACTACTAAACCACCTGCTTGTTTTGTTATGGTATGGTTTTCGACTAGCACGTGCTCTTAGATGTTCCCATCTATTGTAGAAATCTTTTATTTGGAGACTAGTTTCTGATTTGGATATGTGTTGAATGCAGATATAGAAACAAATGAATGTCTGAATGATAATGGAAATGCTGGCAAGATAAAGCTTCTAACATTACTGCATGCAAGGTAGTAGATAAACAATTTTTAGCTCTCTTTCGCTATATACATTTTTAATATTCTATATGTATTAAGGGTAACTTTATCTTTCAGGACACCTTCCATGGAAGAGTCTATGAGTGTTCCCTATTTAATGGTGTTCATTTTAAGGGAGATGGTTACAAATAATGTGAATGTACACTCTTATGTCCTGGTAAAAAACTCAACTCAACTCAACTCAACTTAATTCTACCAAAGGCAATTTAGCCTGCTAATTCAGCATATATAGAAGAAAGAACACAAGTAATATTGGTATACTGATACTAATTTTTCTTGACGGTTATTAGTCACATATGAACATACTACATAGGTATACCCCAAAACCTGTACACAGAACTAACATACATACTGCAAACACAGGCAAAAACACATATATATACTGGTATATACTAATATTAAGCAATGATGACCAGTGTCATTGATACACAAGTTACACATTCCAACCTGAACACAGGAACCACACAAACTGAATCAATCTTTTCTTATTTTCTCCTTAGTTACACATATACACTAGTATACCGATATTATACTCTCTTTATTTTCTCCAGGATATTGTATTCTCTTATTTCTTGTTGGTCAACAAGCTCATTAACATAAATTGGTAATTTATGCTCTTATTCTCTCAAGAACTACATAAAAAAATGAAGGTGCTATGAATATGGATGGTCCGGTTGGGTTTGCTACTTATTTTGGTTTTATTTGTATAATTATCAGTTTTGGATGTTTAAGATGTATAAAAACTACATACTTTGGTTTGATATTTTTGTGGTTGGACAAGTGTTGGATGTTTGTGGTTGGATGTGTTGAAAGTTTGTGGTGTATGAACAATATATAATTTCTTAATATAAAAATTAGATTTTATAGTAATTTAATGTACGTATATCTTCTGGATTATTGATATTATGTGTTTGTTCGTTTAATAATATATAATTATAAATGGAATTTTGGCTAGCTTCTCTTGACAGTTATAAAACATCAACAATTTTCTCAATCCTACTGTAGAAAGGCTTTACATTGACGGTTTTTAACCATGAATAAATGATTTTCTTAAGTTTTTTGCCCGTAAAAAATAGTTTTATTGATGGTTAATAACCGTTATCTAGGCCAGAGTCAAGAAAAGTTTTCATGTATATTGACGGTTTCTCCAAACTGATTTCTTGACAGCTAAAAATGGTCAAGAAAATATTTTATATGACGGTTAAAAACAATAAAAAAAAGCCCTGTCCAAGACCGTCAAGAAAATGGGGGTCTTTTCTTGACTCTAGCCTACTTGACGGATCAACTACCGTCAAGGTAACCCTTTCTTGATGGAAATTAACTGTCAAGAAAGCCTTTTTCTTGTAGTGTTGCCAATCACCAATAATAACATGTGGACTGACCTAAATATATGGTTGTTGTTATCTACTATTTATATCCCTAAAATTGAGTCTATGACCCTGATGTTAAGGTTAACTAATCCTTCCTTAAGCTAGGTTTGGTTTGGTGACCATTTGGTTATTTACTTGAGCTAAAACCCACAAGATACACCACCTATTTACATATGGAATGCCATATAAGCTGCAGTCCACTAACCTTTTGAATCCAAAAACTTGGTCTAAGCCCACTTGGATTTAGATAACTAAATCCTCTATATGTTAGAATCAAGTTGGTTCACTATTTGACACTTGGGTTGAGCTATTTCGGTGCACCGATAGACTAGTATAGCTCACCGGAACAATTTTTTAGTAAAATATGTCCTATTAATTTGTAGGTGTTTAAAGAGTGTATAGGGTCCATTTGAGTTGGACACAAGCTATATGAGTTCTCTAGGGTTAGTCTTGGGCATATCGTATCTTTGGGTCGCAGGGTTCGGGTCGAAGTTGTGTCTCCAATTTCGATTGGAACGAACTTAGGTATTTGACCTATTTTGAACTATAGTTTTATACGTGAACGATGTGCTATAAAAATGGAGCACAAGGAGACGTGTTTGATTAGGATGTCAATGGTATAAATGTAGAGGGGCTCCACTAGGTTATGTATGCAAATTTTGTTGGGAGAAACTAGTTAGTATGGTGCTACTTATTGCAAAATTACGAAAAAGGGTATAAATAGTCAGTAATAAAAAATGCACTTAAATAATTAATTATTAACTCTATTAATTAAATAAAACCCTAATACTAGACTATATATTTTTAGAGAGGTTTACATCATGGCATAGATGCGCCCTATAGCATTGGGGCGACGGTCTTGGCCATTCGAATGTGCAGGCTAGGGAGGTTGAGATGCCGGGCCTCAATTATCTAGAAGGTGATGCGGTGGAGACACGATTGGATTTGGTCTTCTAGCCGGGCAATTAGCGCGTATGTGGCCCATTTTACTACAATTCTAATGTCCACCTTCACATATCTAGCAGTCGTTGATGGTGTGACTGAGCCGGTGGCATCGGGTGCAGCGAGGATATGGGTTTCGCCCTTGATATCCTTCCTCGTGGCCGTTGTTTGGACGCTTGGTCACGTTGTCTCCTTCCGCCCATGGTTAAGATGTTTGTGATTGTAGGTATGCACAGTACGGGCAACGGCTAGAGGGTATTGGCGTTCAAGGCGAAGAGCGTGACTCAAAGACTCGCTCATGGTCTTATATTTCGACAATGTTACGTGGGCAGAGTTCGAGGGCCATAGACCCATTTTGAACTGCCAAGTGCGACCCTCCATAGTAGGCACAAATGACCTAGCAAATTTAGTTAATTTGTTGAATTCTAGTACGTACTGCGATACCGTCATGTTCCCTTGCCTCAGCAACATAAACTCACTCTCCTTCTCTTGTCGAACAGCTGCAAAAAAGTACTCAATTTTGAATGCGTTTTGGAAGATGGCCCAAGTAATCACCGTCGTCTCGTCGTCATGTCGGATCGCTCACTTTTGTATGACCCAATAGTCATGCACGTTCGATCGGAGTTGAAGTTGAGCATACGCAACTATTTTGGAATCTTCGACGCTTAAAAGTTTGAAATGATCTTCCAACTCCTTCAACCAAACGATCGCCAGAGAAGGATCTTCGGTGCCGTTGAAGGAAGTGCAACCATTTTTCTTGAATTTTGACACCTCAAAGCAATAATTTCTTAGTGCTGTTTGTTGACACTCAGGCTCCTCTAGTTCGACGTCAATCGGTCGGACCGCAGGCTCGGTTAAGGCATGTGTCATTGCAAAGTTGTTGATGGTAGCAACTGTCTGGACAATCTGCTGAAGAGTATCCAGCTCCTTTTGCTGCGACTTGATTTGCGCTTCAAATTGGGTCTCAAACTGAATCTGTCGTGCCTCAGCTTGTCTCTACTGATTTTCAACTTACCGTTTGTGATGCTCGTTCTTGTGCTGATTGGCCTTGGCCTGCCATTGGTGCACTTCCAGCATGTACAACATCTATTCGATGGGGGTGTTTGAGGGTTCAGCCCTTGAGCTACTGGAACCGCTCGGAGCACTTTCTTTATTTGTGGCCGCAGCTTCTCCTACTTCTAAAAATTAGAAGGCAACTCATATTAGTCTAAAAAATATTATGAACCCATTGTATGGAACAACTCACCTCATCGACACGAGGTCAAAGGTGTTCGAGACACAAGATGGAAGCCAAAGGACGTAAAGTAGTGCTCTGATACCATTATGTCACGTCTCGATTCGGTAGAGGGGATGTCGTACGGGCTAAATTGTTCTCGCACAAGGCAGTTACATAAGTTTATCCGAACACAACATCTAAGAGAGTACACAGAGTAATTTGAACACATTTGTACAGAAGTAATTTTCCTTTCATTGCTAATACTAAAATTACATTTACATTGACACAGATACAAAAGAGAGTTGTCGTACAGGCTTACAAACTAACTCAATTACAAAATGAACGCCGATGAGATAGTCGTTCCATACATCACACCCCTTTATACAACCAAAATTAAACATTGAAGACGCCTTTGATGGGGGAGAGTTGAGTCATCTTCTTTGGACTGGAGTAGGGTCTTCAAAAGATTTCGGTGTGCCTTCACACTCTAGCTAGGCTTCAAAAGGTTCAGACGTTGCCTTCAGTTATTCGACAGGTCTCCTTGGTCCGCAACACCCATGGAGCGCAAGGATCAGTACATTTTCGTATAGTAGTGAATTATTAATTAAATTCTACGCTCTCATTTGGTTCAAGAAAGTATATGAAACATGTATCATATTTTAGTAATCTTTCTAACTATCATAGTCAGTTTCATATAAGCAGCTTGATAATACGTAAACAAGGTAAATTACTCTAGAACTTACCTACGACAGAGCATGCTATTGCAATATAGAACTTACCATAATCTTCCATATCAGTTTATTACAATAACTAAAACATAGTGTGTGTTGTGGAGCTCATGGCATTGACTAGCCATCCTGGACATAGCCTGATTAGACGAGATCCTTTCAACACAAGTAGCAAGTCCCACTGAGAATTACCTGTTGCATAAACCCAGCTCAGTTATATCGTATTCCTCATTGGCCGAATCGGTCCCGTGGCCCCAGCTTACCGTTCGAGAAAACATCGCCATTGTGCACAAGTTGTCCATGAATGTGCTAAACTAAAACTAGTTACTCAAGCATGGTCTACAAATTCATAGGAAGCTTAACCAAGTTTAGCATGTCCCACCTTATCATTTTGCAATATTTATTTCGTGATTTCATTCCCTTTGCTTAACACAGTTTTATGGAAAGAATAACATAAGTAAGCATGTGAATTGTTTCATGGTATAGCAGTTCTACACAAGTAAACATGTACAGTTCTATGAAAACCAATTATATAATATTTAGTCCATGCCTCTATATCTAGCATTCAGGTTATTGATACTATCGATTGATTGGAGAATAAGTGGGTCAAGAAGATAAGGTCGAGCCACTCACCGTTGATTGAATAAGCGAGAGAAATGAGTCTCCTAAATCATGCGTGCACATACGTGATCACCTGAAATCGCATAAGCAAACGATCAATACTCTATCATTTCCTCTGGGATTCGATATGAAGTGAAAAGCTAAGGAAGCAATAAAATCCATCAAAAACATTCATAAAAACATATACGCAAAACCAAAGCCACAGAAGCAAGTACGACATAAGAAACAGAGCATCGAGAGGTCTGTTTTGACTCAGCCATAGAGTCCATCCTCGAGGTGCATCCAATAGAATATAGGACTTGATTCCAAAGAAGTAATTACATAACGAAGAAATGGTCCTGATTCAACTGGTCTCGACCAATCGATAGGGACAGTGTTGTGTTTCTTTACCATGCCCCTCGTGTCACGACAAAGAATGGGCACGATGTTGGGACGAGACACTACATGAGTTGGAGGCCTGTTGAACACTAAATTCTAGAACATAGAAAGACTATATCAAGACATACATAAAGTGCACAAGCCTTGGAATATTGAACACTAAGGCATAGAAAATTAAATACTGCAGTGAGGCATGCAATAAATGCACGACTTAGAATATATGGGATAACTGTAATAAAGCATGCGTATATGCTCGAGACTCAGAAAATATGGCTTCATACATAAAGTGGCCAGTTGTGGCATAATGCCACAGAACTGTCGTAACATCGACTGATATACATTGTATGCGAAGTGAGCAGTTTTGGCACAATTGCCATAGAACTGCTAATATGCAAATGATAGGTTTCATCATCGAAATGAATAGTCATGGTTCGAAACTACGAAATTCTTCGATATGGTATATTGCTTCGAAATGTTCAGGACCTTTGGGTCGTTCATTAGAACATTGAGTTAGGGCATAGCACCAATGAATTATGAGATGAAAGAATTGAATATTGAGATAATACGATAGTTGAGTTTCGGACTCAGCTATATTTGGTTGAGTTAGATGCGTATTGCATGGTCAAATGGACTTGGATAACCTGTGCACGGGTTGGTATCCCTCGAACGTGGTATGCCGGGATACTGGGACCATTCGGTCTTGAAGGGAATTGTGATGGATAATTGTGGGACATTTTATTCAGAAGGTTTGCGACCTACTACTAAAAATGATGTACCATAATTATCAGTAATGTTTGGAGACCTTCGAAAATGGGGTTAAAAACCTGTACTAGAGTAATCGTCTTCTTGCCATTGAGGTGTAGTCTATTTTGGCTCAGATTTTCCAGTGATCTTCATATACATACGACATATGGGCTAGGTGTAGGAGTAACACCGATCATGTCAAATTAATGTTTAAAATGATACTTTTAACATGACAGGAATGGACGACAAGTATTCAACTTGCATCAACGTAAGGGTGAATGCATTGGGTTGGTAAGAAGTCGATAAAAGGCGACGCCTTGGGTATATTTCCTATGTTGCGTTTAATATCAAGTATAACATGTTTGCCATAAAGTGCATACTACTACTTTTATTGCTATATAATCAATTATAAGACAATTATAGAAAGACCACCTAATAAGATGCATAATTCATAAAATTACTTAATGTTGGTTTAGGCGAGTGTCATGACCCACACCCGTTTTTCAGATGCAAGCACGTGAGCAAGCCAGCTACGTATCAAGCAGACTCCAGCCCGACTCGAATACGTAAATGCTGTCAAGGCTGTGGTATACTGCCAAATCATGGCAATGCAATCTATATCTCAAATTCACAAGAGTAATGTAAGCATAAATGAACAACTATGGGTCGCAGTTTATAGCCCACTAGCATAATGTCCGATAAGACTCTAAAGCATATAATCAAGAGTCTACAAACGGAATCAATAAATAGAATATCTTATGATAATGAAAGGAAAGCACGAGCTGAAAAATAAACGTGGTATCAATACCTGAATCTCGCAAGCACTATCTTAATCATCTGAAACCCACAAGTGCCATAATCATCCGCCATCCAGAACTGCTAACTAACTCCATACAATAACTAACCTGAAGAGATCATCAGGTCCTCAGGGGACATAGCAAGATATATAAAATATGCCTATCTGATAGTTTAATCATGCATAAACTATAAACAGTATATAAGCAAGGAACGAGACATATACATGGCAAGAGACTACGACCAAAACTGCTAATAAGTGACTATCGACAAGTGGCTACTGACAGGTGACTATGAACTGGAATACTAGAACAACAACATGTAACTGAACTGCTGGATGAATAAGTGAACACGAGATCAATAGAATAGCAACCCTCGCCCCGAGTGGACTCGCAGGTTTGAACTAATCACTAACCCTCATCCTGATTGTTGACTCTCTGGTTAGTTCAATACAAGGCACCCTCGTCCCGAGTGTGGACTCTCTGGTGCAAGTACAACATCCTCGTCCCGATTGTGCACTCACAGATGTAAACAGATCAAGACAAACACCCTCGTCCCGAGTGTGGACTCTTTGATGCCAAGGAACAAACACCCTCATCCCGAGTGTGGACTCTCTGGCTGAGGAAATAATAACAATGATTTTGCAGTTCAACTACACGTACTTATTCTATGACACGACTCAAGCAAGGTACTGGTGAGACAAGGAACAACTCAGTCAAGACATAGATAAGGACCACTCTAGCATGAACTATAATGTGAACAAGTCCAGTATAACTATACTATCAAGTCAAGCAAGACAATAAACTGGTGAACATAGTATGTAGAAAATAGATAAATCAAGTTAACTAGAAAGCTAATGATAACATATAAGATCTATAGCAAATAGAGTATCTAATGATAATACAATAACAACATGAAAACTATAAACATGAAACTAAACTGTAGAGGAAGGCAAGGTATCTTGCCTGGTGGTAGCGCGAAGAACCAACAATAAATTGTCAACTAGTAAGCCAATAAGTCCAAATCTCACAACTGTCTCCGAAAGCTGAAACAGACATTGTCAACATTCTCAGAATAGTCAAATTAGCTAGGATTGCCTATCCTTAAGTCCAATTCAGGACACAGGGGCAAAACGATAATTTCAGGCCAAAACGATGTCCGCTGTTGGACCGGCTTTACACCGAAAAGTGTGCCAGAGTTAATGGTCTCTAAAGTCATCAAACTACATGTCTACAAATTCATTTTGATGATACGAACCCAACCGTATGTCCGAAGTTGCATTTCGGTAGGTCGTGCACAAAATTGCCCGTTGAATCGAATCGTGGGGCTCGCGAAACGGCGATCCAATCAACTATCTCAGAATTGGACCAAACATGGCATATAGGACCAAAAAAATGATACGGTCTTGTTGGCACAAGTTTTATCTCTATCTGATGAACATGCACAAAGTAATTGGGAAATTTACACAAAGGTCGATACGGTGAATTTCGACGGATACGCATCAAATTCGTCGTACACACGCGACCAATTTGAATTACGTCAAAGCCCACACGTCCAAGAAGCCGATATGCACCTTTCGATGCTTTCGGTTTGTGACCACGTCGCCCGAATTGGCGGAACGTACGTCGTATCGAAGGTTTTTCAATATTCTTAATATTTTTGAAAACTATTTTTTGCTCAACTTCTAACTACTTTATCTATCTGCACGGTTACCTAGAATTAAATCCATTAATAGGGTTTTGAAGTCCTTTATTTTGTCTAAATAATTGTTCAATTAGAATTCTAAGTTAGTCATTGGTTTGACCAGAATCGGCCTTCCAATATAGGATGCTAGACTAGGAAACTGTTCTGTTTTCAAACAGTTATTCGCGAGTTTTGGCTTCGATTTCTGGGACAATACAGGGTGTTAAACTAAAATCTATTTGAAGGGGATAGGAGATGTATAGGTTGTGTTCATACTCGAAGTCATAGATCGACAAACGATCAACCGCACATTGCAAAAACTCTTCGCGAAGTGGCCCGATGCACAGCCGCTGCTGCTGTCGCTTCTGTTCAGTCCGGCCCGCGCGCGCACAGCCTCCTACGGCTTTTGTAATACCACTTTTTAAAATTCTAAATAGTATTTCCTATAATTTCCATAGTTATTTTTCTTGGTTAATATATGTGATAAAATATAAAATTTTAATGTAATCCTTTTATTTTAGTTATATTTAAATCTCAAATTGGGTTTAATTTGTTAACACTTGTTTGGGCCAAATTTCTTTTGGGCTGGGCTAAGCCCTATTCTGATCTTAAAACTTGAGTAAATTGTAGAGAAGGAATTATTCCTCTTCTCTGTTCAAACAGCAGGGTTTCGATTGAAACCAGTAACAAACTCTCCTCCACCTATTTCATGCTAACCAATCCCACTGTAGCTATCACGATTAAAATTTTCCCACTAATCCTTGCTTCTCAAACATTGCCTAACAACCTAAAATCTCTATTTAAACTTGTTCCTTTCTCCTTTTATTTCTAACAATCAGGAGAAGCTACAGCACTCTGTCCTCTCCTTCTTTCTTGAGCCAATTTGAATTCGTGAAGATCGGTGAGAATTGATGGCAGAAGCGAAGGCCACGACGAACCAGTGCTATGAAGATTGATCCACCCCGACGACGATTTGGCGAGATGACCAGAGCTCCAGTACTTCTTCCTCGTCATGATCTGGATTCAACAGGTTCGAATTCACAAATTCTAAGTTCTTGTGATCACTCTCAAACTTCCAAGTGATCAATCAATCTTAATTTCCTGGATTCGAATATTAATCTTCATTCGATCAATTTTCCTTCGTTTTGATCAAATTTATGCTTATAAACCAGTGGAACGAGTGATCGACAAATTATCTCCTAGGAACTATCAAAGAGAATTCATCGAGGGTTCTTGACATAGGTTTTGATGCGATCCTTCGTTCATATTCATTTGATAATTGTGTTCCGATCTGGTGCATGAACAATTTGTTGATTCTTTTCATGATACACATTAAATTGTTGAAAGTATTAAATCCTCTTCCTCATCATTTCGATCCAAGGTCACTCGAGATTGTAAGTATCAGGATCTCCACCTATTTTTCGAATGTGTTATTAATACGTTCTTATTGAATTGATTCAAGTGAGGTTTATTTTGAAGTTGTCTGTAAATCGAGAGCAATTGCTCTGAGAATATCTTTTGATTGGGGAATTTTTGATATACATTGACAGCCCATCAGTCTTAATTTGGACTAAATGATTTCAGCTCAAATTGAAGACTGACTGTATCAGTCTTAGTTAGAGACTGAATAATATCAGTTCAGTGAAGACTGATTGTGTCAATCCTGATTTAAGAATGTTTTGGGTGTAGTAATACTTTGAATGTTTGATAAGAAAACTTTTGTCATCAGATATCTTAGCTAGTATTTTAAGTATAATGCATTGTTAGGATGGTAGTACAAGGAATCATGAGAAAGTAGAGATATAGAGTTACCTCTGTAGCAGTATAGTTATTCTTGTTTGAAACTCATGTTGTGTTATCAGTTTAGATATCTTCTATAATGTGGTTAACGGGTTAATCCAGTAAATTTGTACAATTTGGTGTACCAGTGTCTAAATCAAAACATATAGATTTGTATCCTAGTTTAGTGTCAAGCCAGGATAAGTTTAGCAGTCCAGTAGGCTAGCTACCAGTAGGTGAACTGATGATTGGTTGGATAACTGAATCCTATTTCTGAACTCAGGGGTAGGATAAATTCAGTGCAACTGGGGACTATCATATTCATGCATTTGGTATCAATGTTTAACTAAATTAATAGGTATCAATCATGTTCAGGATTGACATGTTCAGGACGGATATGTATATTCTTGTTAAGGACTGGTATGGATAATGCTGTTAGGACTGATATACAAGTCCTGCGTGAGAAGACTAGGATTGGTGGTATCAGCTCTGGACTGATCCTCACCTAGACTTGGATGATTGATTGAAGTATATGGGGGACTGTCATGTGGTTGTATCAGTATTAGGATTAGACTGATAGTGTCCTGAGAAAGGACTGATATATGTTAATCCTATGAAGCTGACATACATCGGCTCTAATGGACTAGCTGTACCAGTCCTACTAAGGACTGATTCTCTTATGACAATCCTGATTCAGGAATTATGCTTTGAAGCCCTGAGTTTGGAAGGGGATTTCCATTTTACCAGTTAGCAGTCTATTTTAGATTATAAGAAATAAATTGCAACCTGTGATTGGTCATCACCTTTTTCAGTAAACCCATTTCTTCCTTAATCTTACCCTGTACTATAACTGAAGGTAGATTGGATCAGCCTCAAGTTTGGGGACTGATGTATCAAGTCTGAAACTTAGTTAAGTATTAAGTCTCATTGATTTGGTAGTTTGATGAAATCGAGTATTGATGAGGTGAATTTATACTTTGGGATGTTAACTTGGATTCAGAACAATAGAATTCAGGACTGTGGTTATAATTGTCTTAATTTTGATTAGTACATATCACCTTTATGTTTCTTGGGTTCTGCATATGCCTCGAAGACTGTTAGCAGGTACAAAAGGAGAGTGGCGGGATAAGTTATTCTTGGACTGATAGTGTTCAAGTGTTAGTATAAGTAGGGCTTGGACTGGACTGTGGTTCAGTAAAACAAATGATTTTATCCAGTGACGTGAGTACTAATTATAGCAGTCCTTTTCCAAACTAATTTACCCTTTAAACCTGAGAATTTAATAGCTATTAGCAGTAGCTGACTTTGTAGACTGAATTAGTTCTCATGGATTGGTTGGTGAATGATTCTTTTGAAGTTATTCTGGAATTCAGATGAAATATACCTAGAAAAAGAAACTGAGGGCTCATTGCTACTGGCCTGTATCAGTCCAAGGTGGAAACTGATACTTGGGCATGTTAACTGTTAGTAACAAAACATTAGGGATGCTTTTCCTAACCCTGTAGGAGTGCTGAGTTTTGAAGTCTCAATTCGAATTAAGGAGATTAGATGTTGGTTGTAGTACAGCCCTATTAGCCTGAATATGTTAAAACCTGAGTTTATGTGTTCTTGCAAAGCTATACACTATTTCAATTCAAATTTCTGAAACTGATGGACCTGGAAAGAAGGGTGCAGCCTGTATCGGAGATTGAAGAGTGATGTTGGCAGTTACCTCAAATTGGTTGGAAGAATCCAGGTTAATATGTTGAGTTCAAATCTAAACTGTCAATGCCTATTTTCCTATAGTTGAATATGGGTAGTTCCTATCACCATAGTAAGGAGATCATGGTACCAAATTGATGGTTGGCTATTCTAGGAGCCATAACACATAGGTTGGTAATGTATGACAGAAGATTAATGATAGGTTATCTCGTACTTTAGGATATTATTTTAGTTGTATAATTGTATGACAGAGTTTATGTATATAAGATAGGTTTAGTGTTTAAATTAGGGATTTTGTTAAATGATTTTCTAGATTAGAATAACTACTGACTTATTAAATTGTAACCATATAACAGGAGGATATCCAGCAGTCCATTCCACACTCGATCACCCTGAGTAAGGCAAGTATACTCCTCGGATTTGTTCATTTCTCATGTCTTGCATGTTCATTCCTGTATCTCCTTGTTGACACGATGTATCACGGGATCCTCTGGTTTCATGTTTCATGGATTACTTGTCTTTGGGGGGAAATACTATAAATATGTGATCAAACCCTGTTACTATTCATGTGAATAGCTTAGGTCCCGCATCGTGCACGCGGGACCAAAGCCGTACCATTTCATGTTCATTGCATCTACCCAAGCCGATGACACAATCTAGATGTATTTCAATATTGCATATATCAGGATTCAGGTTGTATTTCATGTTCAGGTTGTACTTCATGTTCAGGTTGTATTTCATGTTCAGGACTCTTATCATGTTCCCTGTTTTATTTTCAATATTTTCGACTCAGTTTCATGTCTTGTCTCATTTCTCGTTCTTTATATATATTTCCTGTTTTTTGTTCATACCATGATGTTCATGTTCATTTCCTTGGATATACTTAGCTCCGTTCCTGACTAGGATATGTTGCAGGTGCTTACAGGATATTGTTCTACCCTATGGGCCAGAGCCCAGGATATTAGCTGAGCAGGATGGAGACATGATTTAGCTTAAGGTTTCAGGTTTAGACTGTTTAGTTTTACTTCTAGATATTGTACATTTCATTCCTGATGACTAGTATAAATCTGATATATGGATTTGTGGATTATGGTGATTATTCTGGGATACGTTTTATAGATGTTGTGATTTCATACTTGTTCATAATTATCTGGTAGATTCCCTAGATTGGTACAGCTTACTTCATCGTGTACAACGACGAAGGCTGGGCATGTCCGACTCATGTCAGATTATTCGGGAGCGAGTCGTGACATGTTTTTAGAGGTGGCCCAAGCAGGTCTATCCTAATGGTACCTAGGTCTTAGCCTACTATTGGGGGACTTGATTACACTAGGGAACTTGATCACAGCATAGAAAAATCGGGAAATAAGTGTATATCAGGTATATCAGGTATATTGATATCGTTAAACACTTCTTGTTTTAGGAATAAGACATTTTTAACAGTTTTTTGTTTTTCAGATGATTCAGACACACAAATATAGGAACCGTCGGTTCACCAACACTTGACGCTTCTGAGCTTCCATTACCTTCTATCGTTCCTACTATCCCATGGGTAGTACGCAGCTAATGGAGATGTTTTAAAAGTTCCTGGACACCCAAAGGGAGTAGGCCGAAAACCTAGAGCCGCCACCGAAGCTCATCCAAGTCAATGAGGACCCAACTCCTCTAAAAATTGGAGCCACCAGCCAAGAGATCCAGAATGTAACACAGACAATAGAACGAGACGAAAAGTTGAAGCTCGGAAGAGACATGAAGACTTATGACGAAGACAACAACTACCCTGGACCCACAAAGCATCGCAACACTCAGACAGTACTTATTCAGTCACACCATCAGCTGCATCATCAGAGGCAGATTCAGGCCACATTCGTTGTGTGTTCTGCAAGAGGACGAGATATCATGATTGACGAGTGCTGCAAGAGACGGAGGCTATGTTTTATTCTGTGAATCGCCACTGTCCAAGGACGAGCACGAGGAGCACCAGGACTACAACAAGGGGACCCACCTCTCCAGATACAGAAATCACATGGAGCACTACCACAGGAACCAGTCTACGTCAGAACAGTGAAGAAGATGGAAGTAATTCTAGTCCCGGAGGAATACTGAAGACAGATTGAAGGCATAAGGCTTCTTTTGCATGGTTGGAGGAAACCATGTATTGTGGTTCGTAACCCAGTCTTTCCTTAATTTCCTCTTAGCATCTAAATCGTTTCTCGAAACTTATTTTTTTGTTTGAATCCTGATTGATATTCGAAACTTATTTTGAGATATTGTTTTCTATTCGGTAAGCTTGTTTCAGATCCACAAATTCATTTTAAAACTTGATCCCAATCAAAAGATTGTTGAACCTTCACCCTATCTTGATACTTGCTTGAGATTCAGTCCCTATTCGAGACTTCGTTTGAAGACTTTGTTTGCTATTTTGAGAATTGTTTCCTATTTGTTACGTGTTCATGTTCAAGAATTTGTTTCTGTTCATGACCTTGTTTGATCTCGTTTCCTAATTGAGATTTCGCTTGTTTCATATCCACGAATTCTATGCTTGTTTTCACACCCTAATTGATACACTGTTTTCTGTTCATTATCCGGAGTCTTGCTTCTTGTTCAAGATCTTCTATTCGAGAATACTTCCATCTGCGACTTTGTATTCTATTGAAGATTTCATTTTCCATTCGAACTCTATTAAGATTTCATTGTTATTTGAGATTTTGTTGAACTCTGCTTCTGGTATGAGATTTTGCTTCGAGATTTTGTTACTATTCTATACTTTGCTTTTGTTCACCCTCCGAGATTTTATTATCTATTCAGGCTTTTGATTCCTATATGAGGTTGTTGGCCAATTGAGATTCTGGTTATTGTTCAAAACTTCGTTTTGTGTTCAAGATCTATTTCAAAAAAATTTTCTTGTTGTTTCTTAGTACCTAATAAACCCTTGTATTCCAACAGACAGATAAATCTCTATTGTGACTTGGACTATCGGAACTCATTTTGAATTCTTTGAAATCCTTTAAAAATTCTTATAGATAAGATTGATAGGCTATTCGATGACCTACTAGGGCGGCGTGGCAGTCGCGCGCTACAGCCGTTACCTGGATTACG
>JANAVB010005796.1:20511060-20619129 GCA_029216955.1 Iris pallida | reverse complement strand
TATATATATATACATATATTTAGATATATTATATATATATAAATATATATTATATATAACCTAGATAATTTCCATGAATCAACATATTTGTTAAGGAAAATTATTTACTTATTATCAAATAAAATATTATTCTAATAGCAAGCACATAAATATGTTTATATATATGACAACTGTTCCTAGAATTGTCTCAAAATTACCAAGGTAAAATACCAACACAATATATGTCTATCCTGACGTCTTTGGTCACACTCACAAACACTTCCGGACTTTGGGCTTGGCTTGGGTTGTGTCCGGGTTGGCCGGGTTTCCTAACAGTAAAATATCTAATTAGTAGATATTTAGATCACCTGTAGGGGTTAGGTCACAACTTGGCTTGGTTTTCTATTAGGAATCATATGGCTCGGCCTTCCCTAACATTGCTAATACACTAGCCAAAGCACGCAACTGCACCATCCGTGCCACTATTTTCGGTCACCTTGTACTTCAAAACTCAACCATGGCTAAAGTCGTTTACCGTAATAATTAACTAAATAATTATTTATAAAATTCTAAAAATCACCATTTAAATCAAATAAAAAATATATATATTTTGAAATTTTTTGGAAAGGGAGGCTACAGCGAGTCAATCTTATCAGTACACAAGAGAATTAGTACTGATCCCCCACTAGATTGCTTCCAGGATATATGGAATGGTTTACTCGCAACCGAGCTTCACTTGGATGCATTGAGGCATGGAACGCCTTAGCATTTTGAGATATGTGACTGCATTGACGCTCGAACTTACAATAGGATGATGCGGCCGAGATATAGAAGACATGATGTATGAAACATCGAGATCCTTTGTGGGATAGAGAGATCATGAGTGTTGTAAGCCAATCTTGAAGATTTATTTGGGCTATTGAAAGCCTTTATAATTCTGATGCGTATTCCATAAAGGAAATTGTTCGTATACTCTGTGTGACTTCGATATGACGGCTTTCCCTGCTGTGAAATATTTTGATTTGAGATAACCAATTAAAGAAATTTGTTCTTGCCTTGTACGAGTGCAACTCCAGATTCGTACAACATTATGCCCCAGCGAGGACAACTAATTCGGCTGAATCAATACGAGGAAGAACGATTTGGCGGATAGGGATGTGACAAAAGTGTGTATATATATAAGGTGTGCAATACCCTGGTTCTACAGAACCGATTGTCCTCGCACGGGCATGATGTCGTACAAGCCTAAGGCGCCCGAGAAAAATATCAAAACGGTCGATTGAGCAGCCAAATACACATTCACCACAGAAGTCCCAAGCAGAAAAGTTGAATATACACAAGTCGTGCAGAAGAAGCTATATTGATATTGAAACAAAAGTTTACAACGACCAGAAGCTAAGGTTACAATCACTCAATCTCCCTCTCCCCCTCTCCCTCTCATTACAATAGATCATGCCCGTAGGCTTACAACTTGGAGAATAATGCAACAGTGATGTTCATAGATTATGTCACATATAAGTGAAGACTTCGACGTGGTTGGACGACTCTAAATTCTAAGAAAACTCCATGCCTTGACGCGTCCAAGTGAGCTCCGGATCGAACGAGCTAGTCCCTGAAACTTGTAAGCAATCTGGTGGGGTATCAATACATAGAATGCATTGGTGGGGAGGCCTCTCGCCCATCATGACAAAAACAACATATTATTTTAGTAAGTATACACAATATTAAGTAGTCTTTTCAATCTTTCCTTACTATCAGTTTTATGGCATAATAACTGTGCAGCCTACTTGTGACTTGAGATCGTAATATGCAACATAATATAAACCTACCCATACTTATCGTCCAACCTTCCCTATTCATCGCAACAACACAGTTTATAATATAGGAACTTAGAGCCACGCTATCAAACAATATATTCTTTATTGTGTCGTAACGCGTGACCCTATATAAGCCAAATCTTAGGCTTAATAGTTGAGTTGCGTGTCATGCTTCCACTTCTTGACTCAATCTATGACATGTACTGTAGTACTTTTCTTCTGTTAGGCACTGCACTATGTATAGGATCATGACAAGTTAGACTCGGTCGGGAACATAGATGGCTAGTCTGACTCAATCAAGAGTTTGGCATACGAAAACCTTTTTGGCATAATAAAATTGATTTGGACGAATGCTATGAGAATCCTTCCATCTAATGGATCGACTTCTGTTGGAATAAGTCCTAGATGCAGCAGAGTGCGTGTCAAAGAGTGAGTTCTATATAAGAGTCCCTTCAACGAGACCAGTTGTCATGCCCCGATTCGGAGAATCATTGGTCCTTGCTTTGATTCATGTCGAATCATTCGTCCTCACTTAGGCATGATACCATACTAGTCTGGTGTTGCACTTGTACAAGGAAAAGAAGGTCCATAAGTAATAATCTTCAAATAGGAACACATTGCAGCGACACAAGCAGATAAATTGAATATAATGAGGACATGTCTTTCTTATTGAATAGAAACACATTACTGCTTTGTTGCAGTGGATATAAGTAGATAACTTGAAGTCACAAGAGATATATAGAAATGTATTCTCTTTGTTGATAATTAAAGTAAAGTACAAGGCTTGCAATGGAATACACAACTTACAACATATCTCACTTTACATTGATAGCCAACTGAACAAATGCCATAAAGGTTACATTTGATACTTTGATACATTGGATTACAACTCGATATACCGACTTGGCTTACAACTCACTAGTACAACCGATTATAATGTTCCATACATTATACCCTTTATAAACAGAAGACATCATATTTTACAAGGAGAGCTTCTACATGCCTAACAAATCTTCGATGACGCGGGACCGATCAAGCC
The DNA here is from genome assembly GCA_029216955.1 of Iris pallida. NCBI lineage: Eukaryota > Viridiplantae > Streptophyta > Magnoliopsida > Asparagales > Iridaceae > Iris > Iris pallida. The sequence continues at coordinate 20,616,294 of JANAVB010005796.1, read as the reverse complement.
AATCTTCATGTACAGAGCTTCCCAAGCACAAGCACCTAAAAAGAGTGCCCACAACGTGGGTTAGTACATTATCTATGTATTGGCGAGAAAAATCCAACCCACTCGCCTAAACCGACACTAAGTGGTCAATTAGCAAGCTTTTATTAGAATGATATTTCTAGTTGGGGCCTACCATCAGTTTATAGTTCAAGCAGTATTCATTGAAAATATATGTAAACTTGCAGTAGTATTGTTCTTGTGGAAGCGACAGTAATTGAGGGACAACATATGTTCTCACATTTCTCTTATATAGCAATAGTTTTATATGTAAGTCATGATTGAGCAACGTTCATAGTAAGGCATCATTCTAGCATACTTGGTGTTATCATGTTAAGCAGTTTATAACATTTCTTGTGAAGGCAACTCTTAGCAAGGCAACACTTTAGCATACTGTGTTTAACCTGTTAAGCATGTTATAGAGTTTTTCATTGGAAACGCAACATCACATCATCATTTCGTTTAGCATGTTAAACAATCAAGTTAAACCAACATATGTATTGAATATATCGTATTTAAGTGATTTCTTACCGATAGCCGACTCCTCGTACCTACATCAAAAATATAGGTTAGCAGATATATTAACTCTGCCTGCACAAACATTCATTAGCGTACATCCTGACTACATGATTCGCTGGTGATAGTGCACCATTTAGGACGTTGGGATATAGGACTTCATGGGGTATGGGATGTGCCATTCACTAGGTTGCGAGCCAAAATGAATGTCCCAATACCGCGTGCCACCAAACAACGCCGATTCCCTACTAGACCGATTCGATCCCACCGTCGTGGGTACCGTTCGAGGAAATAATACCTTATGCGTAAGTTTTCCATGGTCATACGAATACGTGTCCGACTCGATCGTGAACAAAATCACATGGTAAAATATTGAAATAAGTAAAGACAACAGTTCATCATCTCATCTTTCCAAGTCGTGTTTGTAGGAACAATTGGGATTTGAATATAATACCTCACGATGGAGCACTGGCTTTGATAGCTCTATAGAGCGCACCTGCTCTAATACCAATTGTAGGAGCAATTGGTATGAGCAGCAATATCTATATACCAAGCACCCGCTCTGATACCAATTGTAGGACCGATTGTAGGAACGAGTTGTAAACCGCAATACTCTAGAGGGAGTGAATAGAGTAGGCAGCAGAAATTAACTATTTAAAAAAATGTTAGTAACAAGATCACATAATATATATCACAGATATATAAATGAAAAGTAGAGAGTAGAGAGAAAAAACAAACACAAGGATGTATACTGGTTTTCCTCTTGTGAGGACTAGTCCAGTCGGAAGAACTATAGCTTCCAGTTGAATCCATTATGGAAGATCACCACAAGTTTTCATCCGAAGTTCTTGCAACTTCTACAACGCGAGCTTTGATCCGAAGTACTCGACCAACTTCAATTGTGAAGTGTCTACCTTCAATCAAGCCTCTGATTACAATCACTCTGAAACTTCTAGACCGTACCGTACTGGCAAATCGACTAGAGGATTGTAAATGGCTTGGAATTTGAAAATGAATAGCTTAGAACACTTTGGAAGAAGTAGTAGGCTTATAGAGAAGAGATATGAAAGTGAATTGGTGTATGAGTGAATTGAAATGATCAAAATCCTTCTCTATTTATAGTTTTTCCAAAGGCAGAATTCTGACAGAATTCGGGCAGAATTGGGCAGAACTCTATGAGAATTGGGATCCGTAACTGCAGGAAGACCAAGTTCAAAAAACAACGTTCACTAACCGAACTTTGGCCGAACTCTGGCCGAATTTGGGCCGAGTTCTGCTAGGGTTCTATTAGGGATTTGCAAATTGGTTTTTGGGCTTTTTGAAAAGTCAAACGGTTAGGAAGTAGTTTGGGCTTTTGTAAGTGGGCTTGTTTTCAAAATGAAAGGGTATTTTGAAAACGTTTCTTTGGTAGCCTATTTGCCAGTACGATGCAGTTTACATCGTATTTCTAGACTCAATAAATATGAAAATTATATTGAGAAAATAGGAAAACCAAGAGCCCTTTGATGACGCCTTTCTTCAAATATTTGAGCAGACTTGAAGACGCCTTTTTCACTTGACGACGGTCGACCAAAGATAAACAGATCTGGAAATCTGAATACCTTTCGGTGGCTTCGCCAATGCCGTCTTTGGCCCATCAATAATTCTCTATTGCATGTGTCCTGGTTTGACAAAGCTTGATCATGCTTACTGCATGTCTATAAGAACATGTTAGACGAACAACGCAATATGATACAAGCATAGCAATATGATATAGAACATTTAGGACAATGCTAACATTAGGACAATGTTAAGTTTAAGTAGCAACATGATAGTGATTACATGAATATTAGTGATGTCATTATGTTAAACTTAATTGATTAGCCATATTCAAAAACATGATATAATCATTGGGCTAACAACCTCCCCCTTTTTTATTATGGCAAATCCTTTAAGTTTAATATATATACAATAGATGCATGTATCACTAATAAATACATAATACTAGAATATTGTGTGCTGACTTAAACTTATTTCTCCCCCTTTGACATGATCAAAAATTAGCTCCCCGTAATTAGAGCTAAAATGAACTCATGCATAAGTAAAGAAGGAAAGCAAAAATAATCATGATCAAGGATTAGGAGAACAGTGTAACGACAAGTTTAGAAAATTGCATAACAAAAGTATAAAAAAAACTTGTCAAAAATAGTTGGTTGAACTTAAAATCATTGAAATCAATCAATACATAGTTTACCAACTAGAAATCCAAAAATGACATTCAAAAAACATTTTGTTCATCATATCGTGTTTTAAAATAGACCAAAAAAAATATTAATATAGTAGAAATCAATCATTGGTCATAAATAAATCATGAGGAATAGAAATTCGTAGATCTAATATATATAAAAAAATCAAAATATAATGAGACTTTTAACAATAATAAAAAATATGATTCATAATTTGCCCATACAAATTAGTAAATCAATTCCATAAAGAGTATAATCATCGAAAAAGAAATCAAAATAAGTATACTAGATTCTATCTAAATTTATACCAAAGTTCATGCATTTGAATTCAATTACCTTAGCATGATATACGAATATCCATTAGATAAACATGAAGGTAATGAAGACAAAATAGTTGAGAAGGAGAAATTCAGTCGACTTGAATGCTCCCCCGCAAAGTATGATCAGTCCAAATATAGATAGTCATGAACTTTGAGATAAAACCTCAATAAGAAATGCCAAATCAGTTTAAACTCAAAATGATTATCAATAAATTAATTTAATTTTGGCAGGATAACTTTTAGAAACTCAAAAATGAGATAATTAAAAATAATAATAATCATATATTCTTTCATAAAACCAATACAAATCCAAATATCATGATAACTCAGCAAGATATTTAACCAAGACAATATAAGTCCATGGTGAACTTGGTATACCACATATTAAGGGCATTGAAACAATTAATTTGCTCCCCCTTAAAATATGCGTATATAGTTCAAAAATAATTTATATGCATAAAATAGATAAATAAATAATCACAAGATCTAAGGGATATCCAAGATATGCAACTTTTCTTTCCTTTGATCAAATGCATATAAAATTCCAAACTCAAAACAAATATCATCTTTAGGCAAGAAAAAGAAATATCCAATAAATAAATGCTTAAAGATGAACAAACAAAATATATCTCTAATATATATATATATAAAAGAAATATTTCAAGACATTAAAAGATTTTAAAAACTGTCTTTAATAATAACATTTGAGTACCGGTCAGATTCAATAAATAAAAAAGAAATAAAAAGACTTTTAAAAAATATGGAATTTATTACGAAAAGCTGTTTTAATAAATGTTCGAATGCGTCCATTTAGTCCTTAGACTGATAGCTGGCAATTCGAATCACGGAAACAAATTCAATATAAATCATAAATAAATCCATTTGAACAAATAAACATAACTAGATAAATGTCCAAAAAAAATATTCTAGATATATGGCATGTCAATGGGATAATTGATTTGAAACAATTAACTTTTCCACCTTTACGTGGCTATATCCAAGAAATAATAATATTGACAAAATTTTAAAATAAAATTCAGAGACATATTTTCGGAAGTAGGAAACTAATTCAAAATATTAGGTCTTCTTCTCAAAGTTCGTTTCTTTCATTTTAAAGCCTTAGCACGGTGTCCACCTGAAAACCGTAGGGTTAAAGAAAAAGAACACTTTGAGAGAGAGAGGCATTCAATATGCATGACTTCTCCCCTACAAAGAATTACTGTTGTAGACAGTAAGTAACTTGAATAAGAAGATAATAATATAAAGCTCAAAAACATGAATATTACGAATATTACACAAGCTAAAGATGAAATCACAATACCATAATATTCAATGAGTAGTCACGAATACGAAAAACAACCATCTTTAGACAAAAGAAGAAATATCCATTAAATGAACATTTAAAAATAAAACAATCAAAAATATTTCAAATTAGCATGATGAATAATCGTATAAGTAAAATTGCCCTGATACCAATTGTAGGAACAATTGCGATCTGAATATAATACCTCAAGATGGAGCACTGGCTTTGATAGCTCTATAGAGCGCACCTGCTCTGATACCAATTGTAGAAGCAATTGGTATGAGCAGCAATATCTATATACCAAGCACCCGCTCTGATACCAATTGTAGGACCGATTGTAGGAACGAGTTATAAAGCGCAATACTCTAGAGGGGGATGAATAGAGTAGGCAGCAAAATTAACTATTTAAAAAAAGTGTTAGTAACAAGATCACATAATATATATCACAGATATGTAAATGAAAAATAGAGAGTAGAGAGCAAACACAAACACAAAGATGTATACTGGTTTTCCTCTTGTGTGGACTAGTCCAGTCGGAAGAACTCTAGCTTCCAGTTGAATCCACTATGGAAAATCACCACAAGTTTTCATCCAAAGTTCTTGCAACTTCTACAACGCGAGCTTTGATCCAAAGTACTCGGCCAACTTCAATTGTGAAGTGTCTACCTTCAACCAAGTCTCTGATTACAATCACTCTGAAACTTCTAGACCGTACCGCACTGGCAAATCGACTAGAGGATTGTAACTGGCTTGGGATTTGAAAATGAATAGCTCAGAACACTTTGGAAGAAGTAGTAGGCTTATAAAGAAGAGATATGAAAGTGAATTGGTGTATGAGTGAATTGAAATGATCAAAATCCTTCTCTATTTATAGTTTTTCCAAAGGCAAAATTCTGACAGAATTCGGGCAGAACTCTATGAGAAAATCTCGTTGGGATCCGTAACTGCAGGAAGACCAAGTTCAAAAAGTAACGTTCACTAACCGAACTCTGGCCGAATTCGGGCCGAGTTCTGCTAGGGTTCTGTTAGGGTTTTGCAAATTAGTTTTTGGGCTTTTTGAAAAGTCAAACAGTTAGGAAGTAGTTTGGGCTTTTGTAAGTGTGCTTATTTTCAAAATGAAAGGGTATTTTGAAAATATTTCTTATGTAGCCTATTTGCCAGTACGATACAGTTTACATTGTATTCCTAAACTCAATGAATATGAAAAATTACAATGATAATATAGGAAAACCAAGAGCTCTTTGATGACGCATTTCTTTAAATATTTGAGCAGACTTGAAGACGCCTTTTTACTTGACGGCAGTCGACCAAAGATAAACAGATCTGGAAATCTGAATACCTTTCGGTGGCGTCGCCAACGCCGTCTTTGGCCTATTAATAATTCTCTATTATATGTGTCCTGGTTTGACAAAGCTTAATCAAGATTACTGCATGTCTATAAGAACATGTTAGACGAACAACGTAATATGATACAAGCATAACAATATGATACAGAACATTTAGGATAATGCTAACATTCGGACAATGTTAAGTTTAAGTAGCAACATGATAGTGATTACATGAATATTAGTAATGTCATTATGTTAAACTTAATTGATTAGCCATATTCAAAAACATGATATAAATATTGGGCTAACAGTGTTCAACGACTTATTCATTTCCATCGTTACCATCATTTCCACTTGGTGATCTCGGCGATCCCAAGCCTCATCATTTCTCATTGCATTGATTCATTGAAAAAATTTCTTATAACATCCCTTTCTACGAGGAACAAACCACATTTATTTAATTAATAGGGATATTTATTCGTTCTTTCATTACTTTTAGGAAACATGCAGCATTTCATATCTATTAGCAACATTACACAGGGTGTACCTGATTCTAGTATTTTATTCAGTTCATTGAGTCAATAGCATAGCAAGTTCATTTTTCATGTATCATTTTTGTCACACCCCGATTCGTAGAGTCATTTATTCACATATTTATCTCTTGGAATCGATCGTCCTCCCTTGGGCGTGATGTCGTATAAGTCTGGTATTGCACTTGTACAGACAAGGATGGTACATAATTGATTATCTTCAAATAAGAACATATAACAACCACTTTTCTAAAGCGAGAGTAATTTTGAACTTTTATAAAATTGATTATTAAATAATAGGATTTAATTCATGTTAATGATTTTTGGTGAATTTTAATTAATTTAATACCATTTAATTTGGTGTATTATGATTTTGGTGTTTTGCTAATGTAACCCTAGAATTGTTAAGCCAAGGGACTAACCATGACCATGGGGACCTAACCATGAGATTAGAACGACTAATTATAACTTTTTAGCCTAAGGGTATTTTGGTTATTTTGTGACTTTGAATTAATTAGGATTTTGATTAAGTGATAATGTGCTAATTGTTTTATTAGAGATTAACCTAGAATTGCCCTAACCTAGATATTATCCATGAGCCTAGATATTAGATTAGAAGATTCCATCATGACAAGGTTAGAAATATCTAGATATTAAGTTGAGGATAGATATTTGTTAAGGATAGATATTTTCACTTGGGCCTTTAGCTGGAGGCCTAGAATTAAACTAGCTAGAGGCCTTTAAACCTCATGAAACTTGACCCTAACCCTAGAAACAACCCTAGGCTGCCATCAAGGGATCCCCACCTCTATATAAACACATATTGAGCCCCCCTTTGCCTCTTTTATTAAACCTACAAACCCTAGTTTAGTGTTCTTCCCCAAATCACCCCCAATTCTTTATTTCTTCTCCAAATTGAGCCTAGTCTTTTGCATTGGACTCCCCTATAGTAGAGGATATCATTGGTGGCTAGCTAGCAAAGATTTGGAGGCTTGGGATCATTACAAATTGGAGAAAGACCGTCATTTATTAAGCTTTTCATTGAGATTCCAACTCTCGATAGGTAATGGCCTCTAAACCTATTTAAATTCTGTTTTCTCTCCATAGATGCATTCATTTAGGGTCCCCCAAGCCCTAGGTCAAGTTTGGTAAGAAATTGGATTAGTTTGGTATGCGTATCGGAGGAGTATCGGAGAACTATTCATGTGTTCGATGAAATACCTCTTAGAAACTTTTGTTCATTGATTTCTATGAAAAATACATTTTTGGAAAGCTTATTATGTGTATATTATACTTCAAATTGACTGAGTTGGTTTTAGGGTGTTTTGGACACTGTTATTGGACATGGGGACTCAGTACGATACTGTCATGCAGTGTCCTGCTGCTCGAGCCCCATATCTCATTGCACACGACATAGACAAGACTTAAGAGGGTGGGGGCTACGTCTGACAACACGCACGCCAAGTTTAAGGCAATTTCGTCAAGTGGATCGAGAGAAATCTCGATCGCACTATATTTCTAAACACTACACACACTATCGAATCTCTCTTTGATACACACGAACCACTCAAACACATGACTTCGTGGACACGACTCAAGCACCTAAACATGACCACCTAGACCTAGGCAACCTATAAACTTGACCACGAGACCCCTAGTGGCTTGTGTCGTGTCCTAGTGTACAAGACATGTCAGCACGAGGCTGTGCTGAGCACAGCCTCTGATTTCTTTGCTGACATTGTTTGACACCGAATTAGGGCATGATTTGGACACTGGGTTGGACACGATTAACATCCCCATGTTGCACTATGTGTAGGCTTTATTTCCCCTTATTGTATTCCAGTTTTCATATAGGATTTGGGTTTTTTTTGAGTTAGGTATCAGGGGTTTACTGATACTAGGTTAGTTCGATTTAGGCAATTCCTGATACATTTTGATATGTATAAATATATATATATATATATATATATATATATATATATATATATATATATAATATATATAAAAAAATATATATATATATATATAAATATATATAAATATATATATATATATATATATATATATATATATATATATATATATATATATATGTCAGGGTTTTGCAGTTAAGTATGTATCTATATGAATGTTTGTATTTATGTATCCGAGTTTGTATAAGTGTATGTAAGTATATATATATGTTATATTTTCACACAGGTTTTAGAATGTTGTATGGTAGATATATATATATATATTTTTGGATATAGGTGTTTGAGTGTTAAGTTGACCTTGGTTTGAGATTTTCAGCCTCGACAGCTAGCCACAGAGCACCAACATGCAGTGCCATAGGGTTGCATTGTAGAAATAACTTAGAGGCAGTAGGAGCAGTGAGAGTTTGGTGGTTCCAATTTTAGAGGGTCTTTCCTGAGATTAAGGGTATGATATAGAGTTTGGGTTTAAATGGATTATCTTGCGATTTGAATATGTTAGTATGGTTGAGTGTAAAGTGAAGGAAGATTTGAACTGTTAATAGGCAGTACTGATGGTATCAGTAGGAAATTGATACTTGGTATCAGTGATTGTATTGAATGTACATGTAATGTGGGACACATATATATGTGGAGCCATGTTTGATGCATTATGTTTAGTGTCATTGGGTCTGTGGAGTATTTTTAGCTATTTGGTAGCAACCATTGTTCATTTGAATCAAACCTTAGAATATTAGATGTTCAGTCCTATGTCCTATTGTTTAGCTTGAGTTCCATATATATATATATTATGGTTTACATGTTATAAAATATCAGTATTATAGGAGTTAAACAGTGAATAAGAAGTAGCAGTAGCAGGGCATACCTTGCCCTGCAGGTTATAGCAGCAACAAAGGACACTTCCCTCTAGGCAGTTGGCCTTGGCCATAGGCAATGTTTTGTACACAGGATAAGGGCCAAGTTTGGCCATTTATGAGGATTGGGATAAGGTATCAGGATAAGTATTATCACTACCTAAGGTAAATGTATAGAAAGAGGTTATTACCTACTTATTAGAATAGAATATTATAGGTAGGCTAAGTGTTTATATATATATAGGTAATATATGAAAAGGATAGGTAGGTAATAGCTTGTGATGGGATAACCTAACCTAGATCGACTTGTTTTGACTAAGGCTAACCTAGATTTGACCATGGTTGACCAAGGTTGATTGATTTGACTAGAAGTCAACTGTGAGTCAACACTTGACCTAGATTGGCCTAGATAGTGACCAACAGACTCTAGATAGTTGACCAATAGTTGACTTGACCTAGTTTGAACTAGAATCATATAGATTGTACTGTATACTTTAAACTTTATATATTAAATACATCACAACCTATACTGCTTTAAATAGGACATTGTGACTCCGGTTCAGACATCTGATATTCATCAGTCATTTAGGGTATCAGGTGAGTACATTCTCTGATAGTTCTTTCATTTACTTGTGGATTACTATATTTTAGTTTTAGTTAGTTCTATGTGATTCTTGTTATAAACACGTATTGATATTCTGAATTCATGTATGCGACACACATAGTTTACTCATTTAGCCTCTACTGTTCAAACTATTCGCACCACCTATTAGCATCTTCATGCGCTGGTTGGACTTGTATTCGATTGATGTGTTGGATTATGGATTCACTTGTATTAGATGGGCGGGCAAATACTTGATTAGACATATGAACATTTCTACTATTCGAACCACCTCTCTGTGAACGATATTCGAATGATAGCCATCCCACACATGGCCAGGTGTGCGATGTGCCAAATTTACCCCTTAGCCGTTTATATGTCTATCTCAGTATTTTAAAACACACTTGGATCATTGATTAGAATCATCATGGATCATTATTAGCACCACCTTATTCGAACTACCATATTAGAACATTAATTGGAATTACATTCGACTCTTCTTGTATTAGACTCACATTAGGATTACAATTAACTTACATTATACTGTCTGGACTTTTATCATGTTACTCTAGCTCAGCTAGCTTGTATTACAGTCTTTCTTGCCATGTTTCTTCTCTTGTTTTGTTACATTACTTTCCTTGTAGTTTAACTGTTGCTCTACATTATTACCTGTATAAAACTTCTATGTCCATCAATATAACTGTCTATAACTGCTTTATAGTCTTTGCCATTTACTTGGAATTTCTAGATGAGTTGTGTTCGTTCCAATCCTGACTGGATGTTGACAAAATATTACAGATGCTTGTCCCGAGGACACCTGCCCTACTTACTATGAACCAGGAGACGGCTTAGCTACCTTTGGCCCAGACACTCAGGAGTGATCGGGAGACTAGCTAGTGGACTTGGTTTAGTTTTCATGTTTTAGAACTTGAATTGTAATAAGTTGAGATATTGTTTTGTTTTGAGATTATTTGAGATTATTATTATTTAATAGTTGGTTTTGCTGTTGTTATTTAGTCTTAGTTACAAACTTCTGTGTTATCATATTATGCTTAGACTGTGATTGAAATTTTATTATATCTATACTTGTCCTCCATTCGGAGTTAAGATTTTGACAAGTACATTATATAGTTGCGTGAGTTGATGATTAGATAGTGACCTAGAACAGCGTTCTACCGCAGACGCTGCGGCGTAGGCTGGACGTACCTACTTCTCGTGTCCCTACTCTGGGTACTGGTCGTGACACATTTTTAGTGGTAGCCCATACAGGTCGAGAGTCGCATTACTGCGATATCGTGGTAGTACAATGACTAAGTTGTACCGCTGCGAGCCTGCGATAAGAATTGAGAAATAGGCTTTAACGGAGAGGTACTCAATCACAGTTAGGAAAAAAAAATTCTGATCTAATTTTTGCCATCCATACATCCTTGCTGATAATTGCCTTCTTTGAAATAAACTATCCTCCTTTGATTGTATCGATTCTTGCTCAGTATTGATTTCCTTATTTGATCTGTCTTCAGGATGGTGGAGACACGATCACATTGCCTCGGCCCAGCAGACACTGGTGAGAGGTCTGCCACCTCTTTTCCGGTGCAGCAGGATATTGGGACCATAGCACCTTTGGTTCCTGTTCAGGCAGGAACATCTATAGATTTTGGGTGTGCACCTCCACCAGTTCGGAGGCCTACCCCGGAGATTCCGGATGTTCGTCAGCCGACACCACCTTCTGGATCGATAGATGCGGCTCAGCTCTTTGATTTCTTCCAACACATTATGGAGGCCCAGCAGCAGCACCAACAACATCAGTTTGCTGATTTCAGACAGGATATAGATAATGCCCACCAGTTGGCCATGACGATAGTAGATAGGGTTATTGCCCAGCTGCAGGGAGGCCAGATGCAGCAGCAGTACCAGCAGAAGACCCCGACCATTCTGGACTTCCAGAAGATGACTGGGTGGAGCACATCGTGGAGACCTTCAGGCTTGCACTAATAATGGTTGGGATCCAGATTGAGGCGACGGGAAGCCAGATGTTAGACCTTGCCCATACATGGTACCAGATAGACCCTAGAATGGGTACAGAGATGCAGACGTAGGAGGCTTTCAAGAGGATTTTCAAGGAGAATTCTTCTCTGACACAGTACTTGGTGCCTTGGAGGCACAATTTGAGAGTCTGGTTCAGGGGAACCAGACAGTGGAGGAGTATGCCGGTGAGTTCTATCGTGTAGGAAGATCTGTAGATGGCCTTAGTGTGGCAGCGAAGGCGAGGAGGTTTAAGAGAGGTTTGATTAAGGAGGTCAAGTCGTTGACTAAGAGTGGTCGCGACGCTACCTTTGAGTATATTTTGACAGGAGCCATGTCGGTAGAGGATGACTTGGAGCTCAAGTCCAAGAGGGGACGGGAGGATTCAGGAGGGGTTAGTGGGAATGGAAAATGTCCCCGTGTGTAGAGGGTAGCACACCAGCCACAGCAGATGCAGGTACCAGCTAAAGTTCAACAGACACAACATCAGCCTCGAGGACAGGACCGCAGGGTGCAGACTTGTGACTACTGTAAGAAGTCGGGGCACATTTAGGAGACTTGTTATAGGAGACAGAAGGTACGTCTGTTCTGTGGATCCGCTGCTCACCATATCAGGGATTGCCCTACTGCATTCGTATATGACGGAAAACAGGGTCAGAGAGAGGGAGTTAGGCCACCTGTGGTACAGTACCATGCCCAGCACTAGAGGGGCGGGGCTTTTGCACTGACGGTCGAGGAGGCCGATGCTATGGGTGACGGGTTAGCAGGTTTGTCTTTTCTGTTCTTCTTCCCCACCTTCATATGTGATTTCATTAGTACCTGTCAAGATATTCTTGTGATATGCTAGATAGTATAGTGACCCTATTTGAGACTGTGAAATTACGACCAGTAGGATTATTATTGCATGTTATAGGATAGTTATTTCTCGACCTTGATTGATTGGGGGTTTGACCTAAAAGGAGTACGATCACCTTAAATTTTGAGGACAAAATTCTTCTAAGGAGGGTGGACTTGTAACAACCACTTTCTAAAATGAGAGTAATTTTGAACTTTTGTAAAATTGATTATTAAATAATAGGATTTAATTCATGTTAATGATTTTTGGTAAATTTTAATTAATTTAATACCATTTAATTTGGTGTATTATGATTTTGGTGTTTTGCTAGTATAACCCTAGAATTGTTAAGCCTAGGGACTGACCATGACCATGGGAACCTAACCATGTGATTAGAATGACTAATTACAACTTTTTAGCCTAAGGGTATTTTGGTTATTTTGTGACTTTTGAATTAATTAGGATTTTGATAAAGTGATAATGTGCTAAGTGTTTTATTAGAGATTAACCTAGAATTGCCCTAACTTAGAAATTATCCATGAGCATAGATATTAGATTAGAAGATTCTATCATGACAAGGTTAGGAATATCTAGATATTAAGTTGAGGTTAGATATTTGTTAAGGATAGATATTTTCACTTGTGCCTTTAGCTTGAGGCCTAGAATTAAACTAGCTATAGGCCTTTAAACCTCATAAAACTTAACCCTAACCCTAGAAACAACCCAAGGCTACCATCAAGGGATCCCCACCTCTATGTAAACACATATTGAGACCCCTTTGCCTCTTTCATTGAACCTACAAACCCTAGTTTAGTGTTCTTCCCCAAATCACCCTAATTCTTTATTTTTTCTCCAAATTAAGCCTAGTCTTTTGCATTGAACTCCCTTACAGTAGAGGATACAATTGGTGGCTAGCTAGCAAAGATTTGGAGGCTTGGGATCATTGCAAATTGGAGAAGGACCCTCATTCATTAAGTTTTTCATTGAGATTCCAACTCTCGATAGGTAATGGCCTATAAACCTATTTAAATTATGTTTTCTCTCCATAGATGCATTCATTTAGGGTCCCCCAAGACTTAGGTCAAGTTTGGTAAGAAATTAGATCCGTTTGGTATGCGTATCGGAGGAGTATCGGAGAATTATTCATGTGTTCGATGAAATGCCTCTTAGAAACTTTTGTTCTCTAATTTCTGTGAAAAATATATTTTTTGAAAGCTTATTATGTGTATATTATACTTCAAATTGACTGAGTTGGTTTTAGGGTGTTTTGGACACTGTTATTGGACATGGGGACTCAGCACGATACTGTCGTGCAATGTCCTGCTGCTCGAGCCCCATATCTTACTGCACACGATACTGTTTGACACAAGACTTTAGAAAAAGGTGGGGGCCAAGTCTAACAACATGTACGCCAAGTTTGAGGCAATTTCGTCGAATAGATCGAGAGAAATCTCGATCGCACTATTTTTTTAAGCACTACACACACTGTCGAATCTCTCTTTGATACACACGAACCACTCAGACACGTGACTTCGTGGACACGACTCAAGCACCTAAATACGACCACCTAGACCTAGGCTACCTAGACACTTGACCACGAGACCCCTTGTGGCTTGTGACGTGTCCTAGTGGATACGACATGTCAGCACGAGTCTGTGCTGAACACAGCCTCTGATTTCTTTGTCGACACTGTTTGACACCAAATTAGGGCACGATTTGGACACTGGGTTGGACACGATTAACATCCCCATGTTGGCACTATGTGTAGGCTTTATTTCCCTTCTTTGTATTCCAGTTTTCGTATAGGATTTGGGTTTTTTTGAGTTAGGTATCTGGGGTTTACTGATACTAGGTTAGTTCGGTTTAGGCAATTCCTGATACATTTTGATATGTATAAATATATATATATATATATATATATATATATATATATATATATATATATATATATATATATATATATATATATACGTGACTTCGTGGACACGACTCAAGCACCTAAATATGACCACCTAGACCTAGGCTACCTAAAAACTTGACCACGAGACCCCTTGTGGCTTGTGACGTGTCCTAGTGGACACGACATGTCAGCACGAGTCTGTGCTGAGCACAGCCACTGATTTCTTTGTCGACACTGTTTGACACCAAATTAGGGCACGATTTGGACACTGGGTTGGACACGATTAACATCCCCATGTTGGCACTATGTGTAGGCTTTATTTCCCCTCTTTGTATTCCAGTTTTCGTATAGGATTTGGGTTTTTTTTGAGTTAGGTATCTGGGGTTTACTGATACTAGGTTAGTTCGATTTAGGCAATTCCTGATATATTTTGATATATATATATATATATATATATATATATATATATATATATATATATATATATATATATATATAAAGGTTTTGTAGTTAAGTATGTATCTATATGAATGTATGTATTTATGTATCCGAGTTTCTATAAGTGTATGTAAGTATCTATATATATGTTATATTTTCACACAGCTTTTAGAATGTTGTATGATAGATATATATATGTTTTTGGATATAGGTGTTTGTGTATTAAGTTGACCTTGGTTTGAGATTTTTCAGCCTCGGCAGCTAGCCACAGTGCACCAGCATGCAGTAGCATAGGGTTGCATTATAGAAATAACTTAGAGGCAGTAGAAGAAGTGAGAGTTTGGTGGTTCCAGTTTTAGAGGTTCTTTCCTGAGATTAAGGGTATGCTATAGACTTTGGGTTTAAATAGATTATCCTGAGATTTGAATATGTTAGTATGGGTGAGTGCGAAGTGAAGGGAGATTTGAACTGTCAATAGGCAGTGCCGATGGCATCAGTAGGAAACTGATACTTAGTATCAGTAATTGTATTGAATGTACATGTAATATGGGACACATATATATATGGAGCTATGTTTGATGCATTATGTTTAGTTTCATTGGGTCTATAGAGAATTTTAGCTATTTGGTATCAACTATTGTTCATTTGAATCAAACCTTTGAATATTAGATGTTCAGTCCTATGTCCTATTGTTTAGCTTGAGGTCCATATATTTACTTTAGGGTTTACATGTTATATATTATCAGTATTAGAGGAGTTAAACAGTGAATAGGTAGTAGCAGCAGCAGGGCATACCTTGCTCTACAGGTTGTAGCAGCAGCAAGGGACACTTTCCTTTATGCAGTTGGCCTTGGCCATAGGTAATATTTTGTACACAAGATAAGGGCCAAGTGTGGCCATTTATGAGGATTGGGATAAGGTATCAGGATAAGTATTGTCACTACCTAAGGTAAATATATAGAAAGAGGTTATTACCTACTTATTAGAATATAATATTATATGTAGGCTAAGTGTGTATATATATAGGTAATATATAAGATGGATAGGTAGGTAATAGCTTGTGATGGGATAACCTAACCTAGATCGACTTCTTTTGACTAAGGCTAACCTAGATTTGACCATGGTTGACGAAGGTTAACTGATTTGACTAGAAGTCAACTATGAGTCAACACTTGACCTAGATTGACCTAGATAGTGACCAACAGACTCTAGATAGTTGACCAAGAGTTGACTTGACCTAGTTTGACCTAGAATCATGTAGATTGTATTGTATGCTTCAAACTTTACATATTAAATACATCATAAACTGTACTTCCTTAAATAGGACATTGTGACTCCGGTTCAGACATCTGATATTCATAAGTCATTCAGGGTATCGAGCGAGTACATTCTCTGATAGTTTCTTTCATTTACATGTCGATTACTGTATTTCAGTTCTAGTTAGTTCTATGTGATTCGTGTTACAAACATGTATTGATAATTCTGAATTCATGTATGCAACACACATACTTTATTCGTTTAGCCTCTACTGTTCGAACTATTCGTACCACCTATTAGCATCTTCATGTGCTGGTTGGGCTTGTATTCGATCGATGTGTCGAATTATCGATTCACTTGTATTTAGATGGACGGAGAAGTACTTGATTAAAAATGTGAACATTCCTACTATTCGAACTACCTCTCTATGAATGATATTCGAACGATAGCCATCCCACATTTGGCCAGGTGTGCGATGTGCCGGATTTACCCCTTAGTCGTTTACATGTCTATCTCAGTATTTTAAAACACACTTGGACCATTGATTAGAATCATTATTAGAACCATTATAGATCATTATTAGCACCACCTTATTCGAACTACCTTATTAGAACATTGATTGGAATTACATTCGACTCATCTTGTATTAGACTCAGATTGGGATTACACTAGACTTACATTGTACTGTCTGGACTTATATCATGTTACTCTAGTACAGCTAGCTTGTATTGTAGTCTTCCTTGCCATGTTTTTTCTCTTGTTTTGTTACATTGCTTCCCATGTAATTTAACTGTTGCTCTACATCACTACCTGTATAAAACTTCCATGTTTATCAATATAACTGTCTATAACTACTTTATAGTCTTTGCCATTTACTTGGGATGTCTAGATGAGTTGTGCTCGTTCCAATCCTGACTGGATGTTGATAAAATATTACAGATGCTTTCCCCGAGGACACTTGTCCTACTTACTATGAACCAGGAGATGGCTTAGCTACCTTTGGCCCCGACACTCAGGAGTGATCGGGAGACTAGCTAGTGGACTTGGTTTAGTTTTCATGTTTTAGAACTTGAATTATAATAAGTTGAGATATTATTTTGTTTTGAGATTGTTTGAGATTATTATTATTTAGTAGTTGGTTTTGTTGTTGTTATTTAGTCTTAGTTATAAACTTCTGTGTTATCATATCGTGCTTAGACTGTAATTGAGATTTTATTATATCTATACTTGTCCTCTGTTCAGAATTGAGATTTTGACAAGTACATTATATAATTGTGTGAGTTGTTGATTAGATAGTGACCTAGAACAGCATTCTACCGTCGACACTGTGGCGTTGGCTGGACGTACCCACTTTTCGTACCCTAACACTGGGTGCGAGTCGTGACAGAACACATCACAGAGGCAGAAGCAGACAAATTAAAGTTAACCGGGACATTCTTTTTTATCGAATGGGAACACATCATTTGATTTGTAAAAGCAGAAATGAGAATATAACTTGCAGTCACAGAGAGATATATAAAATTATTCTCTTTATTGATAATTGAAGAGGAGTACAAGACTCATATTGAAATACAACGCTTACAACACATCTCACTTTACATTGATAGCCAACTGAACAAATGCTAGAAGACTTACATTTGATACTTTGATACGTTGGATAATAACTCGATATACCGATTTAGCTTACAACTCACTGGTGCAACTGATTACAATGTTCCATACATTATGCACTTTATAAATAAAAGACTTCAGTTTGTACAAGGAGAGCTTCTGTATGCCTAACAAATCTTCAATGCCATGGACCAATCAAGCCAATCCTCGTGTATATAACTTCCCAAGCTTGAACATCTGCCCACTAATGTGGGTCAGTACATCATCTATGTACTGGCGAGCAGAATCCAACCCACTCGCCTAAACCAACACTAACTGGTCAATTTTAAGCAAGCATTTATTTGTATGATCTTTCTACTTGGGGCCTAGCATCAGTTTACAGTTCATGAATAGAAACATTGATGAATGTAACTTGTTATCTCATTTCTTATGTAAAGGCATCATTGAAGCATAGATGATGTTATAAAGTTCTAGTAATGTTCATATATGGGCATCTTTTAATGCATCGTTGAGTTAACATTAGCCAAACATGTTATAGGGATTCTTTTAGCAAGGCAACACTCCAGCATATTGTATTTAACATGTTGAGCATGTTATAGATTTTCTTATTTAAAGGCAACAACATAACATCGTTTCGTTTAGCTTGTTAAGCAGACAAATCAACCAACATATATATTGCATATATCACATTTAAGTAATTTTTTACCGATATCCAACTCCTCGTACCTGCATAAGAATACAGGATAATATGATATACTTACTCTGTCTGCACAAAACATTCATTAGCATGCATTCTGACTACATGACCACTTGTGCTACGCACCATTTTAGGACTTTGCCATATAGGACTTCATTGGGTATGGGATGTGCCCTTCACCAGGTTGCAAGCCCGAATGAAGGTCCCAATACCGCGTGCCACCAAAGCACGCCGATTTCCTCCTAGGCTGACTCGATCCCACCGTCGCGGGTACCGTTCGAAGAAATAATACCTTGTATACAAGTTTGTCCATGGTCATGCGAATGCGTGTCTGACTCGATCGTGTTCGAAGTCGCATGATAAAATATTAAGATAATTAAAGGCAACATTTCATTATCTCATCTTTCGAACATTACCATCTGTTCATCTGGTGATCTCAACGATCACAAGCCTCTTAATTTCTCATTACATCAAATCATTGCAACATTTCTCATGTCATTTCTTTCTTAGAGGATCAAATAATATTTCATTCATCTCAATAGGACCTGCAGCATTTCATTTATTTTATAGGAACATTATTCTTTCTTTCATTGCTTATAATGAAATAGGCAATAGCAACAGTTATGTAGAAGGTACATGATTCTAGTGTTTCATTCAGTTCTTTGTGTTAATAGCATAACCAGTTTATTTTTCATGTATCATTCACGCAGCATCTCATTAATCAAGTATTTCATTGCTTAAGCAGTATTAACTGAAGGGACGTTATCAATTCATTTCAAGCATCAAGTCATATTAACAGTTCAAGTGTGATTCGTTTAGTAATTTAATGTTCATGTCTTGTACATTTCAACGTTAGGCAACTTAAGCATCTCTATTATCCAGTAACCAAAACATGGGACACTAGGGACAATTTATAACATCATATTACTCCATTTTATTAAACATGTGGAGTAAGGAGGAGGGAGGACAGTTTCACTCACTTACATAAAAGGGTCTTCCTGTTCCGATTGCACACATTCCCCCGAAGCGTAGTTCCACCAGTGATCCATGTTCCAACGCTAATACTGTCCAGCCAGCTAAGAGACTGCATCAATCGTAATTCTTTTCATTCTCAACACAAGTCACGGTCCAACATTCTGATAGCATCCAACAAGCCAACCAAATGCCTCATGCGGAGCGGGGCATTACAATTCTCTGGCATAAAGTCACCTTAGCAGTTCAAGTGTTATTCATTCAGCAGTTCAATGTTCATGTGTCATTCATTCAAGAAAATCTTAGCATAAGCATCTTTATCAATTAGCAACTAAGCATCACAGTTTAAGGGACAGAACATAGGGATATATTACTCCATTTTATCAGGCATGAAGGAGTAGGGAGGATGGAGGACAATTCCACTCACTTGCATAAAAGGACTTCTTATTCCGATCACACTCATTTCCACTAAGTGTAGCTCCACCAGCGAGCCACGTTCCAATACCTATTCTGTCTAGCTAGCTAAGAGAGACTACATCAGTCTCAATTCTCTGATTTCTAACACAAGTCACGGTCCAACGTTCTGATCGCATCCAACAAGCCAACCCAAATGTCATGCACGGAGCGGGCATTACATAATATACAACTCAGAAAAAGTTTCTACCTCGAAACTTAAGGGAACAAGTCATTCTACTAAATTTACTTAGTCACAATAAGTTCTACTTTCAGCTTCAATTCAATATTCAATTCAGCACACTCGGCCATCTCAAAATTACTATCTAATTATACCACTTAACTCATCAATGATTCAATCCATCGTTCTCTTTTCTGAAGTATTTGTACTTCTTATTGATTCACCAACATTCTTCCAGCATTGTTATCTTCATCGTAGCCAACTACTTCATTTGGATTCATGCACATATCTTAGGCATCTCTAAAACATATACATTCAGCCAAAGTCTGTGCTAGTACGATTCAATAAGCTCCCTCTACAGTGTTATCTCTGTTACAA
Source organism: Iris pallida (assembly GCA_029216955.1). NCBI lineage: Eukaryota > Viridiplantae > Streptophyta > Magnoliopsida > Asparagales > Iridaceae > Iris > Iris pallida. Next base: position 20,595,867 of record JANAVB010005796.1, on the reverse strand, counting down.
CTATCACTTCGGTTGGATCCATACACATATCTTAGGCGTCCTCAAAATATATGTACTTCAACCAGCTTCCATGTTAGTACAATTCGATAAGCCACGATTGTAATTCTTTTCCCCAAATCTGACTTAGCATTATTTCAATTAACTTATTACTTCGCCACAATCGCTATCTTTCCAGCCACAACACTTAACATCAGGGACAACTCAGATAAGTTCCTTATCCATGCATAATATTTTTAACATTCAGGCCAAGGGTTTAACTTAGAGCCAACCATACTGTCACGCCCTAGTTCCAAATAATCGGATTGGGAACACGTGGCATGCCAGCTGTACAATCTAGCATAGCTAAACCCAATTTAATAGACTATGATTCGATTGTAGTACGCTGAAGTATAACTAATAAGTAACATCACAGGCAGGTAAACTAGTCTCATCCATGAAAATAATGTAATAGATAACTGAATGGAAAAATCATCAGTGCCACAGAATCCAAATGTCAACTATGGCTAGAGGAGAACAATCCACTAAAAGTAAATGAGTACATCTGGAATGAAATGAAGTAGCAAAAGAAATAAACAGAATACTGGAAATGGAACCCACGTCTGAAGATGTAGCTAGCCTCCAGAGGATCAAGGCTGCGGCTACACCTCAAAGTCATCGTCAACAAGTCCCTCTACTCCGTAATCAGCCGGGAACGAGTACTCGTCGAGCTCTGGAAAAGTTACCAGGTCCTCAGAGGGACATAACAAATACATAGGAAAAAGACATGCAAGAAAATACTAGGCAGTAATGTAAAAGTAACTAGTAAGAATGCCACCCAGTATTTCCCTAAACAAACAAGGACAGGAAATACAAGGAGACAATAAGGTGTTCTAACCATCTATGTGAAAATGCACTCGAGACATCTCTAGTGGCACATGAGAGGGGGAGAAGAAGAAGAAACTGCCACCAAGCGTCCTACGGTTTGAGGAACGAGGGGCTACGAGCATCCAGCATCCATTGGAAACAGAAATTCTCATACACCACTAGTAGACTCTCCCCACCCAATGTACTCGTACCGTATACGCGGTGCGAACAATATGCAAGACGTCATAGTAAATATAATGTAACTAAACCAAACTGCTAACAGACTCATGTTCATATGTTAAGGGCCAGTCAATACAGAACCTCTGCACTCAACTCACTCATATGTGATACGTGTCTGAGTCAGTGTCAAGTTCATACTAACTCTATACAAGGTAGTCATCAATGGAGACGAGTGCACACAATAGTAATAACTGGTCAAATGGACATACTGCATAGTAAATGTCAAGCAAGGTGTACTTGCCTGTGTCCAGCAACTGAGTATCCGGGTCCAAATTAGAGTCCGAGTCCCGCGAAGCAAATAACCCTATATAGTATTAACTCTAATTAATTACTAATTAACCAAATTAAACAATACATTTAATTGCTAATTAATCAATAATTAATATCAAACCATTATTACTAGTTAATCAGTACCAATAATTATGAATAATAATATACAATAATAAGTATGAAGTACTTATTATTATATTGTTATCTTCATCGTAGCCAACTACTTCATTTGGATTCATGCACATATCTTAGGCATCTCTAAAATATATACATTCAGCCAAAGTCCGTGCTAGTGCGATTCAATAAGCTCCCTCTACAGTGTTATCTCTGTTGCAACTATCACTTCGGTTGGATCCATACACATATCATAGGCGTCCTCAAAATATATGTACTTCAACCAGCTTCTATGTTAGTACGATTCGATAAGCCACGATTGTAATTCTTTTCCCCAAATCTGACTTAGCATTATTTCAATTAACTTATTACTTCGCCACAATCGCTATCTTTCCAGCCACAACACTTAACATCAGGGACAACTCAGATAAGTTCCTTATCCAAGCATAATATTTTTAACATTCGGGCCAAGGGTTTAACTTAGAGCCAACCATACTAAGAATTCACAACAACCAATATACAATTCTATTCCTTTCCGAATACAATAATGTTTTCTACCGAGACAATTCGTCTTTTCTAAAGGATCCGATCTGAGGGTCACTCACTATCGACTACCGAGCTAAGGGTACAATTCTATGCAACAATCATGGTTAATACAGCTACCCGATTTTAGATACCAATCCAACATTACCGTCATGAGTAGTCAATTCTATCTCATGGGATAATTCACTACTCGATACATACAACTCAACTCTAATCCTATGATTCCAGTTCCCACATAAGGCCGACACATAGCTTCACAAGGGTCAAACATCTCTAAGGGTCACATGTAGCATATACTTACAACATATATTCTCTTAGGTCATACTCATCGCCATCTCTCGTTCAATACCAAAGGGTTATCCTACGGGTTGCCAATTGTCACCCTCATTTTCCGTATTTCTCGTATTTCGTATTTATACTCATATCTGGATTTTTGGCATGTATTTTTATTTTTCTCAACTTGTGGAATTTTGGTATTTCTTGTATTTGGGTTTTGTCATGGCTCGGTTTTAATTGGTTTGGGTTGGTTTGGTTTAGTTCTTTATGGTTGGATCACCTTAGCCTATGCTACACCCTCAACACACCACATCCCCCCTCTTTATAATCCCCACCTACCACTCTCTCTCTTCATTACCACCACCATTTATTTTCTTCTTCTCTTCCTTCGTCCACAACTCTCCACCCATAGGCAAGTGCATCTTGCCACTACATGAGAACCCTATTTTCTTGGTCCATTAGCTAGATTAGGACATGGTGATCAACATTAGTTCTTGGCTTTTTGTGATTTGGTGTCTCCATTGCTCTAGATCTAAGTTTTCCTATTTTTGGATTTTGTATGGTTTGATCTATTTTAGTTGGATGTTTATGGGTTTTGATATTTCCATGTGGAAGAGCATTCAGATTCACTCCAGTTGGAGCCTTGGAAATTCGGATTTGGAGTTCGGATGGCTAAGTTGTGATGCTTTGAAGCTTTGGGTTCATCATGGTGTTCTTGCTGTTTGGAGAAGACAGTGAGCAGTGTGCAGAGCTTCTTAGCTTACGCCACTGAGCCTTGGATACGCTTCCTGTTGGAAGCGTGTCTCCTACGTGCGTGCTTTTGAGTACGCTGCTCCCTTGAGCGTGCGTGACTTTTGAGTACGCTGCTCCCTTGAGCGTGCGTGACTTTTCATGTACGCTGCTCCCTTGAGCGTGCGTGATTTTTCATGCACGCTGCTCCCTTGAGCGTGCGTGACTTTTCATGTACGCTGCTCCCTTGAGCGTGCGTGACTTTCCATGTACGCTGCTCCCTTGAGCGTGCATGCTTTTGACTACGCTGCTCCCTTGAGCGTGCGTGACTTTTGAGTACGCTGCTCCCTTGAGCGTGCGTGACTTTTCATGTACGCTGCTCCCTTGAGCGTGCGTAACTTTTCATGTACGCTGCTCCCTTGAGCGTGCATGAGTTTTCATGTACGCTGCTCCCTTGAGCGTGCGTGACTTTTCATGTACGCTGCTCCCTCGAGCGTGTGTGACTTTTCGCGTACGCAGCTCCCCCTGCGTACGTGACTTTTGTGTACGCTGCCCCCTGACCCCTTGCTTAACCCATTGGCTCTTGGAGTTTTGGTCTTAATTCTTTAAGCTTGGCTCTTCTATAGCCCTGTATATTGATATTTTATTAGATACTTTACGTCCATTTTATATCCTTACGCCTTTTGTCATGAACTTGATAATTACGAATTTACTGGATATGTTTGGAATTGATAATTGAACATGACCTGATAAGTGGCCCGTCGTGGCGCACTCCTGACTGGTACACTTGATATGATAACCTGACCTAATACATCTTGAATAGCTGTTGCGACGGCTACCTGACATGACATGACCTGTATAATTGATCATGACACCGTGGGCGATTGTGCTTGTGCAAATAATCCAGTCATGTCTTGCATCATGTCTAGGAAGGGACTCCTGAGTACCACGGTCAGGAGTACCTACTGAATTGGACTAAGGTTAATGATTAGTATAATTCACTAGTCATGAAGAGATGTTCCCCAGTTACAGGCAATCCCGTTATCCCGGCCGCAAATGATTGGACTTGTAGCCTGCCGACGAGTAGGGCACATTTCCAGCCCACTGTTATATGGGGCACCCACCATTGTCACTTAAATGATTGAACTCTATTGTCACTATAATGCATTGTACCCTCCAGATTGTTACTATATTGATTGCCTGGATAACCTGGATAGCTGCAGGGCCTGTGACTACTTGGAGCATCTCATTGAATCTTGCTAGTAACTAGGATTGTGATAACCCTAGTTAGTTAATGTAGAAAGCCGTAGGCAATGATTGGCCGTGATTGCTTGGATGGAGTCTAGTCCAGTATAGGGTTGTCTAGAATTGATTGATTGTAAGATTGTACCAGAGTGACTGAGAGATTGTCACTATAATGATTGTCACTCCAGATTATCACTATAATGATTGTCACTCCAGATTGTTACTTGACCTGATTTCTTATATTTATCTTGCCGATAAATGGTGAGAGAAACCAAGTTCCGTTCAGACGAAGGGTTACAACCCCGGTCCTTGTTTGGTTTACGGGTTGTAACCTAGCTATCTGAATAGTCCCATGGTTATCTCATTGTATATCATCCTGACATGCTTTTCCATATGTCCTGTCTTTTAGTGATTCTATGCAAGATTGTCTTTTATAATTACCCATCATGCTTTTTCTTAAATTACTGTCTCTTATTATGTAATTATATTATTGTGCTAATTTGCTGGCTTTGGTTCTTATTTTGTGGCCTCCTTTGTGGCACTTGCTCTTCCTGGGGTCTGACCCAGCTAGTTTTGTATGGCCAGATATCGGAGCAGCAGCAAAGGATCTACCTGTCTTCCAGCCCGATGGTGGTCACCAGACGTAACCAGGGCATCGAATGGGTTTCTTTTGTTCTTCCACTGTAATATTGTAAATTATTCTTTTGAGGCGTTTAGCCGACGAGCAAGTGTTAGCTCGATTGTACTTACTTACTGTCTGCCTACGGGCTGTAACATGATTGACAAGCCCCGGGGGTTGATCATGTATGACTGAACTCTTGCTAGTCCTCACATTTTGTAATGACTAGCTTCATGATCATCCGGATATATAATGTTTGGGACGCCTTACAATTGTATATTTGGAGATCTGATATCTTGTGATTATTATTAGTTGGTTGAGATTGAGACAATAGGCTATTTTATGACCTTAAGAGACTGATGGATTGTAGTGAAACCCTCACATATCTAGACAGCCGTGACCGTATAGCGGTATGGATTTCATTCCGTTATACATAGCTGGCTATGTCTGTCCCCGCTCTCCAGTATTCTGGTTCTGGGGCGTGACATGGTTTAAGTGGTGGCCCATGCAGGTCTTCTTAATCAAGATGTGTGAGGGTTTACCGAATAGATGTCTCAATCGGTACTCGCCCTTGATTTCTGCTCGTATCCTCTTGATTCCTGAAAATTCTTGTCCTGATCACATGCTTGTATCATTGATCTGTCCTGGTCCTTCCTTATTATTTTCCTGTGTCATCTTCCTCAGCGGCACTGTACCTGGACCTGCCGATCAGCAAGGCGGATCACCTTCCGTGGACCAGCAGCAACCAGAAGATCAGGCCCAGCACTCAGGAGTAGCCTTCCGAGTCGTACCTGCTGGAGGAGAGCCGCCAGTTCAGCCAGTCCAGCCTGCAGATCCTGATGATGGCACTTTGGTGGGTCTCATCAGATCATTGTTAGCTTCCCAGGATCGTAGAGGCGATGCCTTACACCAGGCAGTGGAAGATGCTCTGAATAAAAGTGGACCCCGAGGGAACAGTGTGGTCAACAGTTTTAAGCGCCTGAACCCTCCATTCTTCGATGGCAGCGAGGATGCCATTGCTGCCGATGCTTGGCTACAAGATATAGAGGTGATTCTCGAAGCCGCGAAGACTCCAGAAGACGAGAAGGTGGCTGTGGTGCGCCTACAGTTATTGGATCTAGCCCGCAGTTGGTGGGCCGCACAAGCAGTGGGATTGACAACACCTGTCCCCTGGGCAGTGTTCAGCAAAAAGTTCCAGACCAAGTATTATGATGCAGTGGCTCGGTATGACTTGCTGACCAGGTTCAGTAATCTTAAGTAGATGGGAAGGACGGTCGACGGATATACGGCCGAGTTTTCCAGACTCAGTCGGTTTGCTCCCACCTTGGTGGCAACCGAGTTTGACAGAGCGCAGAGGTTCCAGCAGGGACTTCACCTAGAGATTATATTGGCACTAGAACAGTTCGAGCATCAGACCTATGATGCGGTGTTGCGAGCAGCTAGGAGGCACGAGTATACCTCCCAGAGAATAGTAGACAGGACTGGAGGTCGGAAGCGGTCCCATAGTCAGATGAATCAGTCTTCAGCACCAGCCCCGACAGCTAGGGGATTGACCATTAGAACTCCGAGGCAAGCAACCTCAGTTACGTCGGTCCAGTACTCGACCCCGACGTACCCTCAGCAGAAACAGAAGCAAGCGCAGTCTTCCGCCGTAGGCTGTTCTTATTGTGGGAAGCCTGGACACGTGGTAGCGGAGTGTCGCAAGGCGCTGGGATTATGTTTGTTGTGTGGGGCATCGGACCACAGGGTGGGGTCCTGCCGATTCAGAGTTGATTCAGCATCAACAGTATCTAGTCCCTCGGTTAGGGGACCAGCACCAGCCCCAGCACCAGTACCAGCTCCAGTTCACCAGCAACAGCAATTTCCGTTCACGAGGCCATTGCCGACTCAGGCCCAGACCTTCCAGCAATAGAACCCGCGACAGTTTGCCCTAGCCCAGGCTCAGGTTCAGAATCGACCGAGAGGTATATGTGTCCGCTCATCTTGCTTTTCTACCGTCATTATACGGGGTGCATGACGTACTTCATATATCCTAATTACAACGGTACATCCCGGACCCGAGCCATATCCTAGGTCGTTCGAAACTGGTTATTGGTACCAACCTTTTCGTATGAGGATAGGTCTGTGTCCCTGTTTGACCAAAGAGAGAGACCTCAAGTGCAAGACTATCAGTTTAGTTCGTGTTGCTTGAGTTCATCGCTCCTTGGAAGAGTCAAACGTGGGAGTGTGAGGATGACATCCGTTCACGATATCCCGACCTGTTTGACTAGTAAGGTATGTCTTTCTTATGCCTTACGTTTTCTCTTCCTTACTTGCATTGTATGATTGCATGATTGAACTGCTTAGTGTAGCTTGTCGCAGCAATCTCTAGCTCCTTGATTAAATTCTGAGGACGGAATTCTTTTAAGGTGGGTAGAGTTGTCACCCTCATTTTCTGTATTTCTCGTATTTCGTATTTATACTCGTATCTGGATTTTTGGCATGTATTTTTATTTTTCTCAACTTTTGGAATTTTGCTATTTCTTGTATTTGGGTTTTGTCATGGCTCGATTTTAATTGGTTTGGGTTGGTTTGGTTTGGTTCTTTATGGTTGGATCACCTTAGCCTATGCTACACCCTCAACACACCACATCCCCCCTCTTTATAATCCCCACCTACCACTCTCTCTCTTCATTACCACCACCATTTATTTTCTTCTTCTCCTCCTTCCTCCACAACTCTCCACCCATAGGCAAGTGCATCTTGCCACTACATGAGAACCCTATTTTCTTGGTCCATTAGCTAGATTAGGACATGGTGATCAACATTAGTTCTTGGCTTTTTGTGATTTGGTGTCTCCATTGCTCTAGATCTAAGTTTTCCTATTTTCGGATTTTGTATGGTTTGATCTATTTTAGTTGGATGTTTATGGGTTTTGATATTTCCATGTGGAAGAGCATTCAGTTTCACTCCAGTTGGAGCCTTGGAAATCCGGATTTGGAGTTCGGATGGCTAAGTTATGATGCTTTGAAGCTTTGGGTTCATCATGGTGTTCTTGCTGTTTGGAGAAGACAGTGAGCAGTGTGCAGAGCTTCTTAGCTTACGCCACTGAGCCTTGGATACGCTTCCTGTTGGAAGCGTGTCTCCTGCGTGCGTGCTTTTGAGTACGCTGCTCCCTTGAGCGTGCATAACTTTTGAGTACGCTGCTCCTATGAGCGTGCGTGACTTTTCATGTACGCTGCTTCCTTGAGCGTGCGTGACTTTTCATGTACGCTGCTCCCTTGAGCGTGCGTGACTTTTCATGTACGCTGCACCCTTGAGCGTGCGTGACTTTTTATGTACGCTGCTCCCTTGAGCGTGCGTGCTTTTGAGTACACTGCTCCCTTGAGCGTGCGTGACTTTTGAGTACGCTGCTCCCTTGAGCGTGCGTGACTTTTCATGTACGCTGCTCCCTTGAGCATGCGTGACTTTTCATGTACGCTGCTCCCTTGAGCGTGCGTGACTTTTCATGTACGCTGATCCCTTGAGCGTGCGTGACCTTTCATGTACGCTGCTCCCTTGAGCGTGCGTGACTTTTCGCGTACGCAGCTCCCCCTGCGTATGTGACTTTTGTGTACGCTGCCCCCTGACCCCTTGCTTAACCCATTGGCTCTTGGAGTTTTGGTCTTAATTCTTTAAGCTTGGCTCTTCTATAGCCCTGTATATTGATATTTTATTAGATACTTTACGTCCATTTTATATCCTTATGCCTTTTGTCATGAACTTGATAATTACGAATTTACTGGATATGTTTGGAATTCATAATTGAACATGACCTGATAAGTGGCCCGTCGTGGCGCACTCCTGACTAGTACACTTGATATGATAACCTGACCTGATACATCTTGAATAGCTGTTGCGACGGCTACCTGACATGACATGACCTGTATAATTGATCCTGACACCGTAGGTGATTGTGCTATTTTATGACCTTAAGAGACTGATGGATTGTAGTAAAACCCTCACATATCTAGACAGCCGTGACCGTATAGCGATATGGATTCCATTCCGTTATACGTAGCTGGCTATGTCTGCCCCCGCTCTCCCGTATTCTGGTTCTGGGGCGTGACACCAATGGTCACTCTATTATTAAGTCTAAGGCTAGCTATACCGACAGCTAAACCTATTCACTTAGTGACTTCCCTAGAGTGGACGGCTACTAGGGATTACATTAATTTCTTATTCTTAGGCCAACAAGCAACCGACAGTTGCCAGCAACTCTACCCAAACCTGTGGATATCCACTCAGTCTGAACAACTAATCGTCATTGCCGACTATGTCGACAATTGGTTATGTAGCCCAGGTCGCTAAGGTCAAGTCTATCTATCCAGGGTCATCCTCAAGGAGTTAATTCCCATAGAGGCTCATGCTAGACTTATCCAACGATCGACTAAGATCAATCTAGTAACATTATGGTCTAATTACTAGTCCAACATACTAATCCCAATGTTCTAATAATCCATCAAGTAAATTCCCAACGATTCAATTTATATTCCAATTCCTTCGTACCAACACGGTTCTATATACCGAGGCTAACTATTTAAGGGTCATCAATTCTGATAGTTTCAACAGAACTATGGAATCATGTTATTCGGTCTGTATAACAAAGTTATACCACTAATGTAATGTCTTGTCCCACTCAGTTCAACCGGTGGAATCAAAATGTTAACGGCGTTCGGACTTAGCTATGCAACGATTTGCTCGAAGTCCTGCACGGTCGAGGCGACTCCTCGTTCAGGTGCATGGCTTCGGTAAACTTGCCTCATCTTGGCCTTCGTACTAATAAAATGGATGTTTTCAAATGCACAAGTAGGCTTGACAATAAAAGAGACGAATCCACATAGCTAAGGGAATAATCCCAACTTGGGTCGAATTGAGTTAGAATATAGAAAGGTTCCACGATCGTCTTAGAAGTGTTGCATGATGTGCTTTCAAAATGACACTCGATCCTTCATCCCGTGGCTTGGAAGAAGGAAAGTTGGATTAAGTTGCTACGAAGTTATGGACTTAGCCTAAGTCATAGGCATCGTACGTATGAATGCTTGATAAAGTATGCATGGTCCTATATTGTCCAAGGCTTGACATAGCCTTTGCTCATCCTACGGATTAATTTATTGTACGATTGAGTTATGCAAAAGTTATGTTGGGTTGCTGTAGTCATTCTAAACACTGTCCCGCACTTTTTGCGGTTGTAAAGTCACATAGTCCGACGATAGCAAGGCTTGTCATATAAAGTATGACTTGGACGATAGTATCGCATATAAAGTATGACTTATACGTTTTGCATAGTATGGTTCTAAAGCACGTTCGGCTAAGTATGGTTCTAGTCATACCACAAAGTAGGCCATGCATTTATGTGGGTCTAGATGTTCTCGTAGGTGCGTGGTCGTGGACAACTTATCGACAAGGATTTCTTCTTCGACTGGTATTACGTCGGGGCCCCAGGTGTAGCCTCTCTTCCCAGAATTTTTTTTTGAAATAATTTTTTATTATTTATTTGTTTTAAATGGTGATTTTTAGAAATTTTTATAAATAATTATTTTGTTAATTTTTACGGTAGATGACTTTAGCCATGATTGAGTTTTGGAGTACCAGACGACTAGGAATCATGGCACGGATAGTGCAGTGGCGTACCTTGACTAGTGTATTAGCCATGCCAAGGAAGACTCAGCCATAAGTGTGTCCTAACTAGGAAAACCAGATCAAGTTGCGACTTAACCCATACCGAAGTTTTTATTTATTAATTAATTATTTATTATTAAGCTTTATTGACTTGTGGAAGACCCGGTTGTACCAAACCAGTCTGGACTGGACCCGAACTGAGCCGAGCCCATGTAGTCGTGCGACCCGCCAAAGACGTTCATGTTGATATATTTCTGGTAGGATTATGCCGTATTCCATTTTAATGATCTAATGCATGTTTTATAAGTATTTTATTAATAAATATTATGGATATCAAAATTAGTTGATATTCAATGATAATTGTATATAATGTGTCCTTGTGCGTTTTTGAATTATTAGACTGTATATATATAATTATATGTACACCCATTATTGGTTTATTAAATTTCGTTATTATTTTAATTATTATTTTATTGAGGATATTATTATATAATATTATTATTATTATTGGTTATATTTTTTCTGTCAAATAAATGTTATAATATATTCATATTTATATAAATAAGTCCTACACTAGAAAAAGGGTAATTAGGAATGTAGAATTTTATTGGAATATTCATGTATGCGTAGATATGAATATGTAAACATATATATATTGATATGTGTACATATGTATGAATATATAAATATATATAAGTAAAGGTGTATGCATGTATATATAAATATATATAAGTAAAGGTGTATGTATGTATATATAAATATATATAAGTGTATAATGTATATAAATATATGTGTGTGTGGGTATACATATATGTGTATATATACAAATGTTGCTAAATAAGAATAAGAAAAAAAAACAATACTAATATAATTCCTAATCCAGACTAAATCCCCCCAAGCCCAGCCCAACATCAACTAAACCAATCCAGGCCCAGCCGATCGGCCTAACAGGCAACCCAGCCAGGGGAGCCAGGCCCGACCAGCCCAGGCATCCCAAGCCGAGGCCAACCACAAAAACTGCTGAGTACTCGAACCCAAGACCGAGTATATATCGAGAGACTCAGGAAGAGAGAAGCACGTGAGAAACCCTAAAATCCTCGACGTTGCGACCTCGCCAGCCACCTGGGAAGCCAACCACGGCAGCACGCCGCCTTGTGGAATGCCAGACGGCAGAGAAATCGCGTGCGCATGCCGGGCGCAGCAGAGAAAACGACAGCAGCAACACCGCGCTAGTCCGAGTTCAGGACAGGATATCTCATCGCACAGTAGATCATGTTTCGATCTACTTCCTCAGGTGAGATCACAACCCTACCCACTCCATATCTTATTAATTTGTTTTATTTCATTCGAAATATACACCAGTAAAAGATCGAGTAAAAAGTGAGGAAATACTGTTCATATTGAACAGTACAACTAAACCCAATACTATGTTTTGGAAGGCAACTATCTGCTGATCCATGGCGAATTATCGAATTCTATTTGAACAGACCTAATGACAACCTATAGGAGATGGAAACCCCATTATTGGTTTAATTTCTAGTTGTGTATCCAGTGAAGGAAACCCTGGGAAAGATCGAGAAAAACCTATAAAAACAGTTTTCGAAAACTTGAAAATCCTTCGATACGACGTGTCCCGCCAATCCGGGCGACATGGTCACGAACCGAAAGCATCGAAAGGTGCGTAACGGCTTAGTGGACGTGTGGGCTTTGACGTAATTCAAATTGGTCGCGTGTGCGCGACGAATTTGATGCGTATCCGTCAAAATTTACCGTATCGACCTCTGTGCAAAAATTTTAATTACTTTGTGCACGCTCGTCAGATCGAGACGAAACATGTGCCAACAGGACCGTATCGTTTTTGGTCCTGTATACCAAGTTTAGTCCGATTCTGAGACAGTTGATCGAATCGCCGATTTGCGGATCCTACGGTCAGATTCAACGGGTGATTTTGTGTACGGCCCGCCAGAATCCAACTTTGGACGTACGGTTGGGTTCGTATCGAAAAACCAGATCCATAGATATGTAGTTTGACGACTTTAGAGACCATCGACTCTGGCACGCTTTTCGGTGCAAAGCAAGTCCAACGGCGGACATCATTTTTTTCCGAAATTACCATTTTGCTCCTGTGTCCAGAATTGGACTTAAGGACAGGCAATCCTAGATAATTTGACTATTCTGAGAATGTTGGCAATATTTGTTTTAGCTTTCGGAGACAGTTGTGAGATTTGGACTTATCTGGCTTACCGGTTGACGGTTTATTGTTGGCTCTTCGTGCTACCATCAGGTAAGTATACATTGCCAACTTGAACAATATAATTTATATACATGCCTATTATCTCACTGCTATTCTTTTTCTTACATTCATGATTGCTTTATTCCATGTCTAGTACACTCATCTTGTTATAGTTTTACTTTACATGTTTCTAGTTGTCTGCACATTCTTGTTCCTTTCTGTTATGATATTTCTATCTGTTACACTGTGTTAGTTTAATATGTATTCCTTGTTATAGTCGTCTAGTCCTACACCACGATTCCCTCGACTTGATTATAACTTGACTTGACTTGACATGACTTGAGTTGGACTTGACTTTGACATTCTATAGATTGCGAGTACTTACCTTGACTACAGTCTATAGGATTTTTATACTAGGATTGGCTACCGTCTTGGTTGTGAGTGCTTACCTTGACTGCAATTGAGACACTATTGATTGTGAGTGCTTGCCTTGACTGCAGTCTATAGCTTTGACCTATTAGCCATTTCTAGTATGGCATGCCAGTGTCTTAGGATCCTTGTGTTTAGATCTTGTGTCTTGGTTCATTTTGTCTCGTTGGATATCCTTGATTGTTCCTTACTTCTTTGTATATTTGTACTGTTACATGTTAGCTTGTATATTATGTATCTTGTTAGTCCTCTGAGGACTTGATGATCTCTTCAGGTTTAGCAACTGCGTGGAGTTTAGTTAGCGGCTCATGATGGTAGTGATTACACCTGTAGGGATATAGGTATTTTCTTGTAATATTTCTGTATTATCCTCTCGTGCTTTATATTCTGTACCATGTTATATTCTGCTTATTTTATAGACTCATATCATTCTTGGAGTCTAATCGGACAATATGATAATGGGCTGATTGTTCATTCGTGTTTCATATTCTTGTTGTGGATTGAGATATAGTTTAGATTAGACATGGTACCATATTCTGGACAGCTTATACATACTCGAGTCGGGCTGGAGTCCGCTCGATACGTAGCTGGCTTGCTCACGAGCTCGCGTCCGAAAAGCGGGTGCGGGTCGTGACACCAGGGCCAGTCGACCTAGGGGGAAGACGTTATAGCAGCGTTGGATTGTACCGCATCGGTAGTCGAAGGCTTTCTATAGGGCTAGCTACCTTGTATTGAAAGACCCTCCACCTATCGGAGCTATGCCCACGATGGCTTGGAATGCCAGTGACTTTCATATAGATAAGTTGGTGTGTTGAGCTGCAATCCGCATGCACGGTGTCGGTCGATTCTAAGAAAGTGTAAGCACGACACGTTTGAGTTAACAAGGTAGGCACGGTTGTAACCCAATATGGAGCCTAAGATTTGGTTAAGCAAAGACACATGATTCGACACGAGATGTGGCATCGAAGTAATAAGTCATCGACATAGAGTTGCATAAGTTGGAATTGAGTACTTTCAAGTTAAGTCAAGAAGGGTCGTAGGGAAAGTTCGGTAAAGTCATGTTGAATTATGAGGCACGACCTTGATATGTTATGGCACGACCCCTTTGTTATAGCACGAGTATAGGCAAAATATTAAGTGGCGAGGTACTACCTCGATTTGGTCACAAAAAGGGATTTATGGCACGACCAAGTTGTTGCGTTCCAAATATGGGCCGAAAGGCAAGCATGAGTCGATAAGATGACGTTGTTCGCACTAGAATGTCTAGAGGCAAAGTATAAGTAAGTTGTTGGTGCAAGGCACGGTGATGGTCTAAAGACATAAAATAGGCCAAGAGTTTGTCCTAAAATTGATCCTAAGGTAAGAATAGAAAGACAATCGTAAAAGGACATGTTGCACAAAGTAAATGAACGTGTTGGTTTTGTATGGTTGGGCGAGGAGCTCACTCTACCTGTACAGTTGAGTACTGGTACCCACATAGTATTTATGTGCAGGCACAGGTAGAAGCTCGTTGATGCGGAGCTCGCATGGATACGTCGAGGCACGGAGTTTCTTGGCATCTCGAGGCATGCGACACCATAGAGTCTGGACTTGTACGGGACATAATGTATGGACATTGCCTATCAGAAGCAACCGCTGGCTCGTCAAATTGTATGGCGAGATGAGAGAGTAGAGTGACTTATGTTGTGAGAAGAGTCAGCTTGAGTGATTGTAATCTTGGCCTCGTGCCCACCTATGTAATCTTTGTTTCAATATCAATAAAGAGCTATTTGCATGACTTCTGCTTTGACTTCAAGTTTTCGCTGGTATTAATCAATATTTTGCTTAGGACTTCTGTGCGACGACCCCGTCGCTTTGTCTGTAATCGGTCGTTATGGAACCCGCCTTACGTGAGCACAATCTAGGCTCACGCGGTATCATGCCTTAGCGAGGACAATCACTCCTTTGTGAGCGGGGCATGACATATTGGTATCAGAGCACGACTTTACGTCCTTGGACTTTTGATTAAATTCTTTAACTCTGATGTTGTTTCCATAAACTTTGATATTGTTTCCGCGATTGATATCGTAAGTGCGCTTTCTCTCAATGTTTCGCGGGATGTCTATACAATAAGTCTATGTAATTTACAAATCGTATGAGAATAGTTTTTGGCAATAAAAGATGGTTTACGTAAAGCACAGTTGGCTAAGTAGGGTTGGGCATATACACCAAGATTGTGTTGACCTTAGCGAAGCCGTATACGGGATTCAAAATATGTCGGACAAGAATGAGTTAGACTCTATTCATAAAAAGTATTGGTTAGTTGCGATAGAGGTTCTATCGTAAGGCAATATCGTCAATGCGATATAGATGGAACGTGCTTGAAATTGAGGAATGGTTCGAACGAAGATCGAAGAAATCGATTGTGAATCGAATGATACCTTTGAGAATTTGTCGGATGACTTTATCCCTGAGTGATGTATGAGATAGCCTCGGAGATGACGATCGATTGAGGATACGGGGTACCAATGAGTCTATCAGCAAGCATCGCTGTCACACTCCAGTACCGAAATACGGGGACGGACGTCGGCCAGCTACACCGTATAAGGTACGAATATGTTATACGGTGATGACGACTGTCAATCTTTCTGGGTATCCTAGCATGCAAGTATCTATGGCCTAAATCCGATCTCATATCCACAGGCAATAACAATAAAATACTGGGCTAGAGAGATAATCATATGGAAAGCAGGAAATACTCATATGATAATCAGAAAATCTATAGTACAGGAAAATAATATAGATGAGTATACCTTCCCACAGTTCCTAGCATGGTCGGGAACTGAAGCACATCCTCCAAGTCGAGTCTGGTAGATCCACAGGGTCGGTCACAGGCAATCTGGGAACAATCTAGGGTTGGTCAGGCCAACCGTAGCAAGTACCAAAAAGGAAGGCTCAAGGACGGACGAAGAAAGCCAGCAGGATAAAATATAAAGCAGAACATATATGAACAGTAAATGAGGGTAGGGGTCGTGCGGGACCAACGCACAATAACAATCCACAACTAATGTAGCTAAATAACCAACAATCATCACAATCTCCCTAACATCCAATAATACCTACATCGCCAACTGGAACTCGATATCCGTCGACTGGACAAGCAACAAGCCAAACAATTTAGAAGAATAAGCGGCCACTCAAAATGCCTATGGTTCTCTATGTGGAGGTTAGGTTATCCCAACAATGCAAGTGTGGGAATCCTCAGATCGTGCCATCCCAGCAGGGCTAGCGGGGCCAAGTATAGCAAGACAAGATAAGCACCGATCCCTCGTAAGGCCACCGTGCGAGCAAGAGAAGTACATAGTACATAAGTAGTAGCCAGATCTAGCCATCCGCTAGTGCGAATAGTAACAACATCCGTGGAGTCCAGCCTGCAAATCATGACTAATGTCTGTCACTCCCCGTTCCCAGAATGCGTATTTTACACATGTACTACTCAAATGAATTTATTTAATATTTATCATGTATTATCCTGTATTTAAATTCCTTTAAATTTATGCTAATTAATTATCTGCATTTTACTTTCTGCTTTTATTTCTCTGCTTTAGCTAGAACTTTGGGTTCGGCTTGGCTTGGTTTAGTTAATTGGTTCATCATGAACCCAATACCCCTACCTACCACCACATCACCATTTTAAAGCCCCCAAACTCTTTCTCTCTCTTCATTACTCTCCTTCACCATTACTCTTCTTCTTTCTCATTACTCTCTCCACCTACCAAACCCATAGGCAAGTACATCTTGCTTCTTCATGAGGACCCATTTTTATGGTTCCCTTCCCTTCCCCTTGTGATCCTAAGAGAGTTTAGAACTTGGCATTTTTCGTTTCGAAGTTTTATTTTTAGTAGATCTAGAAACGAGTTATTTTTAGATTTTGGTTTTGATCTATCAAACTTCTTTATTTTCGAGTTTTGATGGTCTCATGTTGTAGAGCATTTCATTCTGCCCCATTTTGACCTATGGAAGTTTGGATTTGGACTCTGGATGAAAGATTCATGGAGCTTGGGAGCCATGGCTTGAAGGGTTCTTCTTCTCGGAAGGATGGAGAAGAAGAACAGTTTATAGTCGAATGGACTTAGCCGCATAAGCTTTATGCAGCAAGTTTTATTCCTGACCGCATAAGTCTTGCTGTGTTACTTGGCCGCATGGCATATGCCGCAGGAATTCAATTCTCCTAGCCACATGAAGATTTAATCCTAGCCGCTTGAGACTTACATTTCTAGCCGCATGAGTTTAACCCAGCCGCATAAGGCCCAGTCCTAACTGAGCCGCATGGGCTTCTGATTCCGGGCCGCATGACCCGATTTATTCTAACCGCATATGCTCACCGCCCTTTCCTGGCCGCATAAGCTCCTAACTAAGCCGCATGCACCTCCTTCATCTTCTGGCCGCATAGGCTCATGACCAGTCTGGCCGTATAAGGCTTTGCATCTTCAGCCGCATGAAGTCTTCTACATTCCAGCCGCATGGACCCTTTTCTTTGTGAGCCGCATGAGACCTGTCCCCGCCAGCCGCATGAGCTACGCTTGTTCCGAGCCGCATAGGCTCTTAGTTTCCCCAACCGCATGGATTCCTTTCCTGGCCGCATAAGCCCAAGCCGCATGACTTTCTATAACCCTGTGTACTAGTATTTTGTTATTTATTACCCATGTCTTGTAACCTTTATTATATATTTTAACGTCCATTTTATATCCTTACGTCTTTTTGGCATAAATTCGATAAAATCATGATATGATAATATTGTTAATATCAATTGTTATGTAGAATGTGCCTTGTGTCCCGATTGATTTTTGGGATACCCAGTATGACTGGGACTTGACCATGAGAGTTATAGACTCGACTCCCGTTTAATGCTAATTGACTTTCACGCCTTGTCACCATTGATAATAATGGTTATCTTGACTAAAATTGATCATGCGTTCCTAGTCGAAACTAAGAGACTGGCTAGTCGTCTTATTGAATTGAATGAATGAGACACATTCAAGTTATGAACTATTGTAATCGACTGGCTGATCCCGAATATTGGCATACATGTACATGCAGGCTTCAATCTATTTATTTATTTATTTACTTATTTATTTTCTACAAAAGAAGCATGTGTACTTTATGGTCAAGGCATGATTACCGTGGTTAGATTTGATTGTTGCATTACGCTATGTAAGACCTGCAACCTAATCGCACTGGTATCGTTGTAGAGTTGTGCATATCGTACCCCGTACGAAAGTACTCATTTGAATGACCATGATCTACGGCATGGGATTTCACTCAACGTAGGTACTATTAAGTTAAATAAAATAATGATGGCATGGAGAGAATAGATTCCCGAGTTCTTACATGGCAGCCCTCTTGGGACAAGTAGTACCCGACGGGCCGGCTGGTTCCCACAGATACTGTAAAACTGCCACACGGGAAGGGAACAGTATCTGCTTTTACTATTTATTGTATATTATATATTGACAGGCGTCCTGCTAGGACTCATCTAATGCATGCATGGCGCACATGATTGACTGGATAGACTAGCCTTGCTTGCACATAGTAAGAACTAAGGAATCCCTAATTGCATAATTCCAGGATAACTTGGGACTCACATTAGCAAGCCGTAGTAGTTGATTGGCCGTTCAAGATGATTTGTTTGTGTACTGCACTACTCTGTTACCTAACTGGGATGATCAGAATGTCAGGACATGACGTGCCAACTTCTGTCCTTGTTTGGTTGGGAGGTTGGTTCGAAGTGTCGTGATGTGATGTGAATCCTAGTGGAAAGCAGAGATCTATTCTTTTACTTACTGGTTTAGTCCTTCATATCGTCCTTCCTTGTGGTACTTGCTATTAGAGGTCTAACCTCTCTGGTTTTGCATGGCCAGATTTAGAGCCAGTCCCCGAGGATCCAGCTTACTTCTACCTCCAATGATGGTCAACACTAGAAGGATGACCGCAGGAGGACTCGAGTGGGTTTCTTACTTCCCCGCTCGTTTTGTTAATTACTTTACACTTTGCCGTTTGGCACCGACATGTTAGTCGGATTGTCTTGTACCTATTTTTGCATAATTGTAACTAAGTCAGACTGCAGCTGCAAACAATTGTGTATACTTACTACATCATCTGGCTGTATTTTGTAAAGTCAGATATCGAGAACATTTTGACTAAGCGTTTGGGATGCCTTACTGCTTTATCTTATATGTTCTCTATTTTTGTTTCTTGTTTGAATGATTGAGACAATAGATGTGAAGTGACCATAGTGAGACTTTCATGTAGTATGCACCCCCTTGTCTTTAGACAGCATTGATCGTATTATACGGTATTCATCTACCCGTAATACGTAGCTGGCTGAGTCATTCCCCCGCTCTCCAGTATTCTGGTTCTGGGGCGTGACAAGGTTTTAGTGGTGGCCCATGCAGGTCTGATTTCAGACTTGTGGGGTGTTTAATAGGATGTCTCAATCACACATGTTTTCCCTTGATCTCATGATTCGTCAATTCTCAACTCCAGCTTGACATTCCAGTATCCTTTGACTTCATTGATCCTTCATGTCCGGTCGTTTGATTGTTCTCTTGTCCCTTTTCTTAGGGGCACCTTGTCCGTACCTGTCAGAGCTGGACAGCAACAACATGGACAGCAATATGGACAACCTGACCATGTTGGTCAGCAACAAGAGCCGGTACTAACTCAAGAGGCTACCCAAGAAGAAGTGATAGTGGAAGCAGCAGCTGGATCGCAGTATCCAGATGTTCCACCACCACCAACAGTTCCACCTACCCCTGCGGAGATGGACACACCGGCTCTTCTGGAGATCATGAGAGGGATGATGGCCACTCACCAGCACCAGATGTTAGCCCAGCAGCGCATGCATGCTCAGTTGCAAGAGCAGAACATACTACTCAACCAAGGATTACAGACAGCTTTGGAAAGAGGGGCAAGGCCGGATTCTGGAGCATCAACCAGATTTTGCAAGTTCAACCCTCGCCGTTTTGAAGGAACGGAGGATGCTATTTCAGCAGATGCATGGCTTAAGGATATTGAGGCTATTTTGACAGCCGCTAAGGTGCCGGCAGAAGAACGTGTGGATCAGGTGAAGTTGTTACTTCAGGATCTCGTACGTGATTGGTGGGAATCAGAGGAGGTAGGCATCAGACGTCCTGTGGCTTGGGACGATTTTACAGTAAGATTCAAGACGAAGTACTATGGAGTTGTAGCGCAGTTTGAGCTACAACAGAAGTTTATCAACCTCAAGCAGGCCGGCAAGACGGTAGATGCTTATGCAGCGGAGTTCTGCAGATTGAGTAGGTTTGCCCCAGAGATGGTAGCGACGGAGCGCCAGAGGGCTATGAGGTTTCAGCAAGGGTTTCATCTTGAGCTCTTGCAATTGATAGAGGGGCACAATTACCAGACTTTTGATGAGATATTGACGGCAACCCGAAGGCATGAGATCACCATTCAGAGGATCACAGTTAGGACTGGGGGTCAGAAGAGATCCCACAGTCAGATTGAAGGAGGAGGGGGAGCAGCGCCCCGAACAACAGCACCATCCTCTGGCATTCGTATCCACGATGTGGTGATACGAGGGCCAGCACCACCACCCAGGCAGCAACAGCAACAGAGGAAGAACCAGCAACCCCCGGCGGACTGTACTTATTGTGGGAAGATGGGACACACTAGAGATGTGTGTCGAACATTGAACGGGCAGTGTTTGATATGTGGAAATACAGATCATCGGGTTACCACATGTCCCATGAATTCGAGGTCAGGAGGACCAGGGCAACAGTTTCCTGCTCTACCAGCACCAGGGGCAGGGCAGTATCGAGGACCAGCAGTGGCAGTAAGGCCGTTGGCACAGCATCCATTAGTACCGTAGGCTCAGATGTTTCGGCAGCAGGGACCGTCGATACAGCAACATCAGCATAGACTACCCCAGCATCATCAAGGCAGGGGCCAGCAGCAACACCAGGCTAGGCCACAGAATGGGAACCAGCAAGGAGGTCGAGGGCAGGCATTCACACTGTCCTTGGAGGAGGCATTAGCATCGGGAGATGTTGTGGCAGGTAACATTCTCATCGCCTCATATCCCGCAGTAGCATTGTTTGATTCGGGAGCATCACACTCATTTATATCTGCACCATTTGCGATACGGCTAGGAATGGAGTTCGAGGCATTGCCAGGGAGGTTGAATATACTCACTGGCAATGGGCTCGTAGGAGTTAGTAGAGTTATTCTAGCGTGTAGTATTGTAGTTTGCGGGCATTCCTTACCCGCCCAGTTGATAGAATTTCCTGTTGGAAATTTCGACGTTATCTTAGGCATGGACTGGCTGAAAGACAGTCATGCGACAATAGATTGTCGTAGTGGGAGTGTATCTTTTGATATTCCAGGCATGAAGAGATTCACCTTAGTCAGATCAGAGGCAACTCAGCAAGGGCAGGGAGTAATAACGGCAATGGAAGAAGTTCAGGTTCCGAAGGTAGTTGAAGAATTTCTAGACATATTTCCCGAAGAACTTTCCGGTCTGCCATCGGTTAGAGATATTGAGTTCAGTATAGATTTGGCACATGGGACTATACCGATATCAGATCGGGTTTACAGAATGGCGGATTCAGAGCAGGTCAAGGTATATCAGCACATAGAGGAATTGAAGGAGACGAAGTTTATCCAAGCCAGCATGTCACCATGGGCAGCACCAGTGGTACTTGTGGGGAAGAAGGATGGGTCATCCAGATTGTGCATCGATTACAGGAAGCCTAACGCGGCAACAGTAAAGAACAAGTACCCACTACCCAGGATCGACGACTTGTTTGACCAATTGAGCAGAGCTAGAGTTTTCTCCAAGATAGATCTTCGTTCGGGGTACCATCAAGTGAGGGTTCGAAAGGAAGACATTCCCAAGACAGCATTCAGGTTGAAGTATGGACACTATGAATTCTTAGTAATGCCGTTTGGTTTGACCAATGCTCCAGCTATATTCATGGATTTGATGAACCGCATCTTTATGCCGTATTTAGATCAGTTTGTCATAGTATTTCTCGACGACATTCTCGTATACTTTGCTAGTGAAGAAGAGCATGAAGACCACCTCAGAAAAGTGTTGCAGGTTCTAAGAGAGAACCAGTTGTATGCCAAGCTCAGCAAGTGTGAGTTCTGGACGGATCACATTTCGTTTTTGGGTCATATTGTATCAGGAGCTGGAGTAGCAATGGATCCCAAAAAGGTAGAAGCAGTAGAGAGTTGGCCAGTACCCAAGACCGTAGCTGATGTACGGAGTTTCTTAGGATTGGCAGGATATTACAGAAGGTTTGTATCAGACTTTGCGAGACTTTCAGCACCCATGACCCGCTTGACACGGAAGGATGTGCCATTTGTCTGGTCGGCAGAATGCCAGTCATCGTTTGAGAATTTGAAGCAGAAGTTGATATCAGCGCCTATTCTTACATTGCTAGTAGGACCCGGGGATTTTACTGTATATTGTAATACGTCAGGTAAAGGACTTGGATGTGTCCTTATGCAACATGGGAAGGTGATAGCATATGCATCTAGGCAGCTTCGAGACCACGAGAAGAATTACCCAACTCATAATTTGGAGTTGGCGGCAGTAGTATTTGCTTTGAAGCTATGGAGACATTATTTATATGGTGACCGAGTAGACATGTACACAGACCACAAAAGTCTGAAGTACATCTTTACTCAGAAGGAGCTGAACATGAGGCAGAGAAGATGGTTAGAACTGATCAAGGATTATGACATGGAGCTCCAGTATCATCCAGGTAAGGCTAATGTGGTAGCAGACGCTCTCAGCAGAAGAGGCGGTGCATTTATGTTGACAATGCAGAAGCACATCTTAGAAGACCTTCAGGAGATGGGCATCGAAGTTATACTTCCTTGTGATGTAGGAATTCTGGCGAGTCTACAAGTTCAATCCGACTTGGTAGGCAGGATCAAGGCGGCCCAGGCACAGGACCCAAGGATTCAGAAGCTTAGGGCAGAATGTGAGTCAGGGCTCAGAAAAGAGATACAAATTCACGAAGATGGTACGCTTAGATTTGGATCTCGTCTATGTGTACTAGTGGAGATATCAGACAGAAAGTAATGACAGAAGCTCACAGTTCCCAGTATTCTATACATCCTGGAGGGACCAAGATGTACCAAGATATCAAGCAGCACTTCTGGTGGAACGGGATGAAGAGGAAGATAGCTAGGTTTGTTTTCCGTTGCTTGATATGTCAGCAAGTAAAGGCAGAACAGCAGAGGCCAGCTGGATTATTACAATCGCTTCCTATCCCGGAGTGGAAGTGGGAGCACATCACAATGGACTTTGTGACCGGTTTACCGAGATCACCAAGTGGTAAAGATGCTATTTGGGTGATAGTAGATCGGCTTACAAAGGTGGCACATTTTCTTCCTTTCAGAGTAGGGCAATCTACAAAAAAGTTGGCAGAGTTGTATATGCAACAGATAGTCAGGCAGCATGGAGTCCCTGTCAGTATTGTGTCAGACCGAGATACCCACTTTACATTACATTTCTGGAAGAGCTTACATCATAGTCTGGGCACCAAGTTAAGATTTAGCACGGCTTACCATCCGCAGACGGACGGGCAATCAGAAAGAACAATTCAGACTTTAGAAGATATGTTGCGAGCTTGCACCCTAGATTTTGGAGGATCTTGGGAGAGCCACCTGCACTTAGTTGAGTTTTCATACAACAACAGTTATCAAGCCAGTATCCAGATGGCGCCATTCGAAGCACTATATGGTAAGAAGTGTAGATCGCCACTAGCATAGGATGATATCGGGGAGAGGAAGATGTTAGGCCCAGAAATGATTGTTCAGACAGTTGAATTGGTCAAGGGAATTAGAGAGCGACTTCGAGTTACACAAGACCGGCATCGTCATTGGGCGGACCAGCATCGTAGACCGCTAGAGTTTTCTGTTAGGGACCACGTGTTCTTGCGGATATCACCTACCCGTGGGGTCATTAGATTTGGCGTTCGCGGGAAGTTGAGTCCGCGATACGTAGGACCATTCGTTATCCTTGATAGGGTAGGCGATGTTGCTTATCGTTTATCCCTTCCACCTTCGTTACGAGAGGTGCATGACGTGTTTCATGTATCTCAATTGCGAAGGTATGTATCAGACCCCAGCCATATCCTCGATCATTCAGAACTGGTTGTTGGTACCAACCTGTCTTACGAGGAGCAGCCGGTGTCCATCTTGGACCGAAGAGAGAAGATACTCAAGAACTGAACAATTAGTCTTGTCCGGGTTGCTTGGGGTCATCACTCCTTAGGAGAGTCAACGTGGGAACGTGAGGATGATATCCGATCACGGTATCCACATCTGTTTGACTCACAAGGTATATCTTTTTCTGTGTACCTGATTGTCTTGATTCCTCATGCTTATCACCTTATGGATAGAATTGCTTGATATCGTAGATTGTTAAGTATAGATATGTTACTTGTTAAGGACATTGTAAAATGATTGCTTGATTGAATTGCTTGTACATAGATTAGTTTAGCCCCGATGTTTTTATCCTGCTTGGAGTTGAAATTCCGAGGACGGAATTTTTCTAAGGAGGGTAGAGATGTCACTCTCCGTTCCCAGAATGCGTATTTTATACATGTACTACTCAAATGAATTTATTTAATATTTATCATGTATTATCCTGTATTTAAATTCCTTTAAATTCATGCTAATTAATTATCTGTATTTTACTTTCTGCTTTTATTTCTCTGCTTTAGCTAGAACTTTGGGTTCGGCTTGGCTTGGTTTAGTTAATTGGTTCATCATGAACCCAATACCCCTACCTACCACCACATCACCATTTTAAAGCCCCCAAACTCTTTCTCTCTCTTCATTACTCTCCTTCACCATTACTCTTCTTCTTTCTCATTACTCTCTCCACCTACCAAACCCATAGGCAAGTACATCTTGCTTCTTCATGAGGACCCATTTTTATGGTTCCCTTCCCTTCCCCTTGTGATCCTAAGAGAGTTTAGAACTTGGCATTTTTCGTTTCGAAGTTTTATTTTTAGTAGATCTAGAAATGAGTTATTTTCGGATTTTGGTTTTGATCTATCAAACTTCTTTATTTTCGAGTTTTGATGGTCTCATGTTGTAGAGCATTTCATTCTGCCCCATTTTGACCTATGGAAGTTTGGATTTGGACTCTGGATGAAAGATTCATAGAGCTTGGGAGCCATGGCTTGAAGGGTTCTTCTTCTCGGAAGGATAGAGAAGAAGAACAGTTTATAGTCGAATGGACTTAGCCGTATAAGCTTTATGCAGCAAGTTTTATTCCTGACCGCATAAGTCTTGCTGTGTTACTTGGTCGCATGGCATATGCCGCAGGAATTCAATTCTCCTCCGCATGAAGATTTAATCCTAGCCGCTTGAGACTTACATTTCTAGCCGCATGAGTTTAACCCAGCCGCATAAGGCCCAGTCCTAACTGAGCTGCATGGGCTTCTGATTCCGGGCCGCATGACCCGGTTTATTCTAACCGTATATGCTCACTGCCCTTTCCTGGCCGCATAAGCTCCTAACTGAGCCGCATGCACCTCCTTCATCTTCTGGCCGCATAGGCTCATGACCAGTCTGGCCGCATAAGGCTTTGCATCTTCAGCCGCATGAAGTCTTCTATATTCCAGCCGCATGGACCCTCTTCTCTGTGAGCCGCATGAGACCTGTCCCCGCCAGCCGCATGAGCTGCGCTTGTTTCGAGCCGCATGGGCTCTTAGTTTCCCCAACCGCATGGATTCCTTTCATGGCCGCATAAGCCCAAGCCGCATGACATTCTATAACCCTGTGTACTAGTATTTTGTTATTTATTGCCCATATCTTGTAACCTTTATTATATATTTTAACGTCCATTTTATATCCTTACGCCTTTTTGGCATAAATTCGATAAAATCATGATATGATAATATTGTTAATATCAATTGTTATGTAGAATGTGCCTTGTGTCCCGATTGATTTTTGGGATACCCTGTATGACTGGGACTTGACCATGAGAGTTATAGACTCGACCCCCGTTTAATGCTAATTGACTTTCATGCCTTGTCACCATTGATAATAATGGTTATCTTGACTAAAATTGATCACGCGTTCCTAGTCGGAACTAAGAGACTGGCTAGTCGTCTTATTGAATTGAATGAATGAGACACATTCAAGTTATGAACTATTGTAATCGACTGGCTGATCCCGAATATTGGCATACATGCACATGCAGGCTTCAATCTATTTATTTATTTATTTACTTATTTATTTTCTACAAAAGAAGCATGTGTACTTTATGGTCAAGGCATGATTACCGTGGTTAGATTTGATTGTTGCATTACGCTATGTAAGACCTGCAACCTAACCGCACTGGTATAGTTGTAGAGTTGTGCATATCGTACCCCGTACGAAAGTACTCATTTGAATGACCATGATCCACGGCATGGGATTTCACTCAACGTAGGGACTATTAAGTTAAATAAAATAATGATGGCATGGAGAGAATGGATTCCCGAGTTCTTACATGGCAGCCCCCTTGGGACAAGTAGTACCCGACGGGCCGGCTTGTTCCCACAGATACTGTAAAACTGCCACACGGGCAGGGAACAGTATCTGCTTTTACTATTTATTGTATATTGTATATTGACGGGCGTCCTGCTAAGACTCGTCTAATGCATGCATGGCGCACATGATTGACTGGATAGACTAGCCTTGCTTGCACATAGTAAGAACTAAGGAATCCCTAATTGCATAATTCCAGGATAACTTGGGACTCACATTAGCAAGCCGTAGTAGTTGATTGGCCGTTCAAGATGATTTGTTTGTGTACTGCACTACTCTGTTACCTAACTGGGATGATCAGAATGTCAGGACATGACGTGCCAACTTCTGTCCTTGTTTGGTTGGGAGGTTGGTTCGAAGTGTCGTGATGTGATGTGAATCCTAATGGAAAGCAGAGATCTATTCTTTTACTTACTGGTTTAGTCCTTCATATCGTCCTTCCTTGTGGTACTTGCTATTAGAGGTCTAACCTCTCTGGTTTTGCATGGCCAGATTTAGAGCCAGTCCCCGAGGATCCAGCTTACTTCTACCTCCAATGATGGTCAACACTAGAAGGATGATCGCAGGAGGACTCGAGTGGGTTTCTTACTTCCCCGCTCGTTTTGTTAATTACTTTACACTTTGCCGTTTGGCACCGACATGTTAGTCGGATTGTCTTGTACCTATTTTTGCATAATTGTAACTAAGTCAGACTGCAGCTGCTAACAATTGTGTATACTTACTACATCATCTGGCTGTATTTTGTAAAGCCAGATATCGAGAATATTTTGACTAAGCGTTTGGGACGCCTTACTGCTTTATCTTATATGTTCTCTATTTTTGTTTCTTGTTTGAATGATTGAGATAATAGATGTGAAGTGACCATAGTGAGACTTTCATGTAGTATGCACCCCCTTGTCTTTAGACAGCATTGATCGTATTATACGGTATTCATCTACCCGTAATACGTAGCTGGCTGAGTCATTCCCCCGCTCTCCAGTATTCTGGTTCTGGGGCGTGACAATGTCTGTATTAAGGCTATTATTACACGATCTCGAAATTCTGTTCCCTCCCAATGCTTCTCCCAATTTAAGTTACCTAGATTATCCATATACTTATTAGGGATCACATGCCGTGGTCACATGATCACCCTCCTAGATGTCGTACCTCAGTACGGGAATACTAAGTAAGAATCAACCTCGGCACCTGTAGTCCCGGTTGTGATTCATCCTTAGTGTTATGCAACAAGCAAGCAAGCAATCCAGACCACACTAAGACTAAAGGCCAACTACCAAGGTACCCGTGCAGGTAATCATATAATATAGCTAGAATATTAGGATGGCATCGCAATGCCATATAATCATGGAAGTAGCACCTCAAAGTGCCCGTAGACGAGGGGCACCGCAGTACAAAGTCAGGGCCAGTACCTCAAGGGTAAGCTGGACTTATAGCAAGGATACAAGTAGTCATGTCGGGGACAAGGACAAATCTTTTAGTCACAAGAAGTCATCTGCCCACATCGTGGCATGGATATCAGGTCAAGTACAAGGTCATAACCTCTACTATAATATCCCATCAAGTATACAAGGGAGCCTACAACTCTAATCATCAAGTCGGTCTATCTACCAGATCAAATCTATCAAGAGTCTCCCATCCACGATGGAGTGAATATCACGTCAAGAAAGACAATCACCAAATACCACGCTCATCACTATACACAATGCTAGGCCCTCTGTTTCACAAGAATCCCCTGAATCGATGATCACAAGCTATCAGCAAACAAGTCTCACTACTACCAAGATATAGCAAACAAACCGGGTTTTGGGCGCTTCGGAAGTCGAGTAAAAATCATATAATAATATCCTCGACATTCTCCTCGTTCCATAAAATATTCGCGATCATCAAAATTCAAGAATCTACAGTCATGTCCAATCGAATTAGAACATCCTCAAAAGGAATAACAATACTATCCAAGAGTCCACGTGAGTCCATCAAATCGATATCCCATGATTGTAGTCTCTATGATACTCAATCCTTAGATATATCTAAAATCACAAATCTCGATACATCGAAAAACTATCAGTGCTAGCTGGCTAGACTAGGATAACACATAGAAAGAATGGTCAGGGGGACAAGAGTCTATTAATTAAAGGCCGCCGAAAAAGTGGCAAGGATTGCGTGAACCGCTCTGGAGCAGATCCACAACCCTTAAACCAAACAAGGTCTAGGGTTGCAGACTATCTCCCGGGTGGAACCGTGCTCCTTATGCTATTCGACGGACAAGACAGGTCAAGAACTAGGCGACTAATCTAGTCAAGAGTCTACCTATTAAGTACTGGAATCAAACCACTATATCCAAAACAAGTAAGCATGAGTCTAGATTAGCAAACCAGAGGAATGGTTCTGCCTAATTCTTCGAACCAAAATCCCGACCGAGAATTTTGGAAAAATTCGGCAGAGTCTCCTTTGTATTCTGGACGGGAGCTCCCAGCGACTTGCGGCTAAATCCACTCGGCACAATTCGCCGCAGAATCGCAGGCTGAGAACACTAAGTCTCAGCTTCCAACAGCGCTACCATGCATACTGAAAACCTAACCATAGCCGAGAACAGTAAGTCTCGGCCTCCAGCAGCACTACGATGCGTGCTGGGTGCCAAGCCAACACAAGCAACAAGAATCGTCGCGCAGGGCGCACCAAGTCCCACAGTCATGTCCAAGCCACAAGCAAGGTCATAAAAATAGTTAGCCAAGCCGTTACCCAACCGCGAGTCGGACACAGGGCATATGGGGACAATCCATACTCGTGAGTCATGCTCGTATCCTCGGAGGTGTGGATGACCCGTCCGAGTTGTCCGATACGGTCGTAACCAGTATCGAACCTAGCTATCCTAAGTTATTATCATGGCAGTTCTACTGCTAAGCTACACTAATCATGGTTATACATTTACAGTTACAATTAATTAAATACAATAAATCTAGGAGAGAGGGCAAGAGTCGTCGATGAGCAAGGGGTACTTGCCTAGAGGGCTCGGCTAGGTAAGCAAGTCTTCGATGATCGGGATCCAGGCCAACACGTCCATCGAGGTCCTCAGAACACATAATAAACAATCATTAGAATTAAATAATAAAATAATAACAGGAAGCACAGAAGATGGCAGGAGGCTATACCGTGCGTGTCACGCAAGAAGTACAGGGATCTGGTACAGAAATTGATGCATGCAGACCGATACGGGCATGCAACCCGAGACGTGTACGTGTATCTAGACG
Source organism: Iris pallida (assembly GCA_029216955.1). NCBI lineage: Eukaryota > Viridiplantae > Streptophyta > Magnoliopsida > Asparagales > Iridaceae > Iris > Iris pallida. Next base: position 20,565,863 of record JANAVB010005796.1, on the reverse strand, counting down.
TACACGAGAATTGAGGTTGTACAAAGATCGAGATGAACAAGAACAACATGTACGTAAATCGAGACGTGCACGTAGATCGAGGAATCACGAATATCGAAATACCGTACGAATCACACAAAACGTAAATCGAAGCGAGCACGAAGTCCAAGGTATCACGCGAATCGGTACAGCACGTAAATCGACGGATACACACAAACCGAGACGACACGGGTCACGAGGTAGGCACGAAGGCCGATGCACGAGGATCGAGACAACGTACCAATCGAGGTAGCACGTTGCCTGTAGTAGCACAGGAATCGAGGTGTACAAAAATCGGGACGACACGAACACCAAGGCGCACGCAAACCGAGGCATACGTAGAACGAGGCGCATACAGATCGAGCAGCACACTGCTCGAGGTAGCACGTTCATCGAGACACGTGGCCCGAAGAGCATGCAGCTCGAGACTGGCTCGCTGTTCGTGCAGCACGGGGCCCAAGGGCGTCCCGTCGCTCGAGGCGGTGCTGGACCGGGCGCGGCAACGGCACGGCGGTAGTGCTGGCCGCCGGGGAAAAGATTAAAGGAAGGGGCGGGAGAGATCGGGGCTTGGCTAGGTCCCGGTGGCTCCGGACGGAGGAGGAGACAGCGAGAGAGAGGAGGCGGGAGGAGAGGATCACCGGCGTGTGTGGGGTGGCTCGGCCAGGTCGGCCCACCGACAGGAGGAAGAATTTCAGGGGGAGAGGGGAAGTCGGAGGAGGCCCGTCATCGTCGGAGCTGGGGTCGACGGCGGTGGCAGGGGGATCGCGGCGGTGGAGGAAGGATAGAGATGGCGACGATGATGAAGGTGGCGGCACTAGAAGTGGTGGTGGAGATGATGGCAGCCGTCGAAGGAGGCAGCGGCGACGCCGGTGGTGAGGGTGGTTGCAGCAACGGTGGAGTGATGGCGGTGGCGCTAGTGGCTGAAGGGGGCGGCCATGGCGGTGGCGCCGAAGATGGAGGCGGTGGTGGCGAGGGAGGCGACGACGACGATGGGGGTGGTCGCCATGGCGGTGGTGGCTGAAGTGGTGGCTAAAGTGGTTGCGACGGAGGCCGAGTGAGAGAGGGAGAGGTGTGGGTCAGGAAGAGAGAACTGAGAGAGTGTGAGCTGATGGGGGTGATCTCAGGAAGAAAAGTGGGGAGCTGAGCTTAGGGAAGGTGGAGAGAGAGAATGAGAGGGGAGAGCTGAGAAAGAGAGTTGTAAGGAGAGGGGGGTGAGTGGCTGATCGTAGGAGAGAGAGAGATGAGAGTGTGAGAGCATGGGTTGGGATTAGGGTTAGGTAAAGGGGACGGGTAGGTATAAGCAACCAATAAACCAATAAATAAATAATTAAATAAATAAATAGGTAAAAATGATAAGAATACTAACACCAATAATAATAATAAATTAATACTAATAACAACAGTTAACCAAGACATGCCTCAACAACCAAGGTCAATCGAGACCCAGAAAATAAAATAAAATTTTAAATAAATACAAAAATTTAAAATCATGAAAATACGAAATACAGTCATATACCTATTTCCAAAATAGGGATTTGAAAATCGTACGTATGCAAAGCCTTAGATTGAGTATCAATGAGTAAGTTGTAATCTTAGAGTTTATGACGAGTTAGTTCAAACAAACTAGAAATGACGCACACGAGAATTGAATTGCGCAGGTATGAATTGTGAATATGATTGAGTAGGTGGATTGAATCGAGGAAAAGTTATGGTGTACGAACGGATGTCTCTATCGAGGAAATCGATATGAATCATATATGAAAAGTTAGCACGATTGGATGATAGCGTGCATAAAAATGATTCAAATATTTGAGATTGACTCTAAGGATTGGAATAGATGTTGTTTGATGATTTGAGTTAGCATAGATCGAGGCATTTTGAGAAAATATGTTGCTTGATGACTTAAGATAGACGGATGAACATATATGATTATGGGTTTGAACAAATTGATCATGTGAGTAATTCAGGGATTATTGAACAAATTTTGATCTTGAATATCGAGGAGATTGTGGTATATCCAATTAGGATGATAGCATCAATAGCACGACTCAAAATTTGTTGCAAATGAAGATCGTCAGGTTATGCATATCATCGATGGTATTGAGGAGTATCAAAGATCGATGTGCGATAATTCAGGGGTACTCTAAATCGAAGAATGACGATCGTGTAAAATATTATTATTTTAATGGATGCTATGTTGGGATTTTGATAGAAATGAATGTTTGGGGAAAGGAAAGTGTCTTGATTGTTCGGTGATAACCACAACGTCGACGATCTTTTCTTGCACAAGCGCAACTCCTGCCTCACATATGCGTCACGTCAAATTTGGGGTGATCATTCCGCGTGACCACTGACATGGTGATTCATGTACAGCAGGAATGAACGAACTCGAGAGATCAGGATGTGGCAATTTGGATCACTTCGACTTGTGATTTGATACGAAAGTGAATTCGAGGATGGGTCGGACTTGTGATTGACGATTAAGTAATACTTGAGGATTGAATAGATCCAATCTACATATCGAGAATGAATTAGTCTAGACACAATGCAAGAGTTATGCTCCGATGAGAATAATTATTCTGCGGGAGCATTGGCATGGTGATCTCGTGTCCACCGCAGATAATAAGACTTGCGTGAGATTGGGGCATGACATATTGTTAAGCTAGATGACCTTAAGATCGATTACGTGAATTATAATAAATGACATAGGGAATATGGAATGATAATTATGGTTTATTGACAAGTCATCTTGTGGTGTACTAGACTGGAAAGGATGGATAGGTGGATTATATCGACCGTGTTCGGAGAGATAGACTATGCGAATTGCTTGTTAGACGAGTGATATGGATATGTTGAGGAATTGGTTGAGTGAACTTACGATAAGATGACTTTGCTGAATGACAGAGACCCCTGGACTGAACTATACAAATGCAAATAAGAGAAATCTATGCTCGAAGTTTAAAAATCGGAGTGATGCGAGCATGGGTAGAAAGTTCCGTATTATCAACTTTGGTTTGACCTTAGGATTGGGGTTAATGTTGATATTATTGTTTGGGAACTGTGATTCCAATACTGACGATTGACTTTAGCCTGTAGAGATGGCCTAGCAATTAGGCAAAAAATCCCTCCTTTAAGAGATAGCATATGATTGATTTCAGGATTGATAGAATGAATCAAATATATGGGATTAGATTCACTATCACGAGGCTTGGTTTAAATACATATATTTTGGGGACGTCTTAAATATGTGTACGATCCAGCTAAGTGATACGTTGAATTCAAGTAAGACTAAAGGAACGGGAGAGTATCGAGGATTTTTAAATTGTGTGTTGCAAATAAAGTATTGATGGTAGGGCGATAGTTGGATTCAAATGAACTTGAATGTTGATTAATCGAATGGTTTGTCCTAGAACTAAGTCACCCGTGTGTGCGATAATTATAAGTTACCCAAGTCGAGATATAGTTGTTCGTGTCGAAAGATAACCAAAGCACGAGCATGGTTCGGATTGAAGAAACGTATAGGAGGAATGTGTGCGAGAATCTTTGGATGTTGAATCAAGTTATAAGTCGATAAGTGTACTCAGTTAGTTTTGAGGATAAAACTTTTTCTGAGTGGTGTATAATGTAATGCTCCGTCCTGCTCAGTTCAACCATAGGAATCGAAACGCCAATAACGTTCAAAACTAGCCATGAAATGGCTTGCTCGAAGTCCCGTACGGTTGAGGTGACTCCTCGCTCAGGTGGGCGGCTTCGGTGAACTTGCCTTAGCTTGGCCTTCGCACTAATAAAATGAATGTTTTCAAATGCACAAGTAGGCTTGATAATAAAAGAGATGAATCCATATAGCTAAGAGAATAATCCCAACTTGGGTCAGATTGAGTTAGAATATGGAAAGGTCCCACGGTCGGCTTAGAAGTGTTGCAAGATGTGCTTTCAAAATAACACTCAATGTTTTGTCCCGTGGCTTGGGAGAAGGAAAGTTGGTATAAGTTTCTACAAAGTTATGGACTTAACCTAAGTCGTAGGCATCGCACGTATGAATGCTTGATAATGTATACATGGTACCATCGTCCAAGGCTCGGCAAAGCCTTTGTCCATCCTACGAATTAAGTTGTTGTACGATTGAGTTAGACAAATATTATGTTGGGCTGCCGAAGTCATTCTAAGCACTGTCTCGTACGTTCTGCGGTTGTTAAGTCATATAGTCTCACGATCGCAAGGCTTGTCATATAAAGTATGAATTGGACAATAGTGTTGCATAGAACATGAGTTTGGTTAAGGCATGAGCCACGACTGGCTTGATGAAAAATTAGCAACGGTGTATGGCACTTAAGGAGCACGTTTTGTTCAAGTTAAGTAGGAAGGCTATGCAATAGTCATTCCCTGGGTTTCAAAGAATGGAAAGTTCATGCGACCATTTATCGTCGAGGCGGTCCCTCGTTTGGGAGACTCCAAAAGATGTACATTTTGCATAGTATGGTTCCTATGTACGTTTTGTATAGTATGGTTCTAAAGCACGTTCTGCTAAGTATGGTTCTAGTCGTACCACAAAGTAGGCCATGTATTTACGTGAGTCTAGATGTTCTCGTAGGTGCGTGGTCATGGACAACTTGTCGACAAGGATTTCTTCCTTGACTGGTATTACGCCAGGGCCAGTCGACCTAGGGGAAAGATGTTATAGAAGTGCTGGATTATACCGCGTGGGTAGTCGAGGGCTTTCCATAGGGCTAGCTACCTTGCATTGAAAGACCAACCGCCTACCCGAGCTATGTCAACGATGGCTTGGATTGCCAGTGACTTTCATATAGATAAGTTGGTGTGCTGAGCGGCAATCCGCATACACGATGTCGGTCGATTTAACGAGAGTGTAAGCATGGCATGTTTGAGTTAAGAAGGTAGGCACGGTTGTAACCCAATATGGAGCCTAAGATTTGGCTAAGCAAAGATACGTGCTTCGGCACGAGATGTGGCATCAAAGAAATAAGTCGTCGGCATAGAGTTGCATAAGTTAGAATTGAGTACTTTCGAGTTAAGTCAAGAAGGGCCGTATGGCAAGTTCGGTTAAGTCATGTTGAATCGCGAGGCACGACCTTGATATGATATGGCACAACCCCGTTATTATAGACGAGTATAGGCAAAAGACTAAGTGGCGAGGTACTGCCTCAATTAGGTTACACAAAGGGATTTATAGCACGACCAAGTTGTTGCATTCCAAATATGGGCCGAAAGACAAGCATGAGTCGATAAGATGACATAGAGACAAAGTATAAGTAGGTTATTGGTATAAGGAACAGTGATGGTCTAGAGACACAAAATAGGCCAAGTGTTTATGTCCTAAAGTTGATCCTAAGGCAAGAATAGAAAGACTATAGTAAAAGGATATGTTGCACAAGTAAATGAACATGATAGTTTTGTATGGGTGGGCGAGGATCTCACTCCAACAGTACAGTTGAGTACTGATACCCATACTGTCACGCCCCGATTCGTAGAGTCATTTATTCACATATTTTATCTCTTGGAATCGATCGTCCTCGCTTGGGCGTGATGCCGTACAAGTCTGGTATTGCACTTGTACAAGGCAAATATGGTACATAATCGATTATCTTCAAATAGGAACACATCGCAGCGGCAGAAGCAGATAAATTGAAGTTAACAAGGATAATCTTTCTTATTGAATAGAAATACATCAGTATCTTTATAACAGCGGAGATAAAAGGATAACTTGAAGTCTCACAGAGAAATACAGAACTTTATTCTCTTTATTGATAATTGAATAAGAGTACAAGACTTGTATTGAAGTACAATACTTACAAGACATCTCACTTTACATTAAAAGCCAATTGAACAATGCTATACAGCTTACATTTGATACTTGGGTACATTGGATTACAACCCGATATACCAACTTAGCTTACAACTCACTGGTACAACTGATTACAATGTTCTATACATTATGCCATTTATAAACAGAAGACATCATCTTGTCCAATGAGAGCTTCTGTATGCCCAACAAATCTTCGATGCTGCGGAACCAATCAAGCCAAATCTTCGTGTGTAGAATATCCCGAGCACGAGCACCTGCCCACAAAACGTGGCTCAGCACATCATCTATGTACTGGCGAGCAGAATCCAACCCACTCATATAAACCAACATTAAAGTGATCATTTAAGCAAGCATTTATTAGAATAATCTTTCTACTTGGGGCCAAGCATCAATTTACAGTTCATGGACAGTAATCAGAGTGAAGCATATAAACTTATTCTTAGCAATATTCATGTGGACATATCATTAAAGCATACTTGGTGTTATCATGAAAAGGCATCGTTGAGGCATCATTAACATTTACTCTTAACCATGTTATGACAATTCTCACTTCAAGCATTACTTAACATGTATGTTATATTTGAGCAATGTTCATAGCAAGCCATCTTTCTAGCCTACTGAATTTAACAAGTTAAGCAGGTTCTCAATGCATAGCATTATTTACTTGGCACATTAAGCATGCAAGCTAAACCAACACATATATTGAGTATATCACATTTAAGTAATTTCTTACCGATAGCCGACTCCCTCGTACCTGTATCAAATACAGGTTAGCAGATATACTTACTCTTCCTGCACAAAACATTCATTTAGCATGCATCCTGACTACATGGTTACTGGTGTTTAACCATACGGACGTTGCCATATAGGTCTTCATCAGTAATGCGATGACTCCAGAGAAGGTAGCTAGCCCCAAAGGATGCCTCGCAAAACCCGTACCCCTACTGGCACGCCAATGTTTCCTCCTAGGCCGGATCGGTCGCGCTAACGTCCCGGGGTACCGTCCGAGAAAACATATCCCCATCTCTTATGCATAAGTTGTCCTATGACCATACGAATACGTGTCCGACTCAATCGTGAACATAAAATGCATGGTGAAATATTGAAGTAAAGACAACAGTACATCATTCATGTCATGTTCAATGACTTATTCATTCCCAACATTACTATCATTTCATTTGGTGATCTCAACGATCCCAAGCCTCATCAATTCTCATTGTTTGTTTCATTGTAACATTTTTCATTATGTTCCTTCTAAGGAGGAACAACAGCATTCATTCATTTCGAAGGGACCTGTAGCATTTTATTCATTTAATATTCATGCAGCATCTCATTGATCAAGTGATTCATTTATTTCATCAATATTAAGCACAAGGGACATTATCGATTCATTCTCAGGCATCATGTTACGTTAGCAGTTCGAGTGTGATTTGTTCAGCAATTCAAAGTTCATGTGTTATTCATTCAATGATTTCCAGCATATGCATCTCTATCGATTTAGTAACTAAAGCATCGCATCACAATTATTCAATATTCAAGGTAAGAGACATTAGGGACATATTCATAGCATCACGTTATTCCATTTATTAAGCATGCAGGAATAAGGAGGAAGGAGGACAGTTCCACTTGCCTGCATAAAAGGGTCTTCTTATTCTGGTTGCACACATTCCCCCTAAGCGTAGCTCCACCAGCGAGCCACGTTCCAACACTTAATCCGTCTATCCAGCTAAGAGAGATTGCATCAGCCTCAACTCTCTTGATCTCCAACACAAGTCATGGTCCAACATTCTGTTCCCATCCAATAAGCCAACCAAATGCCTCGCGCGGAGTGGGGCATTACATAATATACCACTCAGAAAAAGTTACGTCCTCGAAACTTAAGAAAACAACTCATCTACTAGATTCACTTATTCATAATGAGTTATTCATTCAACTTCAATTCAATATTCATTTCAGCCCACTCGGTCATTTCAAAATAGCTATCCAACTATATCATTTTAAATCCATCAACGATTCAATCCATCTGTCTCTTTTCCAAATACTTGTAACTTCTCATTGATTCACCAACATTTTCTTTGCATTCTATCTTGGTCGCAAGTCATCACTTCATTTGGATCCATACACATATTTCAAGCGTCCCCAAAACATATGTATTTCAGCCAAAGTCTGCGCTAGTGCGATAAATTCTTCCCATAATGTTATCTCAGTCGCAACCTATCACTTTGGCTGGATCCATACATATATTTTAGGCGTCCCCAATATATATATACTTCAGCCAGCTTCCATGTTAGTGCGATTCGGTCAGCCACGATATAACTTTCTTTTCCAAATTTGATTTAGCATCCTTTCAATTGACTTATCACTTTATTCACTTTGCCACAATCACTATCTTCCAGGCCACAACACTTAACATCAGGGACAGCTTTCTATCCAAGCATAATATTTGTAACATTCGGTCAAGGGTCTAACTTAGAGCCAATCATATCAAGCATTCACAACATGCAATCATATTCCTTCCCAAATCCAATAATATTTCTCACCGAGGCAATTCATCTTTCATAAAAGATACAATCCGACGTCTTCCACTATCGATTACCCGAGTCAGGGTATAATTCTATGCAACAGTCAAGGTCAACCCAGCTACCCGACTATAGACACGATCCAACACTTCCGTCATGAGCAGTCAATTCCATCTCGTAGAATAATTCACTACTCGATACATACAACTCAAGTCTCATCCCACGATTCTAGTCCCGCTATAGGCCGACACATAATCTTCAAGGGTCAAACATCTCTAAGGTTCATATTAAAGCATATACATACAACATATCATTCTTAGGTCATACTCATCACCATCTCTCGTTCAATGCCACAAGGTCATTCTATGGTTTGCCAACGGCCATCTATTATTCGGTCCAATCTCAATGGTTAGCTATACCGACAGCTATACCTAATCATTCAGGTGACTTCTCTAGAGTGGACGGCTATTAGGGTTATACTAGTTTCTTTTTCTTAGGGCCAACAAGCAACCGACAGTTCTAAGGAGCTCTATCCAAACCTATGGGTATCCACTCAGTCTAAATAATTAATCGTCGTTGTTGGCTATGCCAATAATTGGTAAGTCATCAACTGGTCGCTAGGGTCAAGCCTATCTATCCAGGATCTTCCTCAAGGAAATAATTCCCACAGAGGCTCACTCTAGACTTACCCAACGATCGACTAAGATCGATCTATCATCATTATGGTCAATTCCAAAACTGGCATACGATTCTCATCGTTCTAATAATCCATCAAGTAAAATTCCCAATGATTCAATTTCTATTTCAAATCCTTTATACATACACGAGCCCATAAGCTAAGGCTAACTATTCAAGGGTCATCGATTCAGATAGTCTTAACATAACTATGGAATCATACTATTCGGTCTGTATAACAAAGTCACACCACTAAGTCACAAGCCAGCAAACTATATCCCAATCCAACAGTCACATATACCGATATTATCCAATACGTTTGTAATTCCTCTATCACATTCGTTTCTCAATCATCAAAATCTTATACGGACATTCTTAAATCTCATATCACAAGGGTCGAGTAATTCATTCCATTCAATCCGACAATTCATGTATCAATTAACCATTCTCTATGCAACACAAATATTCAAGGTTGCTACTTGTTACTTTTCTAGTACAACTGAATTCCTCAGCATACATGCACATATGCAATGACTATCCTTTCGTGACCAAGATAGATTAACAACTATTACACCTTAGGGTCAAGGCACAGATCTCTAATATTCTTTTGGTCTACCGATAATATTTTAAAAACTTTCAGCTTAGCAACCAACATTGTATTAGCCACATATGATTTGCATCCAACCAATCGAAATCAACATTCAAATGTTCTAAGCCACAACATTCTCTAGGAAAATCTATTTACCCATAGCATACTAACGATCTTACTAGTCTGAGTCATCACTCGACTAAATAATTTCTAACTAAGCCACCAGTTACAATTTTCGACAATCTCGCTACTCGATATAATATCTCCGTCAAGGGACACTCGAGTCATCTAGTAACGATACATGACTCCAGCTAAGTCTCGGTACTACCCAGTACCCATAGATAGTCTCATTGATATCCTATGGAAAGGGTCAACAAACATCTCGTTCTGAGGTGGTAGAGGCAATATACCACTCAGAAACGAAGCCATCCTTAAACAATACCAACTCAATTCTATTCCGGACTTTCATGATCTATAATGATCACAACACTTAGCCAACATCTCGGGGTTTCAATATCACAAGCCAACATTCTTAGGGTCTCAAAAGCACTAGCCATCACCCCTGAGTCGACTCACCAGTTATGTCGAACTCATCCATCAATTATTTTGTTCCCAATTCTTTCCCAATATCACATGCAATTCTTAACTTGTTACAGCATACATAGCCACTTTTCTATATTCCCACATTCCCAACAGCATTTACAACATAGCATACTATGGTATCGAGTCATTGTTGGGTTATTTGTGTCCAAACCAACAACAATCATTCATTCAGGGGCATCACAATGTATATAGACTTATTGTATAGAACATCCAGTGAGCAGCCAAGAGGGTCAACGAACTTTCAGACATCAACAACATAGGATGATTACCGAACAACAATAGCTTAATCGCAGAAGCAATCTTTGATTTAATCGCGGAAGCCAACGTTGAGTGATCGCGGAAGCAACTTTGGTTAATCGTCGATGCCACTTTGATTTGAAACGAATCAAAGAAGAGACCAAGGACGTAAAGTCGTGCTCTGATACCAATTTGTCACGCCCCGATTCGTAGAGTCATTTATTCACATATTTTATCTCTTGGAATTAATCGTCCTCGCTTGGGCGTGATGCCGTACAAGTCTGGTATTGCACTTGTACAAGGCAAAGATGGTGCATAATTGATTATCTTCAAATGTGAACACATCGTAGCGGCAGAAGCAGACAAATTGAAGTTAACAAGGACAATCTTTCTTATTGAATAGAAATACATCAGTATCTTTATAACAGCGGAGATAAAAGGATAACTTGACGTCTCACAGAGAAATACAGAACTTTATTCTCTTTATTGATAATTGAAGAAGAGTACAAGACTTGTATTGAAGTACAATACTTACAACACATCTCACTTTACATTGAAAGCCAACTGAACAATGCTATACAGCTTACATTTGATACTTGGGTACATTGGATTACAACTCGATATAGCAACTTAGCTTACAACTCACTGGTACAACTGATTACAATGTTCCATACATTATGCCCTTTATAAACAGAAGACATCATCTTGTACAAGGAGAGCTTCGGTATGCCCAACAAATCTTCCATGCCGCGAAACCAATCAAGCCAAATCTTCGTGTGTAGAATATCCCGAGCACGAGCACCTGCCCACAAAACATGGGTCAGCATATCATCTATGTACTGGCGAGCAGAATCCAACCCACTCGCATAAACCAACATTAAAGTGATCATTTAAGCAAGCATTTATTAGAATAATCTTTCTACTTGGGGCCTAGCATCAGTTTACAGTTCATGGGCAGTAATCAGAGTGAAGCATGTAAACTTATTCTTAGCAATATTCATGTGGACATATCATTAAAGCATACTTGGTGTTATCATGAAAAGGCATCGTTGAGGCATCGTTAACATTTACTCTTAAACATGTTATGACAATTCTCACTTCAAGCATCACTTAACATGTATGTTATATTTGAGCAATGTTAATAGCAAGGCATCTTTCTAGCATACTGAATTTAACATGTTAAGCAGGTTCTCATATTGAAAGACTATGCATAGCATCATTTACTTGGCACATTAAGCACGCAAGTTAAACCAACACATATATTGAGTATATCACATTTAAGTGATTTCTTACCGATAGCCAACTCCCTCGTACCTGCATCAAATGCAGGTTAGCAGATATACTTACTCTGCCTGCACAAAATATTCATTAGCATGCATCCTGACTACATGGCCATTGGTGTTTAACCATACGGACGTTGCCATATAGGTCTTCATCGGTAATGCGATGACTCCAGAGAAGGTAGCTAGCCCCAAAGGATGCCTCGTAAAACCCGTACCCCTACTGGCATGCCAATGTTTCCTCCTAGGTCGGATCGGTCGCCCTAACGTCCCGGGGTACCGTCCGAGAAAACATATTCCCATCTCTTATGCATAAGTTATCCTATGACCATGCGAATGCGTGTCCGACTCAATCGTGATCATAAAATACATGGTGAAATATTGAAGTAAAGACAACAGTGCATCATCATTCATCTCATTCAAGTCATGTTCAATGACTTATTCATTCCCAACATTACCATCATTTCATTTGGTGATCTCAACGATCCCAAGCCTCACCAATTCTTATTGTTTGTTTCATTACAACATTTCTCATTATGTTCCTTCTAAGGAGGAACAATAGCATTCATTCATTTCGAAGGGACCTGTAGCATTTCATTTATTTAACATTCATGCAGCATCTCATTGATCAAGTGATTCATTTATTTCATCAACATTAAGCATAAGGGACATTATCGATTCATTCTCAGGCATCATGTTACATTAGCAGTTTTAGTGTGATTTGTTCAGCAATTCAAAGTTTATGTGTTATTCATTCAATAATTTCCAGCATATGCATCTCTATCGATTTAGCAACTAAAGCATCGCATCACAATTATTCAACATTCAAGGTAAGAGACATTAGGGACATATTCATAGCATCACGTTATTCTATTTATTAAGCATGCAGGAATAAGGAGGAAGGAGGACAGTTCCACTTGCCTGCATAAAAGGGTCTTCTTATTGTGGTTGTATACATTTCCCCTAAGCGTAGCTCCACCAGCGAGCCACGTTCCAACACTTAATCCGTCTAGCCAGCTAAGAGAGACTGCATCAGTCTCAAATCTCTTGATCTCCAACACAAGTCATAGTCAAACATTCTGATCCCATCCAACAAGCCAACCATATGCCTCTCACGGAGCGGGGCATTACAGATACAGTATTTATGTACAGGCACAGGTAGAAGCTCATTGGTGCGGAGCTCGCTTGGATGCATCGAGGCACGGAGTTCCTTGGGATTTCGTGGCATGCGGCACCATGGAGTCTGGACTTATGTGGGACATAATATATGGACATCGCCTATCTGAAGCAACCGCTGGCTCGTCAAATTGTATTAAGAGATGAGAGAGAGTAGAGTGACTTGTATTGTGAGAAGAGTGAGCTTAAGCGATTGTAATCTTGGCCTCGTGCCCACCTATGTAATCTTTGTTTCTATATCAATAAAGAGCTATTTGCATGACTTATGTTTTGACTTCAAGTTTTTGCTGGTATTATTCAATGGTTTTGCTTGGGACTTCTGTGCGACGACCCCGTCGCTTAGCCTGTAATCGGTCTTTATGGAACCCGTCTAGTGTGAGCACAATCTAGGCTCATGCGGCATCACGCCTTAGTGAGGAAGATCGCTCCTATGGGAGCGGGGCATGACAACTAAGTCATAAGCCAGCAATCTATATCCCAATTGATAATCGTCTAGACCATCACACCATCTATCGACACTACCCAACACATTTTGTGGTTCTAAATTCCATTCTTTTGTCGGCCATCAAAATATCACACTAACATTTATAATTTCTTATATCGCAAGGGTCGATTAATCCATTCGAATCAATCCGACAATTTATGCATCAAATAACTATTCTCAATGCAACAAGTATTCTGAAGCACCACTTGTTACTTCTAGGATACACTTCAGCATACATGTACGTATGCAACTACTATAAATCTTAGCAAGCTTAAACTCAAACTTTACTAATTATATACTTCGACGATCAAGATGGGTTAACATCCTATTGCACCTTAGTGTTATAGCACAAATTTCCAATACTCGTTCGAGTCTCCGATAATACTTTCAAAACTTTCAACTTAGCAATCAACTTGTAATAGCCACACATGATTTGCATCCAACCAATCAAAATTAGCATTCAATGTTCTAAGCCACATCATTCTCTTACCAATTCCATTTACCCATAGCATACTAACCGTCTTACTAGTCTGAGTCATCACTCGACTGACAATTTCTAACCAAGGCATCTGTTTCGATTTCTAATAATCTCGCTACCCAATATAACTGTAACGCCCCAGTCCCAAAATACAAGGACTAAGTACGTAGACATGCCAGCTGTATACATACGAAGTATATGGACCATCGTATCTACACATAAGCTGTAAAATACAGTAAACCACGATACTAATCTCATCCACAAATAAAGCCTTTATAATAACTCATAAATTTGTCATTTACAAGTTGTTGGACGGAGACAAATCCACTACCAACTAGAAAGAGAAAAATACATAATAAAAGAATTTTCGACGCGAAGGCGATCCAAGTGCAATCACTTCAGAGGAAGAGAGTAAAACATGGCATTGGCTAGAACACCTACGAAACATCACAAAGTCACACGCCTGGAGAGATCACCAGGTCCTCAGAGGGATGTAACAGGATACATGAAGAACATGACATAAATATTGAATATAAATTATGCCATAAAGTCACAAAGTATAAGTAAAGTGTCCCAACCATAACATGACCCAATATCCAATCATGGAAACAGTAGACTACCCCTACAACCAAACAAGGACAAGGGGTAGCGCACGATTCTGCGATGTGACATTGCCCCATGCCATGACTTGAACGAAATGTGACATGACATTAACTAAGGTCACCTAACCAATCTAGTATGCAATTTAGAAGACATCTCAATGTATGGACAGGTAAAGGCTGACTCCCCCAGGACAAGGTAACAACTCACAACACGTACACGTCAAGTACCAATACTATCAGCCGACATAACTCGAGGCTAGCGGCCCATGTGAACCATCAGTCCATGTAGCTCGAGGCTAGTGACCGTCGCGACACGACTACCGTAGTACGCAGTTACTATGGCTTTTGGTTTTGGGAAGCCCATACATCAAACTGTCATCACCCTCCCAAGGGTCACTAACAAAAGGTAGTCCGCTAAGACTTGGTCCACATGCATATTTTTAAGACAAGCAAGAAAATTAACTGAAGCAAAGCAAAGTAAACTATATAAAGCAAGTCATGGATCCAACTAAAAATGAACGAGAAATAAATATACAGTAAATAAAGAAAGATGCAACTAATTATAAACAGTAATAAGGCGAGGTATCTTGCATGGGGTTGCACCCGTTGTGATGATCAAGGTAGCACAAATTTGACTTCGATATAGCAACTGCGCATGTTGGTCTCCGACAATGGCACAAGCTGTTCAATCGGGTCCAGAATAATCAAATTAGCTGAGGAACGACATAAAGAGGTACAGAAGTGGCGAGGGAATAGGAATATGGGCTTGGTCACGGGCAGCGATAACCGATGGTAATTAGATAAATAAATATATGATTTTAGAAAATATTTATAATAAGGGAAAATATATTTACTAATTAAAATAGTTTTTGATACATACTTGAAAATATGCGAAAATCAATTTAAGCCAAATTTCTAAGTTGGTAATGATAAAGTTTTGATAGAAAACCATATATCGTTAGCGAAAATATTTAGATAAAAAAATATTAGGAAAAATCATTCTAGGGCAACAAAAATTTTAATGATAGAAGTCACTACGGTAAATCAAAGTAAGTATTTGGAAAGACTAAAATTTATTGTATCTAAAATATTTTTTAAATATAGAATATCGAAAAGTGAATTATGAATAAAAACTAAACTGTTTACAATTAGCTACTAATATCTAGAAAAAGAAAGTAACAAAAATAATAAAATGAAATGAAATGAAAACAACAAAACAATAGCCAAAACCATATAAGCAGTCACATGACTATTGTACTCTCCTTCTAAATGGCATAGAAATGTATCATTAAATAAAGGAGTGCATTAAATAAGAGAGAAAGAGTCAAATTTTTAGAAAGAGAGAGAAAACTGAGTGTGGGGGAGAAATAGACAGAGATATTTGGAGAGAAGAGGGAAGTGATGAAGAGGAGGAAGGATGTGCGGCTCTCACCTGCAGTGGCGGTAGCTTGCCGGAGGCCAGCGGTAGATAGTGGAGTCTCGCGCTCCAGGAGGGAGGCGCTCTGGTGTGCGGAGGAAGAGGCACGGTGTTCGCCAACGGTGGTGCACTCACGGGGATAGCGGCGGGTGGACCGGTATCACGGCGGAGGGATCCCGCCGGCGGCTTCACGCACGGAAGGGCAAGCCCGCGACAAACTGGTACAGGTTGGATGAGGAGCTGCAGAGGAGATGGTCTGGTACGGCGCTTGAGGGCGGGACGCTCGCCCTCGCGGTGGCGGCGACGGAGGCGAACTCGACGAGGAGCGGGCCCACGTCGGGAGGAAGGCAAGGTTTGAGTCTGAACCCTTGGGTGGTGATGGTGACATTGTGGTGAGATTTGTTACGACGATAATAGTGGTGGTGATGATCGGGGGTGTTGATGACTCAGGTGGGATTGGGTTTAGGAGGTGGCGGTGGTGCCGCGGGGACTGCCGATAATGGCTGGGTTGATGAGGGGTTCTGTGGCAGTCAGCGGGAACCCTGCTGTTGGTGGCGGTGGAGAGCGGTTATGTCCGGAGAAGATGGGCTGGCTTCGGCAGGGTGTTGGATGATGGGGGGTGTATTGGCCGGGGAGTTGGACACGGTGAGGGAGGGGTTGTGATGGCAGCGGTCTGCGGAGCTCAATGGAGACGGGCGCGACGGAGAAGAGGTTGTGGTCGGGTCTATCTTGGCTGGGGGACATGGTGGTCTGGTCCGTGGTGGCGGAGTGGTAGCGGTACTGGTGAGGATGATGAGGGAGGCTTGAAAGATCTTGGCAGGTGGCCGCGGCGAGAGTACGATGGAGACAGCGGTGTAGGCGGCTATGGTAGTGATCCGCGTCCAGGGTGTTGGACACAAAGGAGAGGGAAAAATATATATATATAATAATATGATCTATTGGAAAGACACTCGGGGTCAGACCCGAGGCCATTACGGCTGACACGGAAGAATTTGGTCACCGACACAGTGCACTCACGTTTGTGGCAGGATTTTGGCTTATGAAATTTTATAGAAAAAGAACAAGGAGCCTCTCCTTATATAGGAGGTGAACTCCTTGATTGATATGGACTAGGAATTTCAAACCCCCTTTGGATAATTGGTCTTTTTATTTTAAATCAAAAACAACAATTCGATAATTCATAATCCAATTTGTATCTAGATAAATATCAATAAGTTTAAACTAAATAAAATCGTATCAAATTAAATTTAAATTACTATAAATGATTAAACATTAAATCCATGAATTTCGAAATATCTTTATAATAAATAACAATAATAATTAATTCCGAAAATTACTATAAATATTAAATATTAACAAGAAATAATTTCAAAATAGTTTTTTGTTAAGATAAAATAATCTCAAAAATTTTACTATATATAAATGAACTAAATTTCATTTAATAGCATATAAATAGAATTTTACATAAAACATATTTTCTGAATTATTACTTATAAATAAAAATAGTCTTTTTAAAATAACTACAATATGATATTTTTTGCGCTCAAACACGATAAAATATTTACCTTACATGATTTAAAAAATTATACTTTCTATAGGAAAGAAAATCTATACTATAAAACTTATGTATATATAAATATATACTACATCGCATATACGTACTCGCACGTGACGTACAAATACAACATTAATACAAAAAAATTATTTAAGAAAAAAGTATCGTAGTAAAAATTTAGGGGGTTTACATCCTACCCAACTTACAACAATTTCGTCCTCAAAATTAAGAATAATAGGGGGGGTTGAGAGTACAAGGGTATACCGATAAGGCAACACAATTAAATCATTTGGACGGGGCAAGGAAACAATGTTCAACACAAATATGCTTAAGTGAATCGTGATTTTGATAACGACGAAAATAAATCATGAATATGGTATGGATGAGGGTCGCTAGTCAAAGCAATAAAATCATGATAATATGAAGGGAGTAGATCAAGGGAATAACTTAGGGACTTGGGAGAGATGGTTCTTCGGAGAAGGTTGCTTTGTAAATATCTAGGTTGAGGGCACGAATGAAAGGATGATTTGGAATCATTTTCAAGTTTCCTAGAAGGTTGCGATAATAGATATGGAATCGACGAGTGGTTCAAAATGAGGATATAGTCACCTTGGTTGGTCCATGGCTAACTATCTTGGCAATAGATGGTGGGACAACTAAAGGTGATACTTTGGGTCTATCTATTGAGTACGAGTATTCGTCTAGATAAGTGAAAGAAGAAAACCAATATGAGTCCAAAGAGGTTGTTTTCGAATACCAATATGTGGTTCAAAGGCGAGTGAGTAATTCAAAGAATTATCAAGGCTGTCGCGGATGGGACTCTAGAGGGTAAGTTTAGCTATGTCTCCATCCATGTAGAACGATAGATAAAAGTAAACCAAAGTGCACCAGGTTGATCAGACCATCATGCACCGGTTCTGATTAGACAATATGTTAATGGGTGCACACCCAATAAAACATGTCATGATCAAGCTTGATAAAGAAATAAGCTTGCAAAATTTAGGCTAAATTAGCAGCAAAAGATAGTCAAAATATAAGTAGGGGTAATGACGAAAGAAATTAAACAGGCCAAGATCATTTAAAATCTAAGTCTTGCCCGAAGTTTGGGCCCATGCAGTCATCCTAGTGTTTCTTTATCTATAGGTTGGTTGGCTAGATAAGATAGGGTCCTCTGAATTCTATAGTCTAAATAAACTTATCAATATAGGTCACAGGGACAAAGGATTTGTTAGGTCGTGAGGTATTCTCCCAACTTACAAGAGTTAAACTAGTAGTGCGACAAGACAATGGGTCAAGCAATCAATATAATGTACAAAGTTAAGCATTTAAGAAATTTATTAGAACACAATCACATATTGGTTCGAAAGAATTGAGTCGAGGTTGAGTCCCTATCCATGGTCGAAAAATATATCGGTATCATGGTAAAGGTTATAGTTTAGTCTTTATGACCCAAAGTCGTATCATAAAAATAGGATACAAAGTGACGTGTTTTAGTGGAACATGATATACCTACATAAAGGTGGGCTTGTCTAGGTCTTGCATATAAAATTTGTTGGAAGGTAACAGCTAGTATTACACTCTGAATGTCAAAGTCACGGTAAGAGATACCAAAAGATCTAAAATAGAACGTGGGAGTTCATGAGGTGACAATTAATGCACAAAAATAAAGAAGATCAAGTTGAAGCATGAAATAACATTAAATAAGGAATCCAGTAAAATAATTTAGGGACACAGTTTCTAGAGAGAAGATAGTCTCCCAGATTGATAAACTCAAGGAACGATCAAATTATTTTTTTAATTTCAAATGGTTAGAAGGTCATAATAAAAGATCTAGATTTGAGAAAAGGTCGAGTAAGTCACAGTGAAGATATAGTTATACAGTTTGGTCGATGACTAACCATACTTGTGCATATACAACTATCATGGTTATGAGTGATATGGCAATTTATATGGATTACTAGTATCCTATTAGGGTGACCTTGCTTGCTTCTTGGTTCTCTATCACGATAAGATTTAAATCAATAATTGCGAGCTTCCATAAAATCTCTCAATATGATTCTCAAAATAATCTACCAAAATTTCTAATCATCTTAGGTTGTCAAACATAATTATAATTTAAATTCGTTTAAATAATTTCAAATAAACCATATCATATTCAATGTATCACAAGCTAACTTTCAATATCCTCTAGTCATTTGAGGTCGTAATAACCTTAAAATTTTCAAAATTCTTAACGACTCTCGAGATGAACACTTAGTATATCACAAATCAAATCTACATTTTTTTCAAAATTTCTAATATCCATAAAAGAGACTTTGAACTTAAAATCCGATTAACCTTATCAATCATAGTTCATATAAAAATTTAAAATATAAAATTTACAACTTTTATCAATCGTACTCAAGGTTAGGTCAATCGTAAATCATACTGCAATATGTAAAAATTTAGGATCTTTTTCCAATCAAAATTATAGACCTCCAAAAATTTATATCTTAATCCAAAAATTCGTAAATATTTTACAATGGCCTTTAAACTCAAACTCAAAAATCAAATCAATCTCCTTCTCAATTGTATATGGATTCTAACTATCCTCTTGTATATACTACTTAGTAGTATTAAAACAAAATTCTAACTATCCTTTGAAGGCGGTAATATCGCTACTACCCAACTTGGAATAAACGATTCCTTAAATTATACTTTTAGGAAAATAAATATCTTTATAAATCAAATAGAAACTTATTAATGTGTTTGAACTATGAGAATATACTATTGTAGTCATCTTCCTAACTGTCACTCAGTACGCAAAAAAAGAATTCTCGGTAGAAAGAGTTCAAGCGTGATGCAAATCAAGGATGATAACGAGAGTTCGAAACTTTGTTCGAAACTTGAAGCAAGTAAGGAGGTCAAGCTTGTGGATGAGATCCTAAACTCTATTCCTATATACAGGCTCACATCGGTACAGTCATGTAACCGAAGTGATAAACTTGACCTATATGTGCCACCACAAAAACATGTAACGCCCCAGTCCCAAAATACAAGGACTAAGTACGTAGACATGCCAGCTGTATACATACGAAGTATATGGACCATCGTATGTATACATAAGCTGTAAAATACAGTAAACCATGATACTAATCTCACCCATAAATAATGCCTTTATAATAACTCATGAATTTGTTATTTACAAGTTGTTGGGCGGAGACAAATCCACTGCCAACTAGAAAGAAAAAAAATACATGATAAAGGAATTTTCAACGCGAAGGCGATACAAGTGCAATCACTTCGAAGAAAGAGAGTAAAACATGGCCTTGGCTAAAGCACCTGCAAAACATCACAAAGGCATATGCCTGGAAAGATCACAAGGTCCTCAGAGGGACGTAACAGGATATAGGAAGAACATGCCATAAATACTGAATATAAATTATACCATAAAGTCACAAAGTAAAAGTAAAGTGTCCCAACCATAACATGGCCCAATATCCCATCATCGAAACAGTAGACTACCCCTACAACCAAACAAGGACAAGGGGTAACGCACTATTCTGCGATGTGACATTGCCCCGTGGTATGACTTGAATGAAATGTGACATGACATTAACTAAGGTCACCTAACCAATCTAGTATGCAATTTAGAAGACATCTCAATGTATGGGCAGGTAGAGGCTGACTCTCCCAGGACAAGGTAACAACTCACAACACGCATACGTCAAGTACCAATACTATCAGCCGACATAACTCGAGGCTAGTGGCCCACGTGACCCATCAGTCCACATAGCTCGAGGCTAGTAACCGTTGTGACACGACTACCGTAGTACGCAGTTACTACGACTTTTGGTTTTGGGTAGCCCATACATCAAACTGTCTTCACCCCCCAAGGGTCACTAACAAAAGGTAGTCCGCTAAGACTACGTCCACATGCATATTTTTAAGACAAGCAAGAAAAATAACTGAAAGCAAAGCAAAGTAAACTATATAAAGCAAGTCATGGATCCAACTAAAAATAAACGGGAAATAAATATGCAGTAAATAAAGAAAGATGCAACTAATTATAAACAGTAAATAAGGCAAGGTATCTTGTCTGAGGTTGCGCCCGGTGTGATAATCAAGGTAGCACAAATTTGACTTTGATATAGCAACTGAGCATGTTGGTCTCCGACGATGGCACAAGCTGTTCAATCGGGTCCAGAATAATCAAATTAGCTGAGGAACGACATAAAGAGGTACAGAAGTGGCGAGGGAATAGGAATATGGGCTTGGTCACGGGCAGGGATAACCGATGGTAATTAGATAAATAAATATATGTTTTTAGAAAATATTTATAATAGGGGAAAATATATTTACTAATTAAAATAGTTTTTGATACATACTTGAAAATATGCGAAAATCATTTTAAGCCAAATTTCTAAGTTGGTAATGATAAAGTTTTGATAGAAAACCATATCTCGTTAGCGAAAATATTTAGATAAAAAATATTAGGAAAAATCATTTTAGGACAACTAAAATTTTAATGATAGAAATCACTACGGTAAATAAAAGTAAGTATTTAGAAAGACTAGAAATTTATTGTATATAAAATATTTTTTAAATATAGAATATCAAAAAGTGAATTATGAATAAGAACTAACTGTTTACAATTTGCTATTAATATTTAGAAAAAGAAAGTAACAAAAATAATAAAATAAAATAAAATGAAAACAAAACAAAACAATAGCCAGAACCAAACAAGCAATCACATGACTGTTGTACTCTCCTTCTAAATGGCATGGAAATGTATCATTAAATAAAGGAGTGCATTAAAGAAAAGAGAGAGTCAAATTTTTAGAAAGAGAGAGAAAGCTGAGTTGGGGGGAGAAATAGACAGAGATATTTGGAGAGAAGAGGGAAGTGATGAAGAGGAGGAAGGATGTGCGGCTCTCACCTGCAGTGGCGATGGCTTACCGGAGGCCGACGGCAGAGAGTGGGGTCTCACTCTCCAGGAGGGAGGTGCTCTGGTGTGCGGAGGAAGAGGCACGGTGTTCGCCGACGGTGGTGCGCTCACGGGGACAGCGGCGGGTGGACAGGTATCACAGCGGAGGGATCCCGTCGGCGGCTTCACACATGGAAGGGCGTGCTCGCGGCGGACTGGTATGGGTTGGACGAGGAGCTGCAGAGGAGATATCCTGTGCGATGCATTAGGGCGGGACGCTCGCCCCCGCGGTGGCGACGATGGGGGCAAACTCGATATGGAGCAGGCCCACGCCGGGGACAAGGCAAGGTTTGGGTCTAAACCCTTGGGTGGTGATGGTGACATTGTGGTGAGATTTGTCGCGACAAAAATGGTGGTGGTGATGATCGGGGGTATTGATGACTTGGGTGGGATTGGGTCTATGAGGTGGCAGTGGTACCGCAAGGACTGTCGATAATGGCTGGGTTGATGAGGGGTTCTGTGGCGGTCAGCGGGAGACCTACTGTTGGTGGCAGTGGAGAGCGGCTGTATCCGAAGAAGATGGGCTAGCTTTGGCGGGGTGTTGGATGATGGGGGGTGTATTGGCCGGGGAGTTAGACACGGTGAGGGAGGGGCAGTGATGGCGGCGGTCTACGGTGCTCTATGAAGACGGGCGCGGCGAAGAAGAGGTTGTCGTCGGGTCTGTCTTGGCTGGAGGACATGGTGGTCTGGTCCATGGTGGCAGTGTTATAGCAGTACTGGTGAGGATGATGAGGGGGGCTTGAAAGAGCTTGGCAGGTGGCCGCGACGAGAGTACGGCTGAGACAGGGGTGTAGGAGGCTATGGTGGTGATCAGTGTCCAGGGTGTTGGATACGAAGGAGAGAGAAAAATCTGTATCTGTAATAATACGATCTATTGGAAAGACACCTGAGGTCGGACCCAAGGTCGTCACGGCTAACACGGAAGAATTTGGTCACCGACACAGTGCACTCACGTTTGTGGTAGGATTTTGGCTTATAAAATTTTATGGAGAAAGAATAAGGAGCCTCTCCTTATATAGGAGGTGAACTCCTAGATTGATATGGACTAGGAATTTCAAACCCCCTTTAGATAATTCATCTTTTTAATTTAAATAAAAAACAACAATTCGATAAGTCATGATCCAATTCGTATCTAGATAAATATCCATAAGTTTAAACTAAAATAAAATAATATCAAATTAAATTTAAATTACTATAAATGATTAAACATTAAATCCATGAATTTCGAAATATCTTTATAATAAATAACAATAATAATTAATTCTGAAAATCACTATAAATATTAAATATTAACAGGAAATAATTTTAAAATAGCTTTTTATTAAGATAAAATAATTTTAAAAAATTTACTATATATAAATAAACTAAATTTCATTTAATGGCATATAAATAGAATTTTACATAAAACATATTTTCTGAATTATTACTTATAAATAAAAATAGTCTTTTTAAAATAACCACGATATGATATTTTTCATGCTCAAACACGATAAAATATTTTCCTTATATAATTTAAAATAATATACTTTCTATAGGAAAGAAAATCTACACTATAAAACTTTTGTATATATAAAAATATACTACCTCGCATATACATACTCTCACGTGACGTACAAATACAACATTAATACAAAAAAATTATTTAAAAAAAAGTATCATAGTACAAATTTACGGAGTTTACAATAACATCACCGTCAAGGGACACTTGAGTTAACTAGCAACAAGGTATGACTCCCAACTAAGTCTAAATACCACCCAAGGTTGACAGATAGACACATTGCTATCCGATGGAAAGGGTCACGATATATCTCATTCTGAAGTGGTAGAGGCAATATACCACTTAGAAACGAAGCCATCCCCAAATAAAACCAACTCAAATCTATTTTGGACAATCGTAGTCTAAACTGATTACAACACAAAGCCAACATCTCAGGGTCTCAAATCACGACCCAACATTCTTAGGGTCTCAAAAGCACTAGCCAACACACATTAGTCAACTCATCATTTCTGTTGAACTCATCCATCAATTGTTTCATTCATAATTCGTTTGCAATGTCACATGTAATTCTCAATATCGTATAGCACACATAGCCACATTTCTTTATTCTCATATTTTGAACATCATTCACAAACAATATACTATGGCTTCGAGTCATTGTTGGGTTATTAGTGTCCAAACCAACAATAATCATTCATTCATGGGCATCACAATATATTTAGACTTATTGTATGGAACATCAAGTGAGCAGCCATGAGTGTCAACAAACATTCAGACACGAACAACTTAAAGGATTGCTGGAAACAACAACAGCATAATCGCGGAAGCAATCTTTGATTTAATCGCGGAAGCAACGTTGAATACTCGTGGAAGCAGCTTTGGATAATCGTAGATACAACATTGATTTGAAGCGAATCAATGAAGAGTCCAAGGACGTAAAGCCGTGCACTGAAACCAATTTATCATGCCCCAATTTGGAGAATCGTTCATCCTCACTTTGATTCATGACGAATCATTCTTGGGCGTGATGCCGTACAAGTCTGGTGTTGCACTTATAGAAGGAAAAGATGGTCCGTAAGTAATAATCTTTAAATAGGAACACATTACAGCGGCACAAGCAGACAAATTGAATATAATGAGGACATGTCTTTCTTATTGAATAGAAACATATTACTGATTTGTAGCAGCGAAGATAAATAGATAATGTAATGACCCGCACCCACTTTTCGGGATACGAGTGCGTGTTCAAGCTAGCCTACGCCGCAGAGTCGGCGGTAGAATGTTGCCAAGGCTATGATGTTCAAAATCACATAAATGGTAACTTCATTGCTCATTCACATTTCTAAATTAATTACAACATTTACAAGAATTGTATTTGAAAGAAAGTACAAAATTTCACCATTTCTATTACAACAAATTTAAACTAATTAGCTAGCTTCTAGATTTTGGCCTACCAGTACACCCGTATCTCCCAATGCTAAGAGAAGCCACAGTTAACTTGAAAATTTTTGTTTTCCAATCAGGAATGGAACAAGCACACAGACCGACGACAATCCAAAAATATAATCGAATTTACAAAACATGAAAATAACATATGAGATGGAGCAAGAGACTAAACTAGTAACATATCATATCTAGAATAAACTGGAGAGATATAGCAGGATATATGGACTGGAATAAAATATGTAAAAAGGGTGATATGGTGAGTAGTGATGACTGCAAAAAGAGATACAAGGAACCACTATCTACGTGTTTTGAAATATCGGGTTCGACATGTTAACGGCTGGGGGTAAATCTGTCACCCTGCACGTGAATTATGCGACTGCTATCAAACACGATCAAATATTTTAGGATGTTTTTGGGTAGTCCACATGTCTACGAAGATATTTTCCCTCCCGACTAGTACGCATGGACTTGAACAAGTCACGAAACACGAAAACACGATAATCATGAAATATAGTATGTAAAGATCCATGATACTAATTCGTATAACAATGTGTCAGCAAAAAAAAGAGTATATGTATAAACATGAAATGAAAAGACTACTGTGAATCGAAAGCAATCAGAAAGTGCACTTATCTGTGGTCCTTTGCTGGCGAAACCGATAACACTATACCACTCAGTGGGCTACAACAGTCAAACTCGTAAAATAGTCTTCGGATACTAAAACAGATATTACCAACGTATTTAGAATAGGCAAATTATCTAGGATAGCCTACCTATAATTCCAATTCTGGACAGAGGCAAAATGTTAATTTTGGGCCAAAATGATGTCCGTCGTTGGACTCGCTTTGCACCGAAAAATATGCCAGAGTCTATGGTCTCTAAAGTCGTTAAACTATATATTTACAGGTCCAGTTTGATGAGATGAACCCAACTATATGTCCAAAGTTGGATTCCGGCGGGCCGTGCACAAATTCGTCCATTGGATCGGGTCGCGGGCCTGCCAAAATGGCATTCCGGTCGACCTTCTCAGAATCGGACCAAACTTGGCATACAGGACCAAAATAATGATACGGTCCTGTTGGCACATGTTTTGTCTCGAGATGACGAACGTGCACAAAGTAATTGGCTAGTTTGCAAAGAGGCCGATACGGTAAATTTCGACAGATACGCATCAAATTCATCGCAGTACACACGCAACCAATTCGAATTTTGTCAAAGCCCACACGTCCGCGAAGTCGATATGCACCTTTTAATACCTTCAATTCGCAACCATATCGCCCGGATTGTCGGGACAGACTCCGTATCATAGTTTTTTTGGTTTTTGAAAATAGATTTTTTCTGATTTTTGGGATCAAATATCTCTCTGTACACTGAATGAATTTCAATTCTATAAAAAGGGTTTTAGAGCCCTATATTTCGTCTATAAAAGTTATCAATTAGTTTTCTGAGTGTCTCGACGGATTGACCAAATTTGGCTTTCCAAATAGGGTATTTGGGTTAGTGTTCGTTCTATTTTCGAACAGTTTTTCATCGAACTTTGATTCGATTTCCCCGACAATCTAGCGTATGTCAATTTATTCTATTTGAAGGAGAATAAAGAGGTATAGGTTGCCTACTTACCGGATCAAGTGGTTCGAGAAACGGAGAAGCAGGGTAGCGGGGAAACCGTCACGAAACTGGCTTCGTAGATGTCGATGCTGCTGTTTTCTCTGTCTCTATGACCACGAGTTGTGCGCTCGTCCGGTGCTCCGGCGGCTTATGAGACGGCAGTAGGCAGCGCGCACATGTTTACTGGGGCGGGGCGAGGTCTCCTGTTGTGGGGTTAGGGTTTTGGATTAGTGTTTAGCGTTCACAACTCTATCTCGACGCATATAAAATATATATATATATATATATATATATATATATATTTTAAATATATATATATATATATATATATATATAAAATATATATATATATATTTAAAATATATATATATATATATATATATATATATATATATATATATATCGGGTCTGCTTGCGGTTTGGTGGGAGAAAGCAGTGAATTGTTGTTTTTGCTGTCTTTTTGGGTTAGGTGGGTTCGGCCCAGGCTGGGCTTGTTTGTAGGTAGGGTTCTGTGATTTGGTTTTGATTTCTTTTATTTTATTTTTCTTTATTTCCTTTCCTTTTTATACTCGAGCTATATATAAAAATTTGTAAATTGATATTCATATATAAGTTTTTGTATGGTAATTATACAATATACACGTATATATATATATTCTACTAATTCCAAAAATCCATGAACAAGCATATAAACCGTTATGACATTTCTAAAACAATTATTAACTTGGTCAGATTATTTATTATATATAACAATCATTGATTTATAAAAATAATAATTAGACCATTAAATAAATACGAAGTATATATACAACAATATACGATCCAATGCATATTTACTACCATTTTCACATTTAGCCTATAAACCCAAATAAAATCTAGGCAATTATATTTTGAAAATGCTATCGTAATTCCAAAGTAGAATATTACTATAAATCACCATATTATATATATATATATATATATATATATATATATATATATATATATACCATTTTCACATTTAGCCTATAAACCCAAATAAAATCTAGGCAATTATATTTTGAAAATGCTATCGTAATTCCAAAGTAGAATATTACTATAAATCACCATATATATATATATATATATATATATATATATATTTTGAAAATGCTATCGTAATTCCAAAGTAGAATATTACTATAAATCACCATATATATATATATATATATATATATATATATATATATATATATATATATATATATATATTTATATATATATGTATATATATATATATAAAATAAATATATATATATATATATATATATATATATATATATATATAATATATATATATATATATATATATATATATATATGTATATATATATATATATATATATATATATATATATATATATATATATATATATATATAAATATAAATATATATATATATATATATATATTCTAAAAAAAAAAAAATATATATATATATATATATATATATATATATATATATATATATTCTAACATTTCTAGTTAAAATATATAGACATTTATTAAATAGGCATACATATAAAGGTATATAGAATCTAAAACCCCAACTATACCAATATATTTTAAGAAAATCATTTACCATATTATCAACTAAAATATTATATATATATATATATATATATATATATATATATAACAAGAACTTCGAATATAACCACCTTTTGTAATATGGCCTACTAAGCCACAAAATAAAATAAAATACCAACCATGCATCTACATAGATGTCCTTAGACGCACTACCCGAGTACATGGGCTTGGGCTGGGTTTGGGCCCAGTCCGGACCAGTTTGGTACAACCGGATCCTCTAAAAGTCAATATTCTAATTAAAATCGTTTATAGGAGTCATGTTACAACTTAGCCCGATTTTCCTAGTTAGAACACACATATGGCTCGGCCTTCCCTATCATGGCTAATGCACTAGTCAAAGTACACCACTGCACTAGCCGTGCCATGATTTCTAGTCATTTTGTACTCCAAAACTTAACCATGACTAAGGCCTTATTTAGTAATGATTAATTAAATTAAATATTTATAAAAATTCCAAAAATTGCATTTTAAATCAAATAGATAAAATAAAACTATTTTCAAGATTTTTGGGAAGAGGTGTAACAAATCTAACCACCTTAGAATAAATTCGTCCTCGAATTTAAGGACTACTGGGATAGACGGACTTGGTTGGTTGGTGAAAAGATAGGAAAATGTTAGGATAAGAAAATATTGATCAAAATAATTGAAAAGAGGACGAACAAGTCTTGAAACTCTAAAGGCTCGAAATTGCTCTCAATTTTTTTTATAAAAAAGTTTTGAGAAAAGAAAATAATCACAAAACAAGGTATCGTCAAAAATTACCTTCAACCACGATAAGTACAATATGGTAAGAATTCTAAAAATTCGGGAAGGGGATTTAGGGTTGATTTTGGGGATTAGGGTTGGGGATTTGGAAAATTGTGTTCATAGAGAAAGGAAGGGCTCCCTTTTATATAGAAGATGGTGTATTAAAGTTAGGGAAGGACTAGGATGATCAAAAATTTCCAAGGTTATAATAAATATTGAATCCCAAGAACCAATCCATAATGATTTAAAATAATTCTAGATTTTATTGGTAATATTTAAAATACCTTTAACCAATTCAAATATAATACTTAATAATAATTTTAAAAAGACACTAAGTATTATCAAATAACTTTGAAATGTATTTGCATAGATCAAACAATTTTAGTAAATCTATATCTAATAATTTGTCATCATAAGAAGGGTATTATTTGATAACACTCAAGATATTTTTCGAAAGTAAAGTCGTAGAAATAATCTATAATCTTTAAAAGTCTATTTCTGTAACCATATATAAAAATCTCTATTAAAATTTTTTTTTGGCAAAACTCCTTTTCTTTCAAATATTTATAACAGAATTCAAATCAAAAATTTCTTCTAGCCAAAGAAACAAATAAAAGTTTTAAAAAGAATCAGAGAGTGAGTTTTCAATTCTACCCACCTTAGAAAAATTTTCCTCGAAGGCCACGATTAGTCGTGATTGAGAATATAATCAAGGAATGATATGGTCAAGGATCAAAATGAGTTAGATCATGAATAGAATCGAACTTTAAGAAAAGATACCATGTGGCACGATTAAAATATAGTCCAAAGGGTCTAGTCACAATAGTCAAGGATATAGTCAAAATATGATTAGTTAAAAAAGAAAAGTCGTGTAAACCCGGTTAACTACCGTTGGGATTATATATGCTTAGTCAAAGATCCAAATTTAGGCAAAGTCTAAATATGGTTAAAATTACTTAGATATAACTAAGATATAGTGACGATCAAGATTAATCATGCAAGTCATCCAAGCGTGATCAAAATTTAAAAAAATTAGCACGTGCATGAACAAGATTAAAGTTAAAATCATTTTTGCACGATCAACTGGTTAAGCAAAATTATTTGGGCACGGTTATAGAATCAAATTCTAGAATAAAATGCAACTTGGCATGATCGAAATAAAATCGAATAGTCTAGTCGTAATCAAAAGGTCTTTAAGGATGATCCAATCGGAATCGTTCTAACACGATCGATTTGGTAAGCATGATCATACAATCATAATCTAGATGGGATTATGGAACTAGTGGAAGGAAATCAAATTAGATTTAAAAGATGACGATTCAAAAATAGGAAGATAAGGAAGAAAGGAAGAACAACCAGTTTATTGCGAAGATGGTAACTAGGAATAAGGCACAAATCAATTTGGAAACTTAATAATCATATGACAATAAAAGACGTAATCTCTATGGTATTCGAAACTCGTAAACATATCCGAAGTCACTTTACCGAGAAAGTATGCCTCGCTAGTGTACAACTAGCTGCAATAAACTCTTGGTTCCATATCTCAAGCAATGATATGGTAACGAATACCCTATCAACTTTACCTAATCTTGACATAATAACTCAAGGATGAAATAGGACACCCAAGACATAGTTCTAATAATGTTCGATCACCCACGCTTATCTAGAATTACTTCAACTTAGGGGTCGTGCCTCACCAGTACGCTGCTGACTGCAATAAACCCGCAGTCTCCATAATTCATATAAGTGGCGACAGTGCGCTGCTGTCTTGCCATTATGAGTCATCGAAAATTATTCCAACTATATTCATAAATTTTCAAAGGAGCTTCCAAAATTTTAACAAGTTGATCATGATAGTAAAATGTAAATATCTGTTCTTGAAAATCAATTTAGCAAATTAGATGATGGACTAGGAAGAAAATGATCGAAGACGAAAGAAATATAAATATAAATTTCTATTTCTCTATTGTTCAAAGATCGAGAGAAATATTTATATATCTTGAATTTTCAAGAAACTAGCGCATAATAAATATATGGATAGTTTGATCATGTTAGGCTCAAACACAATTGATGTAGATAAAATATTGACCTTTAAAAAATATAATAACTTACAGATAATGGGAAATAAATAGGCAATACAGGTCTTACGATATGGTGATAATTAGAGGAAGAAAAGTAAAATTGTACAAATGATTAGGAATAGAAAAATGTAAGTAAAACGATCGATTAGGGAGAAATGTCTAAAGATAGAGAAACATGAACATTATCATCTTTATTCCATAGATATTCAAATGATTGAGAGAAAACATTAAATCAACAACTAACTCTGGATTCCTATGTGATAACAGAATCATAAATTATAGAATAATTTCTTATGGCAAAGCATGAAATAAATAAGCAATACAGACTCACGTGGTATGAGAGTGGTATATAAAGAGTGCTAAAAAGAAAATTTGCACAAATAATCGATATTAGTAATTGAATCCAAGGAAGTCCTAAGTTGCAGGCGTCTACCCACCTTAGAGTCTACCATTGTGTCAAAACACAATAGTACATCCTTCTAGAAAATTTTCACTTATTAGTCAATAGGTGTAGAGTTTAATAAACCACTCTCTAAATCATATGTACTTATATAGCAACCTTAACTACCCGACAGTCGAATTGAATAAGGGACTCCGAGTCCTAGTCATTCTCCTAGATTCAATTCAATCCTAATTGTGAATGAGCATTTTCTAATCGTAGGCTCGCAATAGTACGACTAACATAAGTACTATCACGAGTTCGTATAATTTATAAATACTGGCCTGCTAGGGCCACCACAAAAACTTGTCACGACCTGCACCCACTTTTCGGGATACGAGTGCGTGTCCAAGCCAGCCTACGCCGCAGAGTCGACGGTAGAACGCTGTCAAGGCTATGATGTTCAAAATCACATAAATGGTAACTTTATTGCTCATTCATATTTCTAAATTAATTACAACATTTACAAGAATTGTATTTGAAAGAAAGTACAAAATCTCACCATTTCTATTACAACAAATTTAAACTAACTAGCTAGCTTCTAGATTTTGGCCCGCAAGTACACCCGTATCTTCCAATGCTAAGAGAAGCCACAGTTAACCTGAAAAATATTATTTTCTAGTCGGAAATGGAACAAGCACACAGATTGACGGCAATCCGAAAACATAATAGAATTTACAAAACATGAAAATAGCATATGTGAAATGGAGCAAGAGAGTAAACTAGTAACATATCATATCTAGAATAAACTGGAGAAATAAAGCAGGATATATAGACTGGAATAAAATATGTAAATAGGGTGACATGGCAAGTAGTAACGACTGCAAGAAGAGATACAAGGAACCACTATCTACGTGTTTTTAAATATCGGGTTCGACATGTGAACGGCTAGGGGGTAAATCCGGCATCCCGTACGTGAATTGTGCGACTGCTATCAGACACGATAAGACATTTTAGGATATTTCTGGGTATTCCACATGTCTACTAAGATATTTCCCTTCCCG
This sequence comes from Iris pallida, assembly GCA_029216955.1. NCBI lineage: Eukaryota > Viridiplantae > Streptophyta > Magnoliopsida > Asparagales > Iridaceae > Iris > Iris pallida. The sequence continues at coordinate 20,533,009 of JANAVB010005796.1, read as the reverse complement.
ACTAGTACTCATGGACTCAAACAAGTCACGAAATACGGAAACACGATAATCACAAAATATAGTATGTAGAGATCCATGATACTAATTTGTGTAACAATATATCAGCAAGTAAGAGAGCATCTGTATAAACATGAAATGAAAAGGCTACTATGAATCAAAATCAATCAGAAAGTGCACTTGCTTGTGGTCCTGTGCTAGTAAAACCGATAATACTATGCCACTCAGTGGGCTACAACAGTCAAACTCGTACAACAGTCTCCGAATGCTAAAATAGATATTACCAATATATTCAGAATAGTCAAATTAGCCAGGATAGTTGATTCATAAGTCCAATTCTGGACACAGGAGCAAAACGGTAATTTTGGACCAAAATGATGTCCGTCGTTGGACTCACTTTGCACCGAAAAATATGCCATAGTCTATGGTCTCTAAAGTCGTCAAACTATATGTATATGGGTCCGATTTGATGAGATGAATCCAGCCGTATGTCCAAAGTTGGATTCCGGCAGGCCGTGCACAAATTTGTCCATTGGATCGAGTCGCGGGCCCGCCAAAATGGCGTTCTGGTCGACCTTCTCAGAATCGGACCAAACTTGGCATACAGGACCAAAAAAATGATATGGTCCTGTTGGTGCAAGTTTGTCTCGAGATGACGAATGTGCACAAAGTAATTGGATAGTTCGAAAAGAGGCCGATACGATAAATTTTGACGGATACATATCAAATTCGTCGTGCACACGCAACCAATTCGAATTTTGTCAAAGCCCACACGTCTGCGAAGTCGATACGCACCTTTCAATGCTATCGATTTGCGACCATGTCGCCTGGATTGTCGGGACGGACTCCGTATCGTAGTTTTTTGGGTTTTTGAAAATAGATTTTTCCTGATTTTGGGATGGAATATATCTCTGTACACTGAAAGAATTTCAATTCTATAAAAAGGGTTTTAGAGACCTATATGTCGTCTATAACTAACATCAATTAGTTTTTTGAGTGTCTCAACGGATTGACCAAGTTTGGCTTTCCAAATGGGGTGTTTGGGTTAGTGTTCGTTATGTTTTTGAACAGTTTTTTATCGAACTTTGATTCGATTTCCCGGACAATCTAGCGTATGGAAATTTAATCTATTTGAAGGGGAATAAAGAGGTATAGGTTACCTACTTACCAGATCAAGTGGTTCGAGAACTTCGAATATAACCACCTTTTGTAATATGGCCTATTAAGCCACAAAATAAAATAAAATAAAATAAAGTACCAACCATGCATCTACATAGATGTCCTTAGATGCACTACCCGAGTACGTGGGCTTGGGCTGGGTTTGGATCCAGTTCGGACCAGTTTGGTATAACCGGATCCTCTAAAAGTCAATATTCTAATTAAAATCGTTTATAGGAGTCATGCTACAACTTAGCCCGGTTTTCCTAGTTAGAACACACCTATGGTTCGGCCTTCCCTACTATGGCTAATACACTAGTCAAAGCACACCACTGCACTAGCCGTGTCATAATTTCTAGTCATCTTGCACTCCATAACATAACCATGACTAAGGCCTTATTTAGTAATGATTAATTAAATTAAATATTTACAAAAATACCAAAAATTGCATTTTAATTCAAATAAATAAAATAAAAATATTTTTAAGATTTTCAGGATGAGGGGTTACAGATAACTCTAATTAGTCACAAGAGATATAGAAATGTTTTCTCTTTATTGATAATTGAAGTAAAGTACGAGGCTTGCAATGGAATATACAGCTTACAACACATCTCACTTTACATTGATAGCCACCTGAACAAATGCCATAAAGCTTACATTTGATACTTTGATACATTGGATTACAACTCGATATACCGACTTGGATTACAACTCACTGGTACAACCGATTACACTGCTCCATAAATTATACCCTTTATAAACAGAAGACATCAACTTTTGCAAGGAGAGCTTCTACATGTCCATCAAATCTTCGATGTCGCTGGACTGATCAAGCCAATCTTTGTATACAGAGCTTTCCAAGCACAAGCACCTAAAACGAGTGCCCACAACGTGGGTCAGTACATCATCTATGTACTGGCGAGCAGAATCCAACCCACTCACTTAAACTGACACTAAGTGGTTAATTAGCAAGCTTTTTTTAGAATGATCTTTCTAGTTGGGGCATAACATCAGTTCAGTTCAAGCAATATTCATTGAAAAGACATGTAAACATTGCAGCAGTATTATTCATGTGGAAGCAACAGTAATTGAGGGACAACATATGTTCTCACATTTCTCTTATATAGCAACAGTTTTATATGTAAGTCATGATTGAGCAATGTTCATAGTAAGGCATCATTCTAGCATACTTGGTGTTATCATCTTAAGCAGTTTATAACATTTCTTGTGAAGGCAACTCTTAGCAAGGGAATACTTTAGCATACTGTGTTTAACCAGTTAAGCATGTTATAGAGTTTCTCATTGGAAATGCAACATCACATTATCATTTCGTTTAGCATGTTAAACAAGCAAGTTGAACCAACCTATGTATTGAATATATCGCATTTAAGTGATTTCTTACCGATAGTCGACTCCTCATACCTGCATTAAATACAGGTTAACAGATATACTTACTCTGCCTGCACAAAACATTCATTAGCGTGCATCTTGACTACAAGATTCATTGGTGATAGTGTACCATTTAGGACGTTGCCATATAGGACTTCATAGGGTATGGGATGTGCCATTCACCAGGTTGCGAGCCCGAATGAATGTCCCAATTTCGCATGCCACCAAAGTACGCTGATTCCCTCCTAGGCCGACTCGATCCCACCGCCGCAGGTACTGTTCGAGAAAATAATACCTTATGCATAAGTTGTCCATGGTCATGTCAATGCGTGTCCGACTCGATCATGAACAAAATCACATGGTAAAATATTGAAATAAGTAAAGACAACAGTTCATCATCTCATCTTTCTAAGTCGTGTTCAATAACTTGTTCATTTCCATTATTATCATCATTTCTACTTGGTTATCTTGGCGATCCCAAGCCTCATCATTTTTCATTGCATTCACTCATTGCAAAATTTCTCATAACATTCCTTTCAACGAGGAACAAACCACATTCATTCATTTTATAGGGATATTTATTCATTCTTTCATTGCTTATAGGAAACAGGTAACATTTTATATCTATTAGCAACATTATACAGGGTATACGTGATTCTAGTGTTTCAGTCAGTTCATTGAGTCAATAGCATAGCCAGTTCATTTCACAAGTATCATTCTCAGGCATCAAGTCACGTTAGCAGTTCAATCTTAGCATAAGCATCTCTATCAATTAACCACTAAGCATCACAGTTTAAGGGACAGAACTTAGGGATATATATTTTTATTTTTTTAGGCATGAAGGAGTAGGGAGGAGGGAGGACAGTTCCACTCACTTGCATAAATGGACTTGTTGTTTCGATCGCACACATTTCCACTAAGCGTAGCTCCACCAGCGAGCCACATTCCAATACCTATTCCGTCTAGCCAGCTAAGAGAGACTACACCAGTCTCAATTCTCTGATTCCTAACACAAGTCATGGTCCAACATTTTGATCACATCCAACAAGCTAAACCAAATTCCTCTTGTGGAGCGGGGCATTACACTAGTCTGTTGTTGGTTTTCTCGAATGTTTTTACTGCTTGGTTTTGATGAATGTATTTTCGTATCAATTTTTGTTGTTGGTGCAACTAACATTTGATTGTTGTGGAGTGATCTCCTACTCTAGGTGCATTCTCTACTTAATGGATGGTTCAGACACTTCTTTTTTACTCCTTTACGTTAACAAATTCTTATTATTTTAAATATTCAAATCGACGATACCCGTTAAATACATGTTGTACCACTAAGATATAGAAAAATTTATAATTATAACATAATTAGGCATAAAACTTTACACTATAAGCTTTAACATGCGAGGCGTGCAGTTTTGGTTCAGAATCGTGAAATTGCTGAAGGACCAAAAATAATGAAACATTATTTGTGGCATGGTGCCTCGGGAAGTGTGGTGCCTACAGATCGCTAAATCGGGACATACAGCTTTGAGAAAGATGAATCTATTGAGTGAGTTTATGGATTGTATTGCTTAAACTCTGTTTCGTGTCATGCATCTGTTTTATTGCTTAAATTGTTCAATCATTTTCATGGTCATGGATAACTTGTGCACAGGGTCAACTTTCTTTGAAACGATATTTTGGCACCAAAATAGAATCAACCTAGGAGGATATTATGAAATCATATTTCGGCATGAGGCATTGCAGGAACTCCAGTCGGCTTGCAACCTGGTGTAGGTCCAAAAAATCAAACCGCGCCTAGGTTTGATTCAACTGATTGATCAGAACGCGCATACAAACAAATGGCGCCTATTTCATCAACAAACTCAGAGCGCGCCTATTTCTTCATCACAGAGGCGCACTTCACAAACCGTGCTTAGCTGACGTGGAGTCATCATTACCCGACAAACACGAAGATCTAGGCGGCGCTATCATTCCTCTGATGGCGCGGCGCTCGAAGAAGATATGACAGCTGTCCAGGCGCTGTTTAATCAAACTGCGCCTACTTCCATCTGAACTCAGCAGACTGCGCCTACTTTCCTCTGAATTCAGCAGATAGCGCCTACTTCCATCCGAATTCAAGCGCATTTTGCAGATTGCGCCTACGTCTCAGTGAAGAAGGCGCAGTTCAATACAACATCAATTTAGAGCTTGCCACGTGTCCCTGAGACAGGCGCGCTTTGACTAAATCAACGCCTAACTACCACTCTACATGTCCAACACGTGTCTCACTAACTGTACACGACCAAGCGCATTTTAATCAAACAATGCCACGTGTCTAGAGCAGTTGGTGCACGTTCGTGATAATGGAGTGAAAACAGGCGCAGTTTGTCATACGTGCTCAAAACAGGCGCACTTCAATCAGGCGCTCTCCAGAATAACTGCCCAAAACAGTTATTTCAGAACTCTATAAATAGAGTTTCGTTTCCATTCAACAGATCACGGAGAAGATCAAGAAAAATCAGAGTTTTCGTCCAAGTGCTGCTGCGTTCTTCAGAGATTCAAGTCTTCAAAGTTCACATCGTCCAAGGGATAAAGCGATCGTCATTCAGATCGGATTCCTATAGTTGTACTTTCCCAGAATTCTTGTAATATTCTTTACAAAGTTTGTGAAATAAAGATAATACTTTTGTTTTTGCAAACAAAATGGCGACTCTGCTGGGGACGACCTTTTCCTCTGATGAAAAGGTGACAACTCAATGTGACACAGCGTCTATCGGCTCGACGCAGAAGACTTTGGTCGTGAAAGTCGACCAAACGGCCTACGAAGCAATGATTAATGCACAAAGCACTCCTCGCCGCACTACGACTTCCGTCAAGAGCAAGACTCGCTCAGTGTGGGCTCCCAAGAACTCTGTTACTTCTCTAATGAAGGATACTGCCACTTCTTCGGCACAACCTGCTGTTTCTAAGACACCAGTGTCTATCTCTGGCAATCAGGCACAGTCTGTTCTCTCTTTAGAGAAACAGGCGCAGTCTGCTGTCAAACCGTCTTTTGGCACAATTCATGTCAAAACAGCACAATCTCTGCCTGGCAATCAGGCGCAGTCTGTTCTCTCTTTAGAGAAACAGGCGCAGTCTGCTGTCAAACCGTCTTTTGGCACAATTCATGTCAAAACAGCACAATCTCTGCCTGGCAATCAGGCGCAGTCTGTTCTCTCTTTAGGGAAACAGGCGCCGTCTGCCACCAAACCTTCTTCTGGCACAGTTTGTGCCAAATTGGCACAAGTCAAATCTTCTGCTGCTGCTGCCCTGACTAAACAGGCGCAGTCTACTCAGGCGCAGTCTGCTCAGGCGCAGTCTACTCCGAATCACTCCAGAATCCAGAAATCCCAAACTGTTCAGACGCAGTTTGCTGAGGACAGTCCTTTGGCTGTTCCTTCTTCCATTCCATCAAAAGGAAAAGGCCCCTTGGTCTTCTCCCAATCTTCCCAAGCTCAAAACTTGAAAGATAACAGAGGGAAATGCTCTTTAGCTATCCCTTCATCTCAAAACAATGGGAAAGGTCCTTTGGCCTTTTCCAAGTCTTCTTCGGTTCTTATCAAGGAGGATCCAACTGATAGTGCTTCTGCACCTATTAGTACGAATATTCCCCTTAACAAGGGTTCTCGTACTAATCATAGAGGTATTTTACCTACTCCCAAGGCAAATATTCAGGAATTGCCTAATTTGCGGATTTCACGATCCGAACAAGGCAAATTACAAGTTTCACAAACTGAGGTTCCCAGGGACGGTTTAAATGATTTACGGGCATATCTTAATAGAAAATCCCAATCAAAACCTACCTCTGTAAAACGCAAGCATGCTAAGATCAATTTGCCTCAGTATCAACCTTTTGAGGCAAGGAATCCTGACAATTACGCCAATCAGATGAGACCTCTCTTTATACTCATGGAATCGAACGTTTACGAAATCGGAATCATGTTCCAAATGTCCTCTATGAGTATATCCCTGCTACTTCTTCTCATCCCGTTGTCTCTGATCTTCGGGATCATCTCAGGCAGAAACGGAATATCACCCCCAGTTCTCCCAAACAATCACAAGTTCATCATTGCAATCATCCTCACGAAGTGGTTATCAAATGTTGTTGCCAAACAACCAAACGTTCTGTCTTCGAGCGTCTGAATTTCCCTCATATCGATCAAAAGAGTGATGATGAAGAAGAGGTAATGTTTGCCTCCGTCAACATGACTTTCAGAGACTCTGGGGGTAGTAAATGCAAGCATGGAAAGATCCGGAGACCTAGCCAGCACTATCTTGACCGACTTAGAGAATCAGATGATGGTGTTTACCAGCATACTCGATCTCGAAGCCGAGAAACAATCGGTCAAAGGAATCTTCCTTACAGTGATCGGTCTACTTCTCATGATGGGGGTAATTCAGACTTTGCTGTTGACAGTGATGCCTCTGAACAAACTGTGTCATCTGTCATGGCACGAGAAGTGACAGCATACGTCGTTGAAGAACAAGATGCTTCTGGTTCTAACAATCAGAATCAAAGGATTGTTGCACTAGAAGAACAATTGAAGACTATGGCCGAAATGATGGCTAAAATGCATGATGTTATTATGGCTCAGCACATTCCACCGGTCATAACTCCTGAACCATTGGTTTCTTCCACTCCTCAGAATCCTGGTCTGGGGGTACCACCTCCTCCAATCACCACAGTACCAGTTCAGGTTACTCTTAGCCAAACTGGTGCTGGGGGTGATGCTTACCATGCGGTTCCTCCTCCGGCTATTACCAATCAATCTAGCAATCCTCAATCTTCAGAGAATGCTAATGATGCTGTTGAACAATTGCGGAATCAATTTGAAGCCTATACACAAAGGGAAGGTTTACAACGGTTGGGCATTAAACAACCCTATCCCGCCGAATGGAAGAAAATGCAGTTTCCGCCAAAATACAAATTCCCCACCATTATGCAGTTCGATGGCACTTCATCTCCCAATCAGTATATTAATCATTTTGAATTAATGATTGATCCTCTTCAGCCTAATGATGCCCTTCTTACTCGGGTATTCGTCAGTTGCTTAACTGGCGCTGCTTATGACTGGTACCGAAGTCTACCAGACGGATGTATCACTTCTTTTGCTGGTTTTAAACAGATGTTCCTTGAACGATTTTATGAAGGCGTCAATGACATGACTATGTCAGCCCTCATTAAAATCAAACAAAGAAATAATGAGCCTGTTGAGCAATTTATTGAGAGGTTTCGTCGCGAAGCTCTCAAGATGCCAATGGGGACCCCATCTGCTGTCACCATTGACACTTGCAAGAATAATCTCTTGCCAATTGTTAGTATATGGACAGGGGCAACTCAATTCCAAGACTGGCCTTCTTTCATTATCAATGCTAAAGCAGCAGAACTTAGCGCTGAAAAATTCAAGACATTGGGGGTTCACATGAATCCTGACCAAGGCGATCATGGCTCAAACTCTAACAACAATCGCCAGAATAATAATAGAAAAGGCAAAGATACATCTGCTCCTAAAGAAACTTTGGCCATTGACTTGAGAAGTAAAGAAGCACTGGCTGTCAATGTTGCTCAATCTGCACCTATTCCATCACAACAACCTCAAAGAGCACCACGTCCTAAAGAAGAATACTCTTTCGATGAAGATGACATCATGGGTATCTTTGAATGTCTTACAAAAAGCAACAAACTGCAATTACCTGACCCTAAAAGGCCGGAAGAGGTTGGTAAGACTGATCATCCTAAGTATTGTGTTTACCACAGATTTATCGGACATCCTACTCGAGCATGTTATGTGCTTAAAGGAAAAATACAAGAGATGATCAAATCTGGAGCAGTGACTCTTGAACAGGATGAAAAGACGGTGACGGCTAATGTCGTCTCTGTTCAGTTCGGCGAATTTCCACCAATGCAGATAGAAGATGGTGTAGTTCCCATTCCTCGAACCACTCTCGAGCTTGTAAACCTTCCACCTTTTCGAAATGAAGGACTAGTCCCTTTATCTACTTCTAAAGGGGAAATCATGTGGATTCATCCAGATCTAGTCTCAGATTTTGAATCTTCCGCCTCTTCTTCATCTAAACAAAAGAAAAATTCCAAAAGCAAGTTTAAAAGTTGTAATATGGTTTCTCTTGAACCATTAAATGAAGAAGAGATCTTATTGGGTACCAGGTCTGGTAAGCCCTATTTACGGGAATACTCAGAGAATCAGGAAGCTCCAACCTCATCTTTCACTCCTGACACGCCTCCTGAAATTCAACCCTCTTCATCTTCAACTAACCCAACTCCTCCTCCTGCTAAACCAGCAGTTACTGATAAAGGGAAACAACCAGCTCGTTTCGATAAAGCTCTCAAGAAGTCTACTTCTTTCGGACTCGAGAAGCCGTATAACTTTGACATACTGGCTCAATTGGCCAATACTCCTGCCAGATTGTCAATATTCGAGCTCTTGTGCCTCTCTAAGGAAACTCGAGAGACGTTAAGTGAAGCTTTGTTGCAGGCAGAAAATTGTCTTGAAATTCTGAAGAAACTAGAGAAAGAGCCTCTCTCTTGTCTCCATTGTCATAGCGTGTTGGAATTAATTCCAAATATTACCTTCACGCAAGATGACATGCTCCTAGAAGATAATCGACATGATCGCCCTTTGTATTTCACAGGGTATGTTGATACCATGAAGGTTGATCGTATCCTGATAGATCCAGGCTCTGCACTCAGCATTATGCCTAAAACAATGTTGGATGCTTTGAAAATTCCTGTACGCAGTCTTACTGGTACAATCACTACTATTCTGGGGTTTAATCAAGGAAGAAGTGAACCTCTGGGCAAGATTCGCCTAAAATTCCAAATAGGCAATCTTCGTACAAAGGTAACCTTTTACATCATTGATAACCATGGTTGTTCCTACAATGCTCTTCTGGGAAGACCGTTCCTTCATGAGCACAACATTGTTCCATCAACTCTTCATCAATGTTTCAAATATGTTGATGACAAAGGAGAAGTCCAAAAAGAAGTTGCTGATCTCTATCCTTTCAAAGGTGTCGAAGCATACTGCAACGATGCTCGCATGTACAAAGACGAGTTCATGAAAGTTGTCTTGGCTTTAGATATTGAAGAAGAGCAGGGAACTGAATCTCAAGACACTCTTGTAATTCCTGTTAAAGGGCGCGTCTCTCAACCCTCTTCTTCTGAACCACTAACCATCTATCTTCCTCCTAGCAAAAAGGAACAAGAACCAAAGTCACAGGATACTCTTGTGATTCCTGTCAAAGGGCGCGTCTCTAAGCCCTCACATGCTGAACCACTGGTCATTCGACTTCCTGCCAAGAAGACAACTTCTATGACTGACCAAGGAAAAAAGGAGCTCACTTCTTCTGAGCCACTTGTTATCGACCTTCGTCGTAACAAGCCTTCTCCTATTCCTCCTCGTTCTTCTTCTCCCCCTCTTGTTATCAATTTGACTAAGCCTGCTAAGGCGAAAGGTCCTACTGTAAACACTGTTGTAAATATCAATAAAGATGCATCTCCTTTACAGTATACTGATGTGTTATATCATACTGAATGTTATTTAAATCTGTTAGATAGATTAAAGCCACTCACAATTGAAGTTGTACAATCCTATAAGACAGATGTATCATTGGAATCAACGGATAGTTCATACTTTATAGTTCCTGCTCGAAAAGCTGACGAAAGTCCAATAATCTTTATTAGAGGACCAGAACAAAAGTTTTCTTATACCGAAGACTGCAAACACGATGACACAGGACATTTACAACTCCGTCGTTACAGTACTCAGTCTAAAGAGATCATCCGTAGAATGGGATATGATTTCAAGAGTGGACTCAACTATGGAAGAGGGAGACGAACTCCTATTCATGTTACTAGCAAGAGGAATAAGCTCGGCCTTGGTTATATATTTACATTTCCTACTATGGCTACAGCTCCTAAAATTATTGAATCTGATGATGATGAACGCACTGTTTCATCTGATATAGTTTCATGGGATTCTGATACTAGCATTGGTCACGTACATCGTATTGCCATATCCTCCAACATGGTCTCAGTTGAATTTCCAGATATCAACAACGATGCTACTGATGATGACTTCGAAGAAAGCCCTGAAACTGATCCTTGGGTACAAAAGATGGACAATCAGTGGAAGCTCCGGTTTGAAAAACGAGAACCACCTACCGAAGATCAGCTAATCCAAATTGATGTAGGAGAAAACGGTATATCCCGTCCTATATTCATTAGTAAGAATCTCCCCGAAGATGATAAGCAGGAGTTGATTCATCTCATTCGCGAATATATTGACGTCTTTGCTTGGAGCTATGAAGACATGCCAGGTTTAGATCCCAAAATTGCTACGCACAAGTTGAATATATTACCTAATGCAAAACCTGTTAAACAACAACAACGACGCTTCAAACCTGAAATGATGGATGCAATTGATGAAGAAGTTCGAAAGCTCATCGCTTGTGGTTTCATTCGTGAAGAGCAACATCCAGACTGGGTTGCTAATGTTGTTCCAGTTTTGAAGAAGACTGGGAAAATCAGAGTTTGCATTGATTTTCGGGATTTGAACGACGCTTGTCCAAAGGATGAGTTTCCCCTTCCAATCACCGATGTCATGATTGACAATACCTGTGGGTTCGAGAGGTTATCTTTTATGGATGGATTCTCTGGATATAATCAAATCAAGATGAATCCTGACGATGAAATGCATACTTCTTTTCGTACTCCTCGAGGAGTTTATTGTTACACTGTGATGCCATTTGGTCTCAAGAACGCCGGTGCAACTTATCAACGAGCCATGAGCACTATCTTTCGAGATCATTTGAGAAAGACTGTTGAATGCTATGTTGACGACATTGCTGTCAAAAGCCGTCTGAAAGAAGATCACATTCAAGACTTGAGAACTATCTTCAATCTTATGCGCCAACATCAACTCAAAATGAATCCCACCAAGTCATTCTTGGGTGTCTCTAATGGTAAATTTCTCGGCTTCGTTATTACCTCTAAAGGTATACACGTAGATCCTGAGAAGATCAAAGCCATTCAAGAGATGCGTCCTCCACGCAACCTAAAAGAGCTACGAGGATTTCAAGGTCGACTTGCGTACATCAGGAGATTCATTTCGAATTTATCTGGACGATGCAGACCGTTTACACAACTCATGAAGAAAGGTGTATCTTTTGTTTGGACCGACGAATGTCAACAAGCATTTGAGGACATAAAACAGTATCTTATGAACCCACCAGTCTTGGTGTCACCGATCTCCGGCATACCTTTCTTAATGTATGTCAGAGCAATGGATCACTCATTGGGTGCTTTACTTGCCCAAAAGAATAAAGAAGGACATGAACAGGCTATCTACTATCTCAGTCGTACTATGATTGGAGCCGAACATCGATATAGCATGGTTGAGAAAGAATGTTTAGCCTTAATGTTCGCTGTACAAAAGACAAGACACTATATAATTGGTCAAACAATCCATGTCATTTCTCGAATTAACCCTCTACGGGTACTCATGAAGAAGCCTAGTACTCTCAATTCAAGGCTGGCTACATGGGCTATCTTACTTGCCCAATACGACATGATTTATGTACCTCAAAAGTCAGTAAAAGGATAAGCCCTTGCTGACTTCTTAGCTGCTCATCCTGTTTCTGAAACTTCTAAACTCTACGACGAGATTCCTGATGAGACGCTTGAAATAAATCTGATCTCGAAAGAATTTCCCATATGGCGTCTATTCTTTGACGGAGCTTCCAGAATTGGACCAAATGGGATTATTATAGCAGGAGTTGGGATTGTGCTCGTTTCGCCAGAAGGATTAACTATTCAACGGGCTTATTCTTTGAATGAACCTTGTTCTAATAATGTTGCAGAGTATAATGCTTTGCTTATCGGCCTTCAACTGGCTAAACAATTAGACATACAATATCTTGAAGTATACGGTGATTCCAAACTGGTTGTTAACCAGGTTAGAGGAATATATGAAGTTCGTCATCAAGATTTGATTCCATATCATGAAGCAGCCATTGCTATGGCCATTTCCTTCAAAGCTTTCTACATTGAATACGTTCGTCGGGCTTACAACACTGAAGCAGATGCTCTAGCAAATCTTGCAGCAGTCTTGGCGATTCCTGTCCAAAGACAGCAGTTGGTTGTTATTTCCAACAGAGAGTTATTTTGTATTGAAAATAATCACAATATTGAGTTTAGTAATTCTGCTGAGGTCAATATCATCAATGAAGATTGGAGAACTCCTTTTATTGATTTTGCAGTCTATGGAATATTGCCTAAAGATTCCAAAGAAGCCACCAGCATTCGAAGACGATCTCTCCGTTTCTATTATAATCATACAACAAAAACTCTCTACCGACGAACTTATGATGGTCTACTATTACGTTGTCTTGCTGGTAATGAAGCAAAACAAATATTACGTGAAGCTCATGATGGTGTTTGTGGAGCGCACCAACCCGGTCCTAAATTGCAAGATCGTATTCGTCGTATGGGCTATTACTGGCCTTCTATGGTTTCCGATGCTATTGAATACGCAAAAAAATGCAGAGCATGTCAAATTCATGCAGATTTCATTCATCAACCATCAGAATATCTACATCCTACGGCTGCTTCTTGGCCTTTTGAAGCTTGGGGCATGGACATCATAGGTCCAATCAACCCTCCTTCTTCTAAAGGGCACCGGTTTATCCTGGCCATCACAGACTACTTCTCTAAGTGGGCTGAGGCTATACCTCTGGCTGAAGTCAAAACCAGCAGTGTCATCAACTTCATCAAACACCATGTGATATATAGGTTTGGTGTACCGCAGCGAATCATTCATGACAATGGACCTCAGTTCATTAGTCAAAAGTTCACTCGGTTCTGTGACGATCATCGCATCGACAATGTTGCTTCGACAGCCTATAATCCTGCAGCAAACGGTTTAGCTGAAGCTTTCAATAAAACCATTATCAAACTCCTCAAGAAGTTTGTCTCTACTAACAAACGGAATTGGAGTGAGAAGCTTGGCGAATGTTTATGGGCTTATCGCACTACAGTTCGCAACCCTACCGGCTGTACACCTTTCTCCTTGGTGTATGGTTGTGAAGCAGTTCTGCCACTAGAAATTCAAATCCCGTCTCTGCGGATAGCCATTGCCAATGAACTTACAACGGAGAACAACGATTTACTTTGATTGCAAGAGTTGGAGGCACTTGATGAAAAGAGGCTTTTGGCTCAACAGCACATTGAGTTATACCAGGCCCGTATCTCAAAAGCCTTTAATCGCAAAGTTAAGGTACGAGCATTTCAGAAAGGTGATTTGGTCCTTACAGTCAGACGTCCTATGACTATGACTCATATGAGTAAGGGCAAGTTTGATGCCAAATAGGAAGGTCCTTTTGTTGTAAATAAAGTATTTTCCAATGGTGCTTACCAGTTAACAGAGATGGATGGCAGAATAGCTATGATGCCTATCAATGGCAAATTTCTTAAGAAATACTATGTATAAATGTGTAAAGATTTCTTGATAGACAATGTAAATAAAATTTCTTTTTTATTTTCAAAGAAGATATTACATTACATTAAGGGAGATCACTATCATCCCTATCAAACTTAGGACGAGGGCCAAGCCCCTCTTTCTCACAAGCAAAATCAGCAAAGGAGTCGAAGACATCTTTGTCTGAACTCAGCAAGGATTTGAGGAAAGCTATCCTCTTTGCCTCTTCTTCCGCAGTCTTCCCCGGCTCTATCAGAAAGTCGAGGATATCCTGTGAAGGCTTTGGTGCAGAGGAGCCTTCGCCCACCTCCTTTTGATCCGGTAAGATTGAGTTGACGAGAGGCTTGGGTGCAGACGACCCTTCGCCCTTCTCCGTTCCAGCAGAAGGTTCCCCGGTGACGTTCTCGGCTTTCGGCACGATTTCAGTCTCCTTAGACATGTTGTTGGAAGACATCTTTCCTGTTGAAGGCAGTGATAAAATTCTTCATGAGTCCTGTACTATTTATACTAGTCTACTGACTCTTCGTGAATCGAGGTGACTGTTCACCCCCCCTTCGATGAATCTAAAGGTTCATTCATTAAAATCCCCAGCAGACATTTTTGATGAATCATTCATTCTGACGGTTCATTTTCAACTGTTCATCATATCATCATCGCCATTAAAAAAGAATTCACGTCTATATTACCTTTGTTCTATTGCAACTTGTTACGTCCCTATTACCTCTGACTAAGTTGTCTATTGAGATAACAAATATTCGATATTTATATTTTGCCATGTCCACATTACCTCTGAGCAAGATATAAAGAATATAGTTATTTTCTATATCAAGAAAATATATCACGTCCTGTACCTCTGAATATGTTTTCTCATTTGCTTATCTCCTATAATAGGGTATGTAACAAGTAAATAGAATCATCCAAAATATTATTCCATTTCATTTAAAATAAGGTCCATTACAATTGGTCAAAACAAAGAAAGACATCACAAAAATTCATTTATTCAGAAGGCCGGGTACTGAGCTCTGCAACACGTCTTTTAAAAGCAGCTATCGTTTCATTTTGAGAGTTCAGAATCCTTTGTCTAATTTGATTCCTTGTTGACTCGAAGTCAAAGGGCTTTAGATTAGCAAAACGAGCATTCAGCTCTTCATGGTGAGTCTTGGTATTAAGCTCCTTTTGACGCTCCAGTGCAACGAGGTGATCTGCAGTTTCTTTGTTTAAGAGAACCTTCTCTTCCCTTTTCCGCTTCGCCAGAGTCAGACGTTCTTGAAGCTTGGCAATTTTTTCGTCAACTTCTGCTATTTCAGCTTCATTGGTCTCCAGCTTCGAAGATGTTTCTTCAATCTGGGTTTCCATATCAGCAGTAAACTGAGCAAAGGCTGCCAAAAATGTTTCAAGATCTTTTTCCTTCTGTTCAGCTTCCCGAGCTAAAGCTTGACATTCTTCTTCAATTAGTGAATCTATATTCCCAGATGATAGATTCTTCATTGCAGTCTTCACTTCTTCAAGCTCATTGAGGATATGTTCCAGATAAACGGCCTGAGCTTCATCTCCGTGGTCACGAATCCCGTTAATCAAATATTTTACGGATTTCCTGACTTTGGAGAAAGGAATGTTCTCACTCTCCACCATCGGCTTGAGTGTTAGATAGAATGCGTTTGTATAAGATCTTATAACGATTCTATTTGCCTCAGAAGTGATGGGAGTTTCTGCTATCTCGGCTGGAGTAGCTTCAGTTGCGACAGATGGCGTCGTCAAAGCAATAATTTCAGAAGATCTTTCTTTTGGTATCTGGGTTATCTTTATTGGAGGAGCCGTAGTAGAGCTTGTAGCAGCTTTGACTGGTTCTTCTGCGAAATATCCTCATTAGCAAGTTTTATTTTACAAAATTGACAAAGTTAAAGCTTTACCTAATTGAGGCAATTCAATCTGGACTTGTGATGGCCCAGGTATAGGCATTTCTGTAGAACTCTCTTCTCTGGCAGGAGTCTCCAATGGAGCCATTTTTGAGCTAGTTACACTCCTTATTTGTTCTCCTGAAAGTTAACGTATTTGCGTTAATTTTCTAAGAATGTTATGAAGTTCAGAATAATAAACTAGCAATTTACCAGTATCCATTGTTCGAGTAGGGGTGCCTATCACAGGAATAGTATATGTCACCATTGCTTGACTACTACCCGCCTCTGAACCGCCTGATAGGTGTACATTACCTTCAGCTATTAAAAAAAAAAGGAATCAATATGCTACAAAAACAAATATCATTATTGATAACAATCTACAGGATTCAAGAAATTTAACCTGGATCAGGTATGTATGATGTATCCACCAATACTGTTATCTCCTGAGGAATTTGAGCTGGCATTTCTTCTGAGACTTCCTCTGCATGATTACTTCCCTCATCGGAAGTACTAAGTGAAGGTTGATCTTCTCTGGTAGGGGTATTCATAATATTGACATGTGCTTCCTTCAATGGTTCATTGTCAATATTCTCAACATTCTCTTCATTCAATTTATGAGCGTCAGATGGCTCATTTGTATTTTCAGCTTCCGGATCAGTAACAGTCTCCTCAAGATATTCAGTGCATGCCTGTAATGCATCAATCATTTCGCTATCTGAATATATTGGATCATCGGCATAAGTTTGAAGATGATCTAACGTATTGACCGGAATAGTATTAGGTACTGTTTCTGGAAGCGCTTCAGGAAGAATCGCCAAAGTTGAAGGCTGGCCAATCACAGAAGATACGTTTATTTCCATAACCTCTTTGCCAGAATGTGTTGGTTCTTCTGTAGTTAATGGTTCTGATCCAGAGATGGGAGTAGGGGAAGACATCATATGCCCAGCAACAGCACTAGCTAGGATGGATGCAGCACGAGACGGACTTAATAATCTTAATTTTCTACTAACTACTCTCTTTAAACTCGGCCTTCTTCGAAGAGGCACATCCGGACTTTCTTGGTCAGCAGAAATACCCTGTTGTTTCTGTAAAGATGTAGGAGTTATCTCTTCACTCCTTACAGATTCTTCTGCCAGTTGTCTCGATTGTGACCGAGTGGTAACTCCTTCAGGGAATTCTGCAGTGGTCTTCTTTTTCTTTGGGTCTGGAGAAGCAACAGGATTGTCACTTTTTCTTTTCTTCTTCTCCTTTATAGGAGATTTTGTTACTCGGAGAGAAATGTTTAAGGGTTCAGTAAACTCCTCAAGGAAGTTCATATCTCTGGAGATTTCAAAAGGTTCGTCAGCAGGTTCTTCGTCATTTGGATCTTTATAGAGAATGCTCGGCTTTCCTTTCTTGGCTCGTTTGTCAGAAGCGAAGCTATATGCTAAATCAAAAGTCTCCACAAAGGTATTAGCCGAAGTGTAAAACCTGGAATAGGTGAATAACATTCGCGGTCCATGATTTGTATTCTCAGGCATTGAGAAAACGGCCCTCGTATTCTTAGCATTATAATAGTACCAAGCCCTGGCACCATCAATCAAATATCCTTTCCCTTGTAGGCATGTTGTGGCATTCCCTACATGGAATTGATCATAGCCGAATTGGCGTGCAAAACGGCTAGGCAAATATGGTTCAAGAATACATTCATCTTCAAATCGATGTACGAGGTGTGAGGGTCGAATCGACTTCAACCAATTGAATATAGCTGGATCTGTTGGTAGAGTATTCACTGAATCTAGGATATTAGTTGGCAATAACTCGTAGCCAGCTGGTGGATCAACACAATAAAAATCCCAGTTATCGCCACGGTTCAATACTCGCCGGCAATCTATCAAGGAGGTGTGATTCCATCTACACCCTTCATACTTTCTTAAAAAGTTTCCTCCAATAGCTCTTTCGCCAGGGCTCATCAAAACTGGACAGTGGAGTAGAAGCCACCCAAATAAATAAGTATGGGCGATTTCAGTACGTGGAAAGCCATCTTTCTTATTATTTAGCATGCCGTCCACAAAGCAACGCAGACTATGATTAAGTCGACTTGTCATCGCCGATAAAATATCCATCCGATAACCGAACACTAGGCGGACTGCAGCAAAAAGAACACCTCTATGGAAGCGATCGACTGCACTTGCTTCAGGGACTACATACCTTCGTAGCCAAAAAGCAAGAAAGCCTGCCAGATGGGCTTTCTTAGACATACGTCTGTATCCCATCCTCATGAAACTTTCTATTTTATCTCCTATCTTGAGTGGAGGATAATCTTCATCATTTTTAACTATTATATCTTCTTGGCGAAACCTTGCCATCAACTCATTTATCTCTTCCTCACTGAAACGTTGAAAGGTAAGCGGATCAACAGCTTTCTTCTCACTAATTTGTTTCTCTTCGTCATCATGTTTGAGGAAAAGATAAGATATCCATTTAGTGAGATAGCAGGAGCCTGAGCTTTCAAAATAACAACAACAGATGTGATAGTGACATAACAGCTCATCAAAGATTTCTACCATTTCAGCATTTTCAGATTTCAACCTGTTTAATTCATCTTCAGTGGGAACATACTCCTCATAAGAAAAATTTCCCATAGGTAGCTTGGAGATATGATTCATCTCGTGAAGAGCGAAACCGATTTCTCCTTTTGGGGTCATGAAGGTTCCCGTCCTATAATTGTACCTTTCTATCAGTGAAAGGAATAGGTGTGGATTTGGAGAGAAGCCATGTACTGAAGAATAAACAGCTTCATACAGACTGATATTAAGAAGTTCTTCTTCATAATGTTCTAAAACCCAGTTGGCAATGCAGCTCCATCGTTTATAATCTGGGTTGACTAAACCTTGCATCCTCAAGGTGTTATCAGTATAATACCTACCTTTCCTAGCAAACTCATTTGCAAAAATTGGTATTCTCACTGGTGATAGACGAGATGAATTCTCGGGAGGGATACAACCTGGTTTCAAACCCCTGAGATGAGTTACGTAAATATCAGATGAACTATAAAAGATATCTCTGTTGTTCACCTTTTTATAACATATTTTGCCCACCCGAGCCTGCTGAACGGGAGTGATATCCCACGCCATTTGGCGGGGATAACTGGCAAACTCATATCTGGAAAGAGGTAAACTCCTAAGCATATCTGGCAAATATATAGTCTTTTCACCTTTCTTAAAAATCCTCTCTTCCACCCGCTGTTTTGGCTGAGATTCCCTGCCAAAGGCATCTCCAAACAAGAAGAGTGGTTTCTTGTGGATAGCTGTATCCTGTGACTGTAAGGGTTGGCCGTTCATCAAACACAGAAGAGTCTCATTATCCTGAGTAGTCAGAATTGCTCTTCGAGACTCTGGTAGTTCATAATGAGGGAATTTAACGTGTGACAAGTCCTCTTTGAATTCAGGTTCAGACATAGTTCCTTGGAAGATCTCGAAGTTGGGATCTTCCCTGATATCAAATGCAAAATAGAAAAGAGCAATATCACAACAAAGTTATCAGATTGCGCCTAGTTGACTGCTTAAAGACAGACTGTGCCTAATTTTTCAGCCAACTAGATTAAACTGCGCCTAATTCATGAATCTGGGCAGACTGCGCCTAGTTTTCTGTCAAATAGGGCAGATTATGCCTAGCTTTCATTCAACAACAAACAGCGCCTGTTTTTTATACAAAGCTTTATCCGATAGCGCCTAATTTTGTTACTAGGCGCGATCGAATAAACAGCGCCTGTTTTTCAGACAAAGCTTTATCCGATAGCGCCTAGCTTTGTTACTAAGCGCGATCGAACAAACAGAGCCTAATTTTCTAGGCGCTATTTGATGGAATGTTTAAACTTCATAAATATGAAGTTTAAAGAATCACCGAACCCTAGAAAGAGTTGGCGACTACAACTGAGCCCTAAGAAGAGCCAGTGTGCGTTCCTATAACCCACCATTAATGGCTGGATGTGCAGTTTCGTGTCGAAAGACACGAGTTTGTCCAGGCTCTCGTATTTGAAGAGAACCACGTGATTCGACTACGGGAGGCAGTGCGGTCTTCTTCGATTTCTTCGAAGATTCAATTGGTGCGGGCTCCTTTCCCTTATCAGCTCGTCGAGGCGCCATCGGAGTTGATTTGAAAAGCTTGTCGGAGGAGAAAGAAAATTAGAAAAGAAAACTCACTCTTGAAGACAATAAAGGGTTTACGAAGGATTTTGTGGGCTATTTATAGTTTTCGAACAGCTGCAATGAAACGCGCCTAAACAGATTGCGCCTATTCAGCCTGAAGATCCGTTCTCGCCTTAAATTGCGCAACTTCTTCAAATATCAAGCGCGGTTTGACTTGGTCATATGGAAATTCAAAGTATTTCGAACTTTTGAAAATTCAAAATTCGAAAACTTTGAAGGGGGTCTTGTAGGTCCAAAAAATCAAACCGCGCCTAGGTTTGATTCAACTGATTGATCAGAACGCGCATACAAACAAATGGCGCCTATTTCATCAACAAACTCAGAGCGCGCCTATTTCTTCATCACAGAGGCGCACTTCACAAACCGCGCTTAGCTGACGTGGAGTCATCATTACCCGACAAACACGAAGATCTAGGCGGCGCTATCATTCCTCTGATGGCGCGGCGCTCGAAGAAGATATGACAGCTGTCCAGGCGCTGTTTAATCAAACTGCGCCTACTTCCATCTGAACTCAGCAGACTGCGCCTACTTTCCTCTGAATTCAGCAGATAGCGCCTACTTCCATCCGAATTCAAGCGCATTTTGCAGATTGCGCCTACGTCTCAGTGAAGAAGGCGCAGTTCAATACAACATCAATTTAGAGCTTGCCACGTGTCCCTGAGACAAGCGTGCTTTGACTAAATCAACGCCTAACTACCACTCTATATGTCCAACACGTGTCTCACTAACTGTACACGACCAAGCGCAATTTAATCAAACAATGCCACGTGTCTAGAGCAGTTGGTGCACGTTCGTGATAATGGAGTGAAAACAGGCGCAGTTTGTCATACGTGCTCAAAACAGGCGCACTTCAATCAGGCGCTCTCCAGAATAACTGCCCAAAACAGTTATTTCAGAACTCTATAAATAGAGTTTCGTTTCCATTCAACAGATCACGGAGAAGATCAAGAAAAATCAGAGTTTTCGTCCAAGTGCTGCTGCGTTCTTCAGAGATTCAAGTCTTCAAAGTTCACATCGTCCAAGGGATAAAGCGATCGTCATTCAGATCGGATTCCTATAGTTGTACTTTCCCAGAATTCTTGTAATATTCTTTACAAAGTTTGTGAAATAAAGATAATACTTTTGTTTTTGCAAACACCTGGAACGAAAAGGCGCGTCGTAATGCTTCATAATCGTCCTTCATGGTGTCGATATCACCAAAGGCTGCATTTAGTAAGACAACTTTGAATGCATGCAAATCTTTAATAAGCAGTATCGATTTAGTCCAGTGGGTTTGTCCCGTTCATTAGTGCATTTTCAAGTGTACTAATCCCCAACTCCCCATTGACGAGCATGCTATATGAGCAAGAAGCTAAGCTAAAGCTGAAAAGGGGAGGTGACTAGATGCTTTTCCTACTTTGAAGTATTTTGAAGGCAATTCATTTTGAAGGCTTTTGTTTCAATGTATAAAAGGGTATAAAGGTATGGGATGACATGTATTTCATGGCAGCTTGTTGAATATTTTTCTTTTTGTTATTTCAATAAATGTAGCTGCAATGACATATGTAATGTAAAAAATGACCTTGCCCTTCATGGCAAGTTACCAATGAAAAAGCTATTTTATTCCTATACACGTCTTCAAATACGGTTTAATTTTTACTTATTGTCTGAAAAGAATTATTAAATGCACATTCTTGCCTTATGCAATTAAAATCTATACTTGTAAGGCATCACGTCCCAACGAGGATGATCGATTTGGCCAAAATCGAAGCAAGGACGAACAATTTGGTGGATTGGGGCATGACAAGTTGGTATCATAGCATGGTTC